>BMAU01000536.1:0-511853 GCA_019973935.1 Trichonephila clavipes | reverse complement strand
ATTTAGTGTCATTGAGATTACACTGGTGTGCAAAAGTTAAGGACGAGACGGTTTTTTCAATATAACTTTGTACAAAAGCACTAAATCAACACATTTAATACCGTAAGATCCCCAATACGTAAGGACATGTGTAATGTAAGCAACACTTACTAAAAGAAAAATCAGAGGGATAAAAGAAGCTTGATTGAAAAAGTAGCATGGAGCGCAATGCGACTGAAGGCTGAAACATCCCTGTGATGGGTGTCCAGCAAGAAACATCCGGTCTTTAGTAGGGGATATGATCTCCTTTTACTGCTAGGCAGGTTTCACAGCGTCTGCCCATGCTGAGGATGAGGGTGTCAATGAGTTGTTGAGGCATTGCTGCCCATTCGTCTTGCAGCGCCAATCGAAGCTCCCGAATCGTTACTGGTGGTAAGGTGCGAGCTGCCAAGCGTCTGTCTAGAAAGTCCCATACATGCTCGATGGGATTGAGATCCGGAGATCGTGCTGGCCAATCCATACGTTCAATATCCTCACTCTCTAAGAGCTGTTCGGCAGCTACTGTGCGATGACATGGTGCATTGTCGTCCATGAAAAGGAACTGCAGACCCATAGCGCCTCTAAACAGACGCACATATGGAAGAAGAATCTCGTTACAATAACGGGTCCCGTTGACTGAACCTGCGTCGAAGATGTGAAGGTCTGTACGACTACCAGGCATGATGCCTCCCCAAACGAGAACACCGCGACCTCCATACCTGTCCTTTCAATGATGTTCGAGGGATGATTGCGGCTTCCCCGTTTCTCTCCAGATGAGTATGCGATGAGAATCGCTACTCAATCTGAATCTGCTCCCATCTGTAAAGAGTACTACTCGTCCCCATTCATTGTCTCTCCAATTCCGGTGTTCCCGGCACCACAGAGAACGCCTTCTCCGATAGGCAGGCGTTAAAGGTACACACCGTACAGGGCGTCGTGCAAACAGACCTCCACCGTGCAGTCTTCTGGCCACGGTAAAACACGATATCGGTCGTCCAGTCGCCTGTGTCGTGTGTCTAGCGATTTCTCCCGCTGTCTGCCGCCTGTTTCTTCTGGCCTGTAAGACAATGTACCGGTCATCTGCGGGTGTGGCTCCTCGTGGACGACCACTACTGAATCCCCGGATAGCTTTTCCTGTAGTTTGAAATTGTCTCCAAAAACGTGAAACGATGCTGTGAGCAATTCGAACTCTGCAGCCACACTTGTCACACTGCGGCCTTCCTTTAACTTCCCAATGATTCGACCTCGGGTAAACGCATCCAGATGTCGTCTAACAGATTGATTATTCGCCATTTGTCGCTGAGGCAGCAACTCGGTGTGATTTTAACTGCTATACGGCGTGCAATCTCTTTGCCAGAATACTGATCTTACACCGACAACATGCTTTATACTACTCAGACACTCCCCCATTACGTCTACCTGCATATCTGCGCATGTGCTACCGTACATCACCTTACTTAATCTCCTGATGGGTCTTTCTCTCCGCTCTGCCTCTTCGTTCAGCTGATATGCTAATTTTTCGACTTCGTCCTTAATTTTTCACACCAGTGTATGTGGCCGTGGTAGCCGAGTGGTATAGGTATCGGACCATGGCTTGCATTGTCACGAGTTCGAGCCCAGTACCACTAAAGACCCGCCGTGTAGGGCAGCGATGCAAGTTAAATCTGTCGAGAGCTGAAATGTCCTCCCGTTGGTCTGGTGTGGTAGTTAGGGAGGGAGGTGCCAGCTCAGGTGTCGTCCACGTCACTGGACCATGGTTAAAAATTACGTGGTCCGTCGTCAAAAGCTCTCGTGTAGCTGAACAGTGCGACGTTAATATTAAATCAAAATCGAAAGCCATTTAGATTATAATACATGTATAAAATTGTTTTAAGGACATTTTGACAAAAAAATATTTAAATACAATATTTTGACAAAACTTAGAATAACCACTTTTCAAAATGTTTTCCTTTTATAAAAATGCTTCTAAAATAATAATATTTTGCTTATATAAAGTAAAGACTTCTCCAGAGAGTCTGAACTATGATTTTTGTAATAATTATCGGCGTTTTTGTCTTAAAAATTATCCCCTCTGTTGTCGTAAAACCTAGATAAACCCACTTCTAAGTTACATATTTCAAAATTCTAGTTGAGCCTCTGAGTGAGTGAGTGAGTTAATATTAAAGTCGCACTGTTCAGCTACACGAGGGCTTTTAGTTGAGCCTCTGAACAGAGGTCTAAGATATATACAGTCAAAATATTATTATAATAGAAGCATTTTCACAAAAAAAAGAGGACATTTTGAAAATAGGTCATTCTATTCATTTTTTGTCAAAATATTGTACTTAAATAAATTTTTTATTGTAATACTATTCTTAAAACAATTTTACATACATTTCCTAATCTAAGTGACACTAATTATCATAAATATTATCGATTTATACGCTTTTGCAAAATCACGGTTTCGAACGTAGTCGGATACATTAAATACAGGTTCACCCTTCGGCAAATGAATCGCCAATGATGACTTCCAACAAGATCTGTTTTCACCAAACCTTCCGTTCATCCTCACCTACCTCAAGACAGCTCGGAGGAATCTTCCAGAACGTAAGGAACTCCATGCAGCGCCACTATTAGGCCGGCCAGACGACATCTGGTCAAAATTTCGAATACCTGTAGTAGAAATAAAATGTTTTTGCCCCTTTAATGTGTTGTTTTGTTTCTACTTTTCTCTGCTTCTTTCCACCATAGCTTGCAACTATAGTTTTTGCGCTATGTGATCCCGAGTCGTTTCTGTACTCCGTATACATCTTACAAGTTTAACCCTGTATATTTTTTATATTGGATTATATATATATATATATAATCCAATATAAAAAAATTTCAATATATAATTATATACATATACATACACATATATATATAAATTTATACATATATATACATATACAAAAATATAAAACTAAACATATAGTTATATACCTAAGATAACTAAAATTAGGAAGAAGGCACATAGTATAATGACGAACTTCTAGCCTTAGGAACCAGGATTGCAGGTTTAAACAAGTTTTGCAGCCAGCCAACCTTCACCTGTAATTTGTCATACTATGTACCAAGAGGAAAGGAAAGAATTATATATGTAGAATTTAAATATTAAAAATGATTAAACTAAATAACATAGGGGAACAAAAACATAACCTACTAATTCGGAGTGTAAACGATGGCCAAGAGTGCAGTAACATGTTCCCGCCAAATACGAGGGGCGAGAGCAGAACCGCATAAAATTAAATGCAATACGATAATAAGAAATTTATATATATATATATATATATATATATATATATATATATATATATATATATATAAATACTTTTAAAAAATCATAAAAATAATATTCATATAAAAATTAATGTAAAATATAAAAGCAACGCAAAAAATATAATATTATTAAATTTTAATAAGCATGTGGCGCCATCTATTTAATAATTGTAGAAATTTAAAAATCATTACAAAACATAATAACAGTAAATAATTACAGTAATACAAATTGTATCATTAAAAACCATTATAAATATAATTACAAAGAAAGTTAGCAGGATATCCATGTTCAATACAGTGATTAAAAATTTTCTTAAGATTTAAAAAAATATTAGCTTTATTGCTAACTAATACATTATTGCGATAAATATAGTTAAAAATAATATTTCTATGTATAGAAATTGATAAATTTGAATTCCAGTAAGGCACTTTGATGATATTAAAATTAAAGACATCTCTTTTATCATAAATATTACTATGTAGTTTCAAATCCTTAATTTACATGTATATATAAATGTATGTAATATATATGTGTATATATATATATATATATATATATATATATATATATATATATATATATATATATATATATATATATATATATATATATATATATAAGTAGCGTTGGCCGGTGTTGGTTTATTTTTTCTGGCTGTCTCTGAATAAGCGGAGAACTTCTGATTTCATTTTACTCTTCTTTATTTTCATATGAAACAACAAAGGCGTTGCGACTTCACAGTAAGCATAAGAACACACAAATGCATAAAGGATAAGCGAGCTGCAGCTATATGTTTAACTTTACATGGACGAGGTGGAGACAAAAAAAAAGAAAGATCGCAAAAGATTTTCGCTTTTTATACCGGCAGTGAAGAGACCACGTGACTAATTTGTAACAAGAGCTCTGATTGGTTAAAATGAGCGGGAAAGGTATTTCTGATGTAATAATATTATTTGAATACAATTAACATTAGATCGTTAGTTTTGAACCAAAGAGTTAAAGCTTGTTTAAATATTATTAAAAATAGTTCATTAAAAGGATGTTAGAGGGGAATTATTAAATATATATTATGAGAATAATGAAGAATATTTCTGCGAAAAGTTTCAAATTAATTTAGACAACCTTAGATAACATAAGAAGCCACATTTTACCATCATGGTCAATTAGTCCTTCGATTAGTGTGATTTTTTTTTCATAAAGATACTTTTTAGGATGGTTTGAAATTTTTTTTTCTAGAAAGCAATGCACATTTGTATCCTAAATACAGGAGGACCCATTTTGTTGGTTGGTTACATTTCTTCTAATTATAGTACCACCAGGAATCTCAGCATACCGAAATAAACAAGCAAATAACCTGACGAATTTGAGAATAAGAAGGGATCAATCTTTGTTACAAATTAGCACGCACCAACCGCTACGTCTATGATTACCGTGCTCAATTCTCTTCACAATAAATGGTAGTTTTTTCACCCTCTTCTATGTCTATGTCTTCTTCGTCACTGGTTATGATTTTTACAGAGATTAATAATCACGGTTAAGAAAGCTTTTTTTTTTCGCTGCATGACTCAATTTTATCTGTAAATGAAAACATTTCCTATTGCCACTAGCAAAATAAGAATAAATTATATTCTTATTGAACTAAAGGGTACATCGATATGTGTATGTGTGTGTGAATTAATCCCTCTTACTATGTAAAATAGCATTTCAATTTAGTTTTGTTAACCGGTGATTAAATTACTTATACTCTGTGCTTATATATACACTCATGGACAAGAAAATTAGCGCACCAAGAAATAATTGCGGGATCATAACGAAACTTGGCATGAAGGCATATGTCGGGGAGATATGCAAATGATTAGAAATACAGCGTGATAGCCGTTAGAGAGCGTTTAATGTCGTTCTCCGTGGAGTATAAAACAGGTAACCAAAGCTTGTTTGAGTGTGCTGAATCGTTTATAAAGCAAGAGCTGAGGTAGACATGCCATTACGCCGTTTTCAAAAACAATATGAGCAGCTGTCGCAGTTATAGAAGGGAGAATCATCGGCATGATGGAACCATGGTGGTCAGCTAGGCAAGTGGCTCGTCAATTAGGCCGCTCCGATTGTGTTTTGAGGAGGTATTGGGACCAGTGGATCCGAAAAATGTCATTTACACGAAGACCAGGCTCAGAACACCCTCGACAGACCAGTCGTCGAGAAGACCAGCACATCGTATTAAATGCACGCGTACAGCCAACTGCCGTCAATCCTGTTCTTAGCAGATTCAACGAAAGAAACATGCTTACCAATTTTCAGTTCTGTAGGTCTAAACCCGGGGTGGGCATTATGTCGACCGGTGGACCGTCAAGACATTTTGTGGTGACGGCCATCACATAAAACCTCATACGCATATACTAAAAGAAATATATGTGTGGAACACCGACGCCAGATCGGCTGATCACGATGCATGCGACTATGTGTATATGACATATGTACTATTATTGGAAGCGCACGATAACACTTAACACTTTCTCTCACATTATTTGCGGCTATAGGGTGAAAATGCGATGTCAGCCTTAGAAATGGGTTTCGCCCCACACGCTGACTAAAGGGGAAAATAAACGTTGATCACACACACCACACACACGGCTCTTTTTGCGATAACACGCGATGCACGTTAAATCTGTCGAGAGCTGAAATGTCCTCCCGTTGGTGTGGTGTGGTAGTTAGGAGAGGGGGTGCCAGCTCAGGTGTCGTCCACGTCACTTGACCATGGTTCAAAAATTACGTGGTCCGTCGCCAAAAGCCTCGTGTAGCTGAACAGTGCGACGTTAATATTCAATCAATCATTTTGCGATAACACGGGATTGGCTACTGAAACATACTGATAATATTTTTCAAAAATCATTTAAATATAATATCTTTTCAGTTAATAAAGAATGAATTTTTTAAAAAAATTCAAAAATATTTATGATGAGTTGGTTAAAAAGTGAGGTATATATATATATATATATATATATATATATATATATATATATATGTGTGTGTGTGTGTGTGTGTGTGTGGCATGCAGCCAAAGCAAAACACAGTCTTCGCGCGCAGGCGCAGCTAATGAGAACTGAAACTGTGGAAACTTTTGAACTAGTGAAAGTAGAACCAAAACTTGGAAGAGAGGAGAAAGGAGAACGAGAGAGAGGTGCGCGAGCAGGCGTTACCTTCTGCATATCATCGTCAAACTTATCTGTTAAAATAGCTACCTTTTTAATTAATTTTGTTTAAGTTTTAAAATAAAATAGAAGAAAGACAAACGTCTTGGACCCCTTGTTGTCTCCCACAAATTATGGGGGCTCGGCCGGGATCGATAAAATTTCGATTTTGAACCAAAGTCTGGACAATGAACAAAAGCGTCCGGTGAAGGAGACGCTCCGCCATTTTTTGGAAACTTCGTTCAACCTGTGTAGAGGTTTGAACTCAGCATGAATACTCCGCCTGTGTAGAAAAAGGTTGGAACCACTCACATATAACCTGCGAAGAGGTGTCAATTCGAACAATTTCAACTATATTACCTGCGAAGAGGTGAAATCACAGTGGAATCGAAATTTTTCTTCAATTATTGGATACATCAGACGTGCGAGCAACAAGGGAGCTAGAAAAAAAAAAGGTAGGATCTTTCCATATTTTTTTCTAAAATGTATAAAATCGCTCTGAACGAGGATCTCATAAGAGTTGTTGAGGATCTAGACGGTACTGTGGAGAATACGGACACTATTGCTAAACTAAAGACTAAAATTGTGAACAGTAGTACATTTGAAAGTGATCCAGATTTCGTTAAAACTTTAATTCAAAACTGTATAGATGAGAGGAGGATATCGCGAAACGAAAGAGAAATAACTTTAGAAAAACAGAAAATTGAGCTCGCGAAACTACAGTTAGCAAAATTAGAAAAAGAAATCGAACTTCAAACGGCTAAAAATAAAGCATTAAGTTTAAATCCTGCAGCTATAGTTGAAGAAAAACAATTCGAAACTAACATAGAAAATATGATAAAAAGTATTAGGACTTTATCTCTTCCTGTTCCCACCAGATCTGAAAATTTTAATCTGTTCTTCCAATCATTAGAACGCGCATTTTTAACCAAGAAAATAAATGACGAATATAAATCTGAAATTTTAATAAATCTTCTGGGCGAAAGAGCTCATAACGTCTTACTGTATATTAAAGAAGAGGAATTAAATGACTATGAAAAACTAAAATCTATAGTACTCAGAGAATTCCAATTAACCCTCATGAGTGTTTAAACTCATTTAAAAAAAAAAATGCTGTAAAATCATCAGGCGAGACATACATCAATTTGCTGCAAGATTGACGGCAAACTTCCAATATTATTGTTCGTTAAGAAAAGTTAATTCCTTTGAATCTCTATGTGATCTTATAATTTCTGATAAATTATTTGAAACTTTAAATAAGGAAACTGCAACTCATATTGGCATTCGAGAAGCAGAAGATTGGTTCAGGCCTATTGATTTAGCTAAAGAGTGCGATATTTATATTTCATCTAGAAGCGGATCACATAAAGAAATTCCTATTACTTATGGATATACCCAAGACCCCTTTAAAAATAGATCACAAAACTTTAAACCAAAGATTAAAGAGAACTATCCCCAATATCTTGAAAGAGAAAATAAAAATTGCTTTATATGCGGTGATTCATCTCATTACACAAGAGACTGTGAGAAGCGTTTTAAACCTAAAGAATCTAACGACCACATCCATAATAGAATAAACGTGAATACTTTGAAAGTCGAGAGCGAAAAACAAAATAGCGATGAATTCGCAAATCTTCAATACGTAAACATTTTTTGTGGAAAATCAGCCCGTAACAGCCTTGATTGATTCAGGTTGCCAGATCCCAGTTTTTAAATTCCTCACTAATTAGAGTACAAACACCTTCCGAAGAAATAATAACATTAAGTTCATGTTTTGGCGAACAGCGAATGGTAGAAGTTAAACCCATAAATATTTCTCTTAATCAACACTCTTCCGGTCTAAGTGTTCGAACGGCATATCACCGACCTTGACCGAAGAATTTATTATACATCCCAGTGTATATTCTGAAATAAAGAAACTAGGCCACGCAAAGAGCGACGTTTTATTGAGTGAAAGTGGATCCTCTTTTGGGTGTTCATTTTAATTCAAATGTTTCTTTTCAAATGTGATAGAAAACTCTAGTTATGATTTGCCATATGTTAAAAACTTTAATACTAGAAATGATTTGAGTTCTCTAGTTAAGAATTATAAATGCAGTAACATTAAGAGTACTAAGTTAAAAATGTGTATTAAATTGAAAAATGATATTCCTGTGTGTCAGAGAACCAGACGTTTATCTTGTTCTGATAACCCTTCACCTATGAAGAGTAAATATAGACGGTTTGCGTTGCTCGAAGGATCTTCCAGCCCCTGGCAGTGGAAACGGAGGAAAAAGAGAAATCGTTTTGAACAGACGTCCAGAACTCTACAGAGGAAAATATCGATGCGTTCAACCAAAGATCAACTTGTTAAAAAAGATGTTCTTATGCCTGTGAAACACAATGTTTTCCTGTGGAACCTTCCGGATGTCGAAGAGGTGCCTTCACATGATGGAGAAACTGTCTAGTTCAGAAAAATTATGATAACGTTAAATCTCTAATGTATTTGTCGTATAGTCCTTATAGTCCTGTGTTCCGTCTTTTTTGTATGTTTCAGATTCTCCTCTGGTCTCGATGGAAAAGGAAAAAGGGAAGTACCGCTGCGGACAGCGTACAGTCAGGCTGGCCGTTGTGGCATGCAGCCAAAAGCAAAAGACAGTCTTCGCGCGCAGGCGCAGCTAATGAGAACTTAAACTGTGGAAACTTTTGAACTAGTGAAAGTAGAACCAAACTTTGAAGAGAGGAGAAAGGAGAACGAGAGAGGTGCGCGAGCAGGCGTTACCTTCTGCATATCATCGTCAAACTTATCTGTTAAAATAGCTACCTTTTTTATTAATTTTTGTTTAAGTTTTTAAAATAAAATAGAAGAAAGACAAACGTCTTGGACCCCTTGTTGTCTCCCATATATATATATATATATATATGTATATATATATACATTAAGCAAAGATAAATATTATGGTGCAATAATAAAACTGCCTTCCGAACTTGAGAGAGACGTTTTCAAGAATTTACTAGACTATAACTAATAGTTGCATTTATCTGTTACCCATTCTGGCAATGTTGATGTGGAAAATATAACTGAAATTATGCTACAAGTTCTCTTTATCTCTTGAGAAAAACGAAGTTTTTCTACTTCAAAATGATGTAATTTTAAAAGAATAACTTTTGGAATCTAATGGACAAAGTAAAGTATCCTGATTAAAAAAAGCAGCATTTCATTTAACTTTATTCGTATACTCTACCTTCCTGTGTGAGTCTACATTTTCAACAATGAAAATAATTAAGACCAATAATAATATAAATAATTATCATTCCCATTTCACAGACGGCCACTTAGGATCCTGTCCAAGAGTGCACAGTTTTAGTAATTAATTATATACCTAGATATTCAAGATTTGGGCTGACATAACTACGAGAACTAACTTTAAATGAAAATGATTATTTCTTTAAGTAATTTGAATTATTTGTTAATAAAAACAAAATTGGATATTATTAAATTTGTGGGAAAATTATGTTTGCATCTTGCATTTTGCTCAAAATGGGGTTTTAAAAGAGTAAGTCTTTTTATTGTACTTATGTAGGTAAGTATATATCTGTATTTATTATTGTTATAATATAAATAATGTGGAGTTTTTTAGCTCATCACACCTTTGCCACGGGGAGGGACCGCTACACCTTGAAAAAATTAGAAGTAGACCGTATCATGTAAAATTCTAAATCACTAAATCGTTTTGTCACCTGCATGGTGCTCAAGTACAACGACAGGCGTACCTCTAGCCCCATGCCACAATGAATTTCGTGGGCCTCGATCTACTACGTCAAACAGGTGGCACTAGAAACAACAACACAAAGTCTGTCTACCCCTGGTCCAAACGTTTAGTAACGGATTTTTTTACTTATAACCCCTCCCCAAATTCCCATTGGAAATTGATTTTCACAAAATCCGTTCTTAACAGATATCTACTTAGCAAAAAAGAAACATGCTTACCCATTTTTGATCTGTAGGCCCAAATATTAAATATCGTCCCCCTTCATCTCATTAGAAATCGATTTCTGCCAATTCCCTTCTTAGAGGTTATTAAGAAAAGAAGCATGTTTACTAATTTTCAATTTTGTAGGCTTAATAAATCGAACACAAGAATTTTGTTATCTATAGCACCCCCTTGGGAATTGATTTCTACAAAACCCGTTCTTAACTAATCTCTACTCAACAGAAGAGGTATGCGGTCCAAATTTAAAGTTGGTCGCTCAGAAGATCTCGTAATGAATGAGTCGTTTTTCTTATATATATATTTCAGTTTATTTATTTTAATAGTACTATAGTTTACATGTGCTTTTTTAGGCTTTATTTCGTTTTTTTTTAAGTCTTTTCATATTTTTATTGCCCTATTTTGTCGAAATTTTCGGCTGTTGGGGAAGGTTGGATCTTGTAAAGCAAGCTTAACCTTATTTCACTGACCTAAATCAGTGACATCATTAGAAAACATAATAGTTTTCAATTTGGGTCTAATGGCTTTTTATATGTCTACTTATATATTGACGGGATCTGCATCCATTCTTTGCTTTGTAAGATTTACAATTTGTCTATACCTATTTTATTTTACTATGATATATATATATGTAGGATTTTCCCTTTGAAACATTTGTAAAAAGCTTGAGTGATATCCTTTCAGAGGACCATAAATCTCAATTTGATTTACTGCATTCCGAAGCAGCGCCTCCCTAGTGAGCTTTCGTAGCTCCGGCTTGAATAATTTTTCGGCAGAGGCCAACTAACTACTGCTTGATCAACACATCGCGTCTACCGCATTTCCGCGCCCAACGCGGCACCGCCAGTCCTAACGTCAATAATGAGAAAGGTTCATTTCCCGTCTTCTAAAGGTATTATTCAACTTTTTTAATTAACTTAATTCCTGCATTTCTTTTTCTATTTGTAATTATCTTTTTTGTAAATATTTTCCTTTTAACTTTAAATAAATTCTCTCTTTTACTTAAAAGAAATATTCGTGTTTTAATGACTTAGATTCATTTAATTCATCACTCACCCTTAAATACTTACCCCTAGACAAGCCACCTCGCCAATCAAAAATCCCGCCTTCTGAAGAGTCTGATTTTTATTCGAAGATTTATTCGGACTCCCACAGAAATAATTGGGGGATCGCCTGGGATTTGATTTCGAAAATCTTCTCTAAATAATAAGTTGATAACCTTCTATCTTCTTCTTTAAAAAAAAAAACCAATTTTTGGCTGCACGCCTAATTTATAAACGGACTGAATCGAAAATGCGGATTGCCTCTCATAACATACTAACATTTAGGTGCTTCAAGTTATTTTCAGCCGTGTACAACAACTACAAGAGTTTCACAAGTCCAGTGAACACATCCAGGAGCCTTTGAAGTTTGTTTTCAAGTAATTAATCACACGTCGTCAACTGTATCAGGTACTTTTTATATTGTTCTTCAAAAGGAAAAAATCTAAAAGAATACGTGAGTCACCGTTAATTTGATTATGAAAAATTGTTGTAGTCGATTTCATGGAATAATTTATATTTTTAAATATCATGTGTGTTTTTCTGAAATACTACTTTTCTATTTGTGTATAGAAATTGTATCAATTAAAATTTTCTACAAGTATATCTTTTAAAATATTAAGAAAGTCGTACGCAATATTCAAGTTTGTATCTCATTTAATAAGGAATTGCTATCTCATTTAATAAGGAATTGCATTTCATGTATGTGCGAAAAGCTTTCATTTTTTGGGTTGTGTCATTGACCTTGAACTAAGAAATTAATGTTTTCCATTCCTAAACATTACCGTTTTGAAGCGATCGTAATTTCGATGACTCATATAGTTTAACATTTCTCTTGCAGATGTTTAGTAATTAATTATTTTTACGAGTATTCCAGAAATATATTTTGAAAGAAATATGCTATGTTTTTAAATTGATGAAGGATCGTGTGTAATCTTATTTTAATGTTGTGTATTTTATCGTTTAATATATAAGTATTTTGAGTTCATTTTGACAGAATTATTATGCTGAAACATGTGTTTATCCTTTAAATTTGCTGATGAGATCCTAAAAAGATTTTATTTTTATTAGTGTAATAAAAAATATATACGAGACTTTTCTTAATTGAATAACTTCTAATTGTTTGCTTTTTTCAGCAAAGAACTTTATATTCCTTAACTTTTTTCATATCGCAATTAATTTAATCACTGTTTCTAAACAATATTTTTCTTTCGAATTCTTTTGCATTTGTTATAACGAAATGAGATAACTGATATATTAAATGGTTTAAAAAAAAAAAGGTTTTGTTTTTAGTTGAAATTAATGATTTGACTACTTTAAATTAAGCATTACGTATTTTAGCTCGCATTGTTGTCTTTTTACGTTACTGGTTTAAAATATTTCTAAATGAATAGAATTTGAATATTTCAATGTATATTTAGTGTATTTTGATGCAATATCATTTTAACTTGAGAATTTTTGTAAATGCAAACGAGAATTGCCAATAGCAACATCATTGTTTTTGTTTGAACGCGTAACAATTTTGTTTATTCCTTTGGTTACTATCTAAACTTATATTTAAATTTTAAATGGCGTATCTTGGCAAAGGTCGACGCGAAGATTTATTTGTCTTAGCCACGGAATTAAATTTAAAATTCGATAAATCAATGACCATCGCCACACTTAAAGATCTAATTATAAGTAGTGAAGATTATGACGAAGAACTGACCAAAAAACATACATTCAACGATTGTTGAGGATCGCAAAGCCAGAGAAGAAAATTTACGTATTGAAGAGCAAAAAGAAAAAATTACGCATTGAAGAACGAGAAGAAAAATTACGCTTCGAACAATTGAGGTTAGATGAGCAAAAACGCAAATATGAGTTTGAGTTGGAAAAGTTAAGAATCCAAACACAATCCAAGTTAGGGCGCTGATACATCCAAAGAAAGTGATACTAAATTTCTCGTCAAAGAAATTTCAAAGTTTATACATCGTTTTTGATTTGAAAAAGACATCAGTCTTTATCTAAAATTATTTGAACGTCAAGCGCAGAGATTGAATATTGATCAAGAAAACTGGGTTTCTCATCTGTTAGGCTTGTTACCGACGGAAGTATCTCACATCATAGCGAGAGAGCCTGACGATAAAGCTAACTCTTACGAACACGTTAAAGATTTACTGCTGAAACGCTTTAAACTAACTCCAGAAAAGTTTCGACAACTATTTGTCACTCACCAAAAGCATCTGAAAGAACATGGATTGATTTTACCATGAGTTAAACACCTTACTTCAACGGATGGATAGATGGATTGAAGATAGATACTTTCAACAAGTTATCAGATCTAATCATAACAGATCAACTCAAACGAAAAACTCCTTTTGAATTTAAAGAATATTATCTTGATGAATGGGCAAATATGAACTCCCTGTTCAATTAGCAGAAAACTAGAAGAATTCGAAGACTTTAAAAGGACTCTGAAACAAAAATCGAGTGGTCCAAATGTGAAGAAACAAGAATTCAGATTCACAGAAAAGAATCGCAGATATGAATCACCAGGAAAATTCGAGTATAACAAGAAAGATAAGAAGTTTCCAGCGTCAACGAATTACAACAAACACACGAAGCCCCTGTCACCAAGTACGAATCTGTTCAAAGATATCAAGACAGCGCTCAGAAAGGGTATTACAACAAAAATTACGAGAAAAACACTCAAATCACAATGCTTCCAAGCATGCTCAAACAAACTATTCAAAATCACAGAAATTCAAAGAACCTCCAAAAGAAACTTGCACACTCATCGTTAAGGAAGGTTTACGTACTAAAGAGATATTTTTGAAAGTGAAAATCACGCGCGCATAGACAGTGGTAGTACCGTAAGTTTGTTTTCGAGAAAACACAAGCAGAAGAATAATGGATCCAACGAAATTATCGAAGAACAAGATGCTTCTCACAGGTATTGGTGAAGCACAAAGTGACAACTATCGGTTCCTTTGAACATGAGTTCAAAATAGATGATGAAAATTACTCGTTAACTTGGCATGTTGTACCGACTGATAAATTAAAAATTGAAGCAGTTATTGATTCAGATCTTTGGAACAAGCCATCGATAAGTTTTAATAAAGAAGGGAGTTAAATTCAACAAATATGAGAATCATGCACAGCTTATAAATATCTGCTGAAAATCTTCAAGAAGAACTAGACCTACGTCATGTTGAAAATCGTCAAATCAAGAAGGAACTTGAAAAGTTAATTCAAGACTACAATCCAGAAAAACAGCATCTACTGACGTCACAATGAGAATTATTTTAAAGACGAAGAACCAGTCTGTCAACCTCCTTCGTCGACTAGCTTTCACAGAAAGACAAGAAGTAAAACAAACAGAGTAGAAGAATGGCTCAACGAAGGCATTATACGTCCGGAGTTCTGCGGAATATGCAAGTCCAATCGTAATGATAAAAAAGAAAGATGGATCTTCGAGAATGTGCATTGACTACAGAAAATTGAATCAGAAGCTTGTGAAAGATAAATTTCCGTTACCTATCATCGAAGATGTTTTAGACACTTTGCAAGAAGCAAAGGTATATTCTACATTAGATTTACGCAATGGTTTCTTCCACGTCGATGTTGACGAAGATTGCAGAAAGTATACATCCTTTATCGTCCCAGATGGACAATTTGAATTCAACAAAAGTTCCTGGACTAAGCACAAGTCCAGGGTTTTCCAACGCTACGTATCAAGTATATTTAGAGATCTTACTCGGAAAGGAATTGTAATCAGTTATTTAGATGATCTCGTCATTCCAGCGAAAAACGAACAGGAAGGTCTCGAAAACTTAAAATTATTTTTGAAGTCGCAAAGAAATACGGATTAGAAATTAAGTTCAAGAAGTGCCAATTCTTAAAAAGAAAATTGAATTTCTAGGTCACATTGTAGAAAGCGGAACTATTAAACCATCTCCCACGAAGACACTAGCTGTCCGAAAATTCCAGAACCAACAACAATAAAACAAGTACAAAGTTTTCTTGGTTTAACTGGATATTTCCGCAAGTACATCAAGGATTATTCAAAGATAGCTAAACCACTTAGCGATTTAACAAGAAAAAAACCTCTTGTTTTCGGGATTCAACAAAGAAGCATTTGAAAAATTGAAGAAAATCATGTCGGAAGGCCCAATCTTGCACCTCTACAAGTATGGAAGAAAACAGAACTGCATACAGACGCCTGTAAACAAGGGTACGGCGCAATTTTGTTACAAGAAGCAGAAGATGGAAAGTTACATCCCCGTTTACTACATGTCGAAAAAACAAATACAGCAGAAGAAAAGTTTGACAGCTACGAATTAGAGGTACTAGCAATTATCAACGCATTAAAAGAAGTTTCGTGTTTATCTTTTAGAGACAGGACAACCCTTAAAATAGTAACTGACTGTTCAGCATTTCAGAAGACTATGCAAAAAAAGGATCTAATTACTCACATAGCCAGATGGGCGCTTCAGTTAGAATTCGATTATGAAATAGAGCACAGAGCTGGAAGCCGTATTTAGCACGCCGATGCTCTTAGCCGATATCCCGTAATGATGGTATGCAATGATACATTAACTTCAAAGCTTAAAAAAAAAATGCACAAGAGGAAGATGACAATATCCAAACATTGAAATCACTTCTAGAAGCAAGAATCAGAAGAATTTTTGAGCTGAAATGGTATACTTACAAGTACTTAAATGGTCGAGAATTAATTGTAACACCTAAAGCAATGCAAGCTGAACTAATTAAATTGATCTTCACGAAAATGGTCATTTCTCAGTAGGAAAACAGAAGAAATTGTGAACCAAATTTATCCAACGTCGTTAAAAAAGTAATAATTAATTGTGTTCCATGTATCTTAGCTAATAAGAAAACTGGCAAAAAAGGAAGGGTTTTTGAATCCTATTTCTATGAAAGCATTCCTTTAAGTACGTACCATGTTGACTTCATTGGTCCTTACCCTCCGTTGCAAACAAAGCTATCAAATACAGCCACCGTAGACTTCCATTTACCAAATTTACTTGGCTATATCCCGTCAAAACTGTATCTGCTGAAAGTGCCCCTCGAAAACTAGTAAAACAACAGCAGAAGACCTTTGCAATCCCATCAGAATTATCTCTGATAGAGGTTCAGCGTTCACTTCAAAATTATTCAACGACTACTGTGATGAAGAGAACATTCAACATCTACAAATAGCAAACAGGTGTTCCTCGAGGAAACGGACAAGTTGAACGAATTCATCGAACTTTGATTCCAGTTCTTACCAAACTATCATTAGACGACTCAACGAAATGGTAAATACGTCGACAGATTACAGAGAATACTAAATAGTACTATAAGTCGCAGTACAAAATGGACACCATTCGAACTATTAGTGGGAATCAAATGCGTAACAAGGAAGACATCCTAATCAAAGATTCACTTCTAGAAGAAATGGCGAAAGAATTACTAGAACAACGCGAATTTTTAAGAAACAATGCAAAAAAGAACATCGAAACCCTGCAGTCTGAAATAGAGACGTATAACAGAAGAAGAAAGAAAGCTTGTTATACAAAGAAGGTGATTTAGTAGCAATCCAAAGAACCCAATTTGGAGCTGGACTGAAATTAAAGACCAAAGTTCTTAGGCCCTTACAAAGTAACAAAAAAATTCCAAGGATAGGTATGAAGTGGAAAAGGTTGGTCAGCACGAAGGACCGAACTCAACCACCACCTCAGCTGATTTGATGAAACATTTTCTCTTTACACTGAATTTTTACTTGTTATTATTTTTAATTTTTCTCATATTATAACCTCCTTTGAGAAATTAATAGATGTTCTATGGTAACACCAGTTTCCATAAACATTTTATATTCACTTGCAACATTTATTATATTTTCGTATTATTCTTTTATCTTTCTATTGATGATGAAGGATTTTTTATGGTTTAGTTAATTGTAGATCACAACATAGAATATTTTTGTTTTTTATATGCTTTATTTTAGGTCCGAATTGTGAATATTAGGTATACATCTTTTCATCTGTACTATTTTTATTTTTTATTATCTTTAAGAATCTTATTATTTGTCTTTATTACATTCATATTCCAATAATCATCAAATTTATAGTTGTAACTAAATATAGTTTGTATTTAAAGTACTTTAGCTCTCAACATTTTGTGCTGAGAGACCAGCCTGTCAGGAGAGGGTGATTTGTAGGATTTTCCCTTGAAACATTTGTAAAAAAGGTTGAGTGATATCCTTTCAGAGGACCATAAATCTCAATTTGATTTATTACTGCATTCCGAAGCAGCGCCACCTAGTGAGCTTTCGTAGCTCCGGCTTGAATAATTTTTCGGCCGAGGCCAACTAACTACTGCTTGATCAAGACATCGCGTCTACCGCATTTATTTTAACGCGGCACTATAGTCCTACATGTCCAATAATGAGAAACGTTATTTCGTTTTTTAAAGGTATTTTCAATTTTTATTGCCCTATTTTGCAAAATTTTCGGCTTTGGGGAAGGTTTGATCTTTTGTAAATATTTTCACTGACCTAAATAAATCATTACTTAAAAGAAGTATTCAGTTTCAATGACTTAGATTCATTTAATTCATCACTCTACTTAAATATTGACCCCTGCAAGCCACTTTTGCCAATCTAAAATCCCGCCTATGAAGAGTCTGATTTTTATTACTATGATTTATTCGATATATATATATATATAGTGTAGTCGAGGCCTATTTATGTTGGTTACTTGTATGCAGATTAGTTGATGGTTATTTATGATGTTATATATTGATGGGATTGATGAGCTAGTCCTTTGTGGTAGGAAATCTTGTTTATTAAACATAAGACACATAAACATTCACATCGTAAATATTAACAGAGAATGGACCACACTACACATATAACAGAAGTGACAAGCAGTAGTGACATTTTAAAGGACGAACACAAAGACATAAAGGGTTGGGATGAGCGCAAAAAGACTTTATCTTTTTTGTATCGGCAGTGAAGATCGCGTGACTCCTTTGTAACAAGAGCTGTGATTGGTTTAAACGAGCTGGAAAGAGATTTTCTGATGTAATATTACTATTTGATTGCGATTATATTATAAGATTAAGGCAATACTTTTTGAACTTAAGAATTGAAAGCTTATTTAAAGATTAGCTATAGAGGGAATTACTACATTTATATATATATACTTTTATTAAAATAAATATTTTTTCAGCATATTTTTAAAGAATATTATAACATCATGTTTTTTAATTCTACTATAACCGAAAAATGTCGATTTTTTTTCTCGCATAGATATAGATCTATTAATTATGAAAAATCTATTGTAATCGTCTTATTCTGATATAAACGGTTTCTACGTTTATAATAAAAGCTTGCATAATTAACATGGAACTCAGAGGTAATTCAACCCCCAAAACAAGTGAAGAAGATATAAATATCGATTTTCTAAACTTATTAAATTAAATTGCTCATTTTCCATTTTTATTGTGCTTGCACATTAAATACCAAAACCGTAATTCGCTAATTCTCTAATTCAATACAGGAAAAACAAATATGTTAAAAGATTTTAAACGGGGTAAAGTCAACGTTTGCTCACCGAATTTAATGGCGCTAAAATACACCAAAGTGGACACTTCATCGCCAAATTAAAGTCTTATTTCACCGAGTTGAGAGGACATTTATGGAAATTTTATGCTAGATTGGTCTAGCGCAATCCCGATGTAATTTAGTTACTTTAAAATAAAAAGTTTGTGTGTGTGATTTTTTTCTTTGGTAAAGAGAAAATGAATTAACTGACAAAAAAGCTATGAAATAGGGTCTCATGAATTTTAATATCAAGGACATTAATCATTTTTTATTAAGTTTTGGATTGTTTCACTAGGTTGCTAATTGGATGTTATGTGTTCTTTATAGTAATTAGCTAAAGTACATGCTAGATCAGGTCTGTGTAGTTACGACATCTTTTTCTTCCCGTGTGTTTTAGGTTTGTCTTTTTTTAATTCATTTTTGGTGCTCTATCATTGATGACATTTATGTACTCTTATAAATATACTTTTACTTTAAGCATCTATAAATTTATTCCATGTTGTGTTGAAATAGTTTCTTAGAAGGTAGAGCTTGATGGGGTTTAATAAATTGCTGCGTATCTTTGAGACCTTTTTTAATAATTTATTCAAATGGTGGATATTTATCATAGTATAATTCCCCGGAATAATTTGTGCAATTTTTGTTTCATTTTTTCCTTACAGTTTTGGTGTTTTAACTAGGTTCTTATCAAAAAAGGCCGTTTATTTTTCCTAACAAATTGTTAAAATATTTACTGTATAAGAGGATTATAATTTTTACGAAAGTTGATCTTCGCTGGAAAAATTTTCAAGAGAGAAATTAAAATAATTATTTCCTGTGTTGAAGTTAAACTTGTTGTTTCAATGTTATTTAAACAGTTCGTCTTATTTATTTTTATTTCCCGTCATTTGGCACAGTATATATTATTTATATCCCGTAATAATGTATACTTTTTTCTCAATAGCTTAATTTTAAAATAAATCATTTTAAAGATAACTACCAAGAAGTTATCAAAGATAGCTGCACGGAGTCTCTTGAATTAAAAAAATATATAGTTGTCATTCTTTTTATGTACACAATTAGTACACATTCATTATTTTATTTTATTTTGTTATGACGCGAAACTACAAGCCACTTTGAATATTGCATTATCTGTGAAAAAAATTCAAACACTTTTAAAATAATGTTTGTTTAGGATTATTCAGGTAAAGTTACTCACAAATGCTTTTATTATAAATTGCTCAATTTTAACTATAAATTTTAACCGGTTATTCTGTAAATCACATAAACTCTTCTATAAAATGCCATTAATTATGCTAAATTATAACATTAAGTGTTGAATTCTGTATTAGTTAAATAAAACACAAAATTAATTATATTTAACATAGTATATATTTTAATATTCAAAAAAAAATACTGTTACGAATTTTTTGTAATGAAAGCTAAAAATAGTGTAAATAATTTAAATATGGATATGTAATACGTTAATATTACACTCTGGGGTATTTATTTTAGGCCAAAACTGTAATATTCTCAAGAAAGAGGCACGACGTCCGTCGACGATAGCCTTTGTCACGTGATGAGGACGAACTTCAGTCACGCGGCAACCCCCTCTTCAAACTAAAGGTGTTTTTTTGAGAGGTATAGAACTTTAAATTGCAATAAAACAACGATGTATTATTCGATTGACATGAATTGTTTTTTATTCGAAAGATAATCTTGGGGCATTACATTTAAATATGATTTCTGGCATAGGACTGCCACGGCTGGCTCGGATGTAGTCCAATCTGGACGTCCAATTTTTCGATGACTTTTTCCAACATTTGTTGCCGTATATCGGCAATAACACGGCGAATGTTGTCTTCCAAATGGTTAAGCGTTTTGTGGCTATCCGCATGGACCAATGACTTTACATAGCCCCCACAGAAAATAGTTCAGCGGTGTTAAATCACAAGATCTTGGAGGCCAATTCACAGGTCCAAAACGTGAAATTAGGGCGGTTACCAAACGTGTCTTTCAATAAATCGATTGTGGCACGAGCTGTGTGACATGTTGCGCCGTCTTGTTGGAACCACAGCTCCTGGACATCATGATTGTTCAATTCAGGAATGAAAAAGTTAGTAATCATGGCTCTATACCGATCACCATTCACTGTAACGTTGTGGCCTTCATCGTTTTTGAAGAAGGATTCCACCAGCCCATAAAGCGCACCAAACAGTCAGTTTTTCTTGATGTAACGGTGTTTCGACATACACTTGTGGATTAGCTTCACTCCAAATGCGGCAGTTTTGTTTGTTGACGTAGCCATTCAACCATTCAATTCAGGCGTGAGTCTGTTCATGATGAATTGATAAACCAAACTGAGAATAACTCTCTTGACAGCTGTTAAATCGGTCGCCATCTTGGAAAGTAATGCCAACTTAAACTTCTATACCTGGAAAAAAACACTTTGTACAACACCAAGTTAACGAGATTACTTTTAGCTCAACAGATATAGCGTGCAACATCTCTCTCTACCAAGCGAGATTCCTGTGGCACCAGGACCCTAACCCGTGACACGATTTCGTGACTGTAACCACTAGGTTACCGCGGCCACTGCCCATCCAAAAGTTATATCTTCTCCATGGGAAGGCAACCTATATAATGTAATTAGCAGGGATGTCTCAAGGCATAGGCCTACTGGGTCCCGTGGTCTCTGCCACGATAGGGGGGGAGGATCTCGTCTCATTCTCGTTTCAACCGTACTCAGATCATGATTCGAATAATTTCTGTGGTCAAATGTCTGGTTACATTCTTTGAGAAACTGGGAATTTTGGACGATATGTCAACTGACTACATGTGATAACCACCGTCCATGTTTGGCCAAGGCATTCCACCGTAGATCACCTTCATTACTCATTCAATTAAAACGCGGCAGTTGGTCGAGTCCGTTTGTGTGATTGAAAATCAGGCTAATTTATTCGTTTCGGGTTATTGTTTGTTGATTATTTGACAACGTATGCTGTGTATTGTCTTCTTTTAAGGGTCATAAGAGTGGGGTCTATATTTGCGTAGGGGTCCAGTGCCTTTATTCACATTTCTTAAAATTCAAACATAAAAATTGAAGTAAAACTTAAGTATATCATGATCAGGGATTGCAATACCGGGATACCGAATACCGGTATTTTGAGCCATTTGTACAGTTTTGTAATACCGGTATTTCGGAATTTACTAAATTTTTTAAATTGTCTCCAGTATATATTCAGGGATCCCCAACATAGCAAAATAGTATTTTAGTATTATTTTTATGTCTCCCTAACGGTCGAAATTATTTAGACTGTCTATACAAAGTTGTATCGTACAATCAAGAGAAATGATAAAATATGTCAATCATCCAAGGAGGTGGAACAAATCTATCCGATTGCAGCTCAGAGCGATACTGCTCACGCACAGGTTTCGTAGTCTGATATTCGTATCTGTGAAAACAAGGTTGTAGTTGCGAAGGAAATGCATAATATTTCGATATTTTTCAAATTGTTGAGTCTGTTATTCACATTGTATTTGTATATTATACTCTAAAGTTCAAAATATTTTTTTCAGATTTATTTTATGTATAATCATAAACAACAACACATAATAAAGAAAAGGAATAACTTAAGAGAACATAAAAAAATCAGTCATTAGATAATGCTTCGGATTGGTTTCATTATTTATATGATGAAGACCACTGACCACAAACTGTGAATAGCGATATTTACATTTTTTTGTGATTTAAATAAATAAAATGTTCTAATACTATTTTGTGACTCTTTACATAATGTTATAATTTATAAGTTACACATTATTTTTGTGATGTTTACACTTTGTAATAAATCCGGCAAAAAAATGTGCTTTTTTTCCCGGTATCTATCCCGGTATTAAGACCTAGAAAATACCGAATACCACTATTGAATTTTCAGTCCAATATTGCAATCCCTAATCACGATACATCTTGATTAAAATCAGCTGTTATCGAAAAGTTTTACAAAAGTGTTAAAACTGCAACCAAGCAGAGCCAATAAAACGTTTATTTGATGCTCAAAGGTAAAGAGAGTTTTATCAAAATCAAAAAATTCTTATTGAACTATAAGCCACTTTTCTGGCTTTTCCTTATAAACAAAAAAATACTACTTCACCATATCGAAATGACGTAAACTATTACAGAAGTCGTCCATCGTCTAAGTACATTTGATAGCGCCGACGAAATCAACTCGACAAGTCAATTCAGCATTCTACTCAGAGGTGTATAGTATAAAGAAGGAAGTAATTCCGAGAGGTAAGAAATAAAAAAAAAGCCTATGTGAAACCTAGAAACTTGGAAAGTTTCCTTTTTCCTGATTCTCCCTTCTTTTCCTTTTTCATTCTTCTACAGTATTCTGGGGGTGACTTAGTTGAAGTTTTCAAAAGAAAAATATCCTTCTTTTTCTCTTTTATTTTTCATTTCTTCTGATGTACTTGAGAAATGAAAAGTTGCGACGCTGAATCGGTAATAAAACGCACCATTCATTTTCGAAATGCGCCCTTGATGTTATGGCCTTAACTGTAAATGGAAAGGAATTTCTACTTCGCAAAGGTCTTAATGGATGACATTGAAAAGAAAAAAAAATTAGTGTAATTCATCTCATGTAAGTAAACATTGGTTTATTATGAAGCTATTTATTTCAAATTTTAAAAATAGCCTGTGTGATTTTGAATTCTTTAATTTAGTGCTTTTATGAAGGGTGTTTTTTTTAAGGTATAGAACTTTAAATTGCAATAAAACAACGATGTATTATTCGATTGACATGAATTTTTTTTTATTCGAAAGATAATCTTGTGGCATTACATTTTAAATATGATCAAGCAAGGCGTAGATTCGTCGAATGGGCCCAAAACGAGATTGCCGTTGTTCCCGATTTTCAAAAGCGAATTTTGTTTAGTGATGAAGCGCACTTCTGGTTGAATGGCTACGTCAACAAACAAAACTGCCGCATTTGGAGTGAAGCTAATCCACAAGTGTATGTCGAAACACCGTTACATCCAGAAAAACTGACTGTTTGGTGCGCCTTATGGGCTGGTGGAATCATTGGTCCGTACTTCGTCAAAAACGATGAAGGCCACAGCGTTACAGTCAATGGTGATCGGTATAGAGCCATGATTACTAACTTTTTAATTCCTGAATTGAACAATCATGATGTCCAGGAGCTATGGTTCCAACAAGACGGCGCAACATGTCACACAGCTCGTGCCACAATCGATTTATTGAAAGACACGTTTGATGTCCGCCTAATTTCACGTTTTGGACCTGTGAATTGGCCTCCAAGATCTTGTGATTTAACACCACTAGACTATTTTCTGTGGGGCTATGTTAAGTCATTGGTCTATACGGATAAGCCACAAACGCATGACCATTTGATAGACAACATTCGCCGTGTTATTGCCGATATACGGCCACAAATGTTGGAAAAAGTCATCGAAAATTGGACGTCCAGATTGGACTACATCCGAGCCAGCCGTGGGAGTCCTATGCCAGAAATCATATTTAAAATGTAATGCCACAAGATTATCTTTCAAATAAAAAAAATTCATGTCAATCGAATAATACATCGCTGTTTTATTGCAATTTAAAGTTCTATACCTCTAAAAAAAACACCCTATATCATGTGTATGCGTGTATGTTTACATATGCACTCGTATATGTACTATTAGCTGTTACCCTCCCTCAATGCTGATCATTTCTTGACATTTTAAGACTGTACATTCTTTCTAGGTTATTATTATCTAAATTCCATCATTAAGTTTTCGATTGTTTTATTTTTATTGTCCTTGTCTCTTGAAAGGAAAAATAACAGGGCGAGTTTCTAAAACAGAGGTAAACTTATCATTTACGCTTCTTTTGGCACCTTTTGGAGTTGATTTACTCGAATCCTATTTTTAGCGGATCAACTCAACAAAAGAAGCATGTCTGTAGAATTCCAAAATGTAGGTCTAATTGTTTAAAAACTTGGATTTTTTTTTTATCTATAATGTTCCCATAATCCCCTGGCAATCCACTTGGGAGTCGATTTCTGCCAAACTTAAGGTCTGTTAGTTCAATAGTTCAAAAACGGGAACTTTTTTTTTGTATATTACATTTCCCTAACTCCCCCTCCCCCATTCCTCTCTGTCTCTTGGGTTTGAATTTTCGTGAAATCCATTCTTAGCGAATATCTACTCAATAAAGAAAACCTTTACCAAAATTCAAATCTAGGGATGCAATATTTAAAATTATTTTTGTTATTACAATTATTATTTTTGTCACAAAACCCATTCTTAACGAATCTCTACTCAGCGAGAGAGAGAGAAAAGAACATGTCTACCAAATTTCAAGTCTGCTGGTCTAATCGTACCCGAGATCTCGTGATGAGGGAGTGACTGAGTCGCTTTTCTCCACTGGTGTTCAAATTGAAAAATGAAAATTCGGTGAAAATGTATGGAGAAAACTAGGGATCCAATAATGCCCTCCAATGTCCGAGAAATAGACCATTACGGCACCTCTATGTCTATGAAAAGTGCACTGTGACTGCTATAAAGGAATAGAGATGATGTCTTGGAACCCTATGTTCTCCTTTCGTCGGGTGCAGTTGGTCCTGATTTTATTTTAACCGATGGCAACGCGATATCCTTAGATCTCATCTTGTCGTCGAATTTCTGGAAAGTGAGAATATTTGCCGAATGTTTGGCAAGTTAGATCTCCAGACCTACCCTCCAAGAATCATCCAAGGCTTGAAAATAGAATTGCTGGACGAGTGGGAGTAATTACCTCAGAAAGTCATCAATTCCCTTATTTCCAGTATGAAATCACGGTGCGAGGCCTGTTTATCTGAAGGAGGGAACCTTAACACATTTCTCTCAGAACTCGTAAAGTGCAAATTTTTTTAATTTTTTGAAAAACAAATATGTTAAAGCCTGAATATTTCTGAACATTTTAGTACCAAATTTGTGTTGATACTGTAAAAACTTCCGAAGTTATTGAGAAATAAGTAGTGAAACTTAAACGAAAACCCTATATCTCTTACTTATCACTTCATTTTTCGCAAAACAAAAAATTTCAGCTTGAGCGCAGGATTTCTCCGAAACTATTTACGATATAAATTTGAAATTGTATTCATGTGTTAAAAATAAGGCTCTTCACAATTTATAAATCAATTTTCAAAAAAAAATTAACATAATTTTTTATTTGAATTTTAATTAATTTTTTCATAACATTTTAAAATGTTCGTTATAATTGTATTAAAAAATATTTTTTAATCTAAATTTTTTAAAAGTTAATATAACTTTAAAAATGAACATTTTTATACCAAGTAAAATTAATTTTGTAAATTAGGATCATTTTTGTACTTCAGAATCATGCACGGTGTAAAATACTAATTTTCATATTTTTGAAAAATTGTCCAATTTTTATTTCCTTATAACTTTTTTTAATTTATTTTCTGAAATTCACTGAAAATTTGAGAATTAGTGTAAATATATATGATTATCATTTGGTAAAAATTTCAAATTATTTTGTTTTACTGCTAAGTTACATTGGTTTGAAGAAGGATATTTTTTCGAGGGCACGGATATCTATTAAAGGTCCTGTGAGGCCTTAATCATGATATAAAATTACGAGGCCCTCCATAAATAGCCCTCACGTTGATTTGGAGTGCGACTTTAATAAACACTCAATCACCTTTCCCGTGTAGGACGAAAGTCATCGGTAAAGTGTAAACTGGAGTGTTCCTAATATTATAAAATCGTAATTGAGCTACATTATCAGAGGAATTTATTTTTCAAGCAACAATTTTTTTTAAGAAAGTTTAAATTATACAAACCAGAAACCATTCTAATAAAATTTTGAACGTGAGAAATGAAAAAAATTAGCTTAAGTGCTAACCGTGGAAGAATTTTGATATCATATTTTCTACATTACGTTAAATCATCAAAATGATATATTTAAATTTATTATATTTCTGAAATTTTAAATAGCACAATAAAATTAAAATCTAAAGAAAAAATTGTTTATTTGTATTATGTAATTATTCTGCTGATTAAATAAATTAGTTTAATTCCCTTTTTTATAATTCCTTAATGTGAGCATTTAAAAACATAAATTATATTTCTTTTACGTATAATTCAAAGTTTATTACAACAAAAGGTAATTTTGTTTAATTAATTATACTTTTTGCTTTTGATAATAATTAAAGATAAACTTTTTGAAACAGACTTAAGAACAAATATAAAACTCTAATATTAAAATGAGTATTATGAATTTAATTAACTTCTTACATAAAACATTTCGATAGAATATTTATTATCAGATCAACTTTTGATAAAATATTTAGTTTTCCTCTAACAGTAAATAAGGCTTTCAGCATGTTACTAAAATGAGAATATACTGCATTTTTTTTTCATTTTCCAAAGGAAAAACAAACATTCTACTTTTATTTTTACTTATAAAAAAAAATACCGAATTCATCTTGTAACTTAATTAAATACATTTTTTATAAAAATTACTTTGAGTACATATGATTTTATTTAAACGTTAAAACAATTTGTTCCCAATTCAATTAATGTTTATTGTATAAATGCAAGATTTTAAACAATGGAAAGCAAAGATTCATTCATTTCATATTTATTCATTAAATTCCCGTTGCATTTTTGCACGGTTTGTTAAGTACATATATATACATATATATAAATATATATATATATATATATATATATATATATATATATATATATATATATATATATATATATATATATTCTCCTTTCGTCATTCCTGCATTTTTAAAAATGACTTTGAATAGATTTTAGGAAGAGTAAGTTTTAATAAATGTATTCATATAAATGAAACTTCAAAAATGAAACTTATTTATTGTTTTTTTTTCTGATAATAAATTTTATTTAAAAATTTTCCTACAACATTGTCTTAATTTTCTCTTTAAATTATAATATAAAAAAATTACTTAACGTAGATGTAAAAGATAACATTTTTAATTCATTGAGTTATTCTGCTTCAATATTTTCCATCTGAAATACTCTATATTTAGAGACCATTTATGATTGATTATAAGTATGTTCGAGTGTGACACTTTCTTCTGTTAATCTTTTTGATTTTCTGTACTTGGTGGTTTAACAGTTCATTCTCTTTAACTTTGAGTTTTCATTTGGTATTCCGAGCTTTTATACTTAATAGAAACATCGAAAAAGGGAGAACTTATACACTGAAGAGCCAAAAAAAACTGGTACACCTGCCTAATATCTTGCAGGGCCCCTACGAGAACGTAGAAGTGCCGCAACACAAGGAATGGATTCGATTAACGTCTGAAGTAGTGCTGGAGGTAACTACCATGATTCCTGCAGGGCTGACTATAAATCAGTAGGAGTAGCAAGGGGTGGAGATCTCTTCTGAACAGCACGTTGCAAGGTATTTCAGATATGTTCAATAATGTTCATGCCTGGGGATTTTGGTGACCAGCATAAGTGTCTAAATTCAGGAGAGTGCTCCTGGAGCCACTCTGTATCTATTCTGGACGTGTGGGGTGTCACATTGTCCTGCTGAAATTCCCCAAGTCCGTCGGAAGGCACAATGGACATGAATGGGTGCAGTTGATCAGACAGGATGCTTACATACCTGTCACATGTCAGAGTCGTATCTAGACGTATCAGGGGTCCCATATCACGCCAAATGCACACGCCCCATATCATCACAGAGCCTCCATCAGCTCGAACAGTCCCCTGTTGAAATGTAGGGTCCATGGATTGATGAGGTTATCCCCATACCCGTACACGTCCATCAGCTCGATTCAATTGGAAACGAGATTCGTCAGACCAGGTAACGTGTTTCCAGTCATCAACAGTCCAATGCCGGTGTTGACGGGCCCAGGCGAGACGTAAAGTTTTGTGTCGTGCAGTCAACAAGGGTACACGAGTGTGCCTT
Source organism: Trichonephila clavipes (assembly GCA_019973935.1). NCBI lineage: Eukaryota > Metazoa > Arthropoda > Arachnida > Araneae > Nephilidae > Trichonephila > Trichonephila clavipes. The sequence goes on along the minus strand of BMAU01000536.1, from coordinate 482,813 downwards.
CGACTCCGAAAGCCCATACCTATGATGTTTCGTTGAATGGTTCACACGGTGACACTTTTTGTTGTCCCAGTATTAAAGACTGTAACAATTTGGGGAAGGGTTACACTTCTGTCACGCTTAATGATTCTCGTCGGTCGTCGTTGGTCCCGTTCTTGCATGATCTTTTCCCGGCTGCAGCGATGTCGTAGGTTTGATGTTTTACCGGATTCCCGATATTCATGGTACACTCGTGAAATGGCCTTAAGGGAAAATCCAAATTCCATCACCTCCTCGGAGATGCTATGTCCAATTCCTCGTGCACCAGCTATAACACCACGTTTAAGTTCACTTAAATCTTGATAGCCTGCCATTGTAGCAGCAGTAACATATCTAACAACTGTGACAACTACTCGTTGCCTTATAAATATAGGATTTGCCGACCGCAATAGTTCTGATTGGTTCCATCAGTTTTTTATGGCTCTTTATGTACATCAACTGCATTATATTCCTTATGGATTAAATTTCCTTTTTATTCGGAACTAAACATATATTATGTTATACTCTCTGATGCAAAACCCATAAAAATTAATTTAATTGTTTATAGAAATTAAATGAGCATTGGGTGAGGAAATGAGTTTTTTGTATACAATGGAGTGTACATTTCTTGAATTGGTCGCAAGGTAGATTAATTCATAACCATCGATTATTAAGTTCAAGTATTAAATTGATTGACATTCAGAAAATGATGTTAGTTTTGCTTTATATTAAATTAAAAACTAATTTGATTTAATTTAACTGTTTTTGCGTAAGTATTGCTCTGGCGGCGTAAAGGCTTAGCTTGCAACGCTGCTTTGTTTGGTAAAATAAGATCGCTGCTGTGGATGATGGGAAATGATTGGAATGAAGAAACAAGTGTACAAGATTCCTAAGATTATATGTCATTGACATTTGTAAATAGTGTTTTAAAATAATAAAAACATACCGTAAATCCGAGAAATGGTAGTCATGTTTCCAATTAACGTCAGGAAACTTTTAAAGCAGCAAATCTGGTGACACCTTAATTGTGTGAACATGACTTAACACAAGTAATATAAAAAAAAATTTAAGTCAATTCCTACTTAGATCAACAAAGAAAAATTTTATTTTAGCTAATTTTTATTAAATAGCTACAATTATGTATATACATATGACAGAATAACAACATTAAGAACATTAAGTGGTAATTAATTTTTATTAATTGTCATTAAAATATCGTATCCGAAACAATCGTGTGTATAAAATTTCAGTTCAACTGAATGCTTTAAAACGTGAAAAAAAAAATATTTTAAAGTTTTGACCCAAGTCGCTAAAATGAAACCAACTTGGCTGTATCTGTAATTCTTTAAATAATTAGTTTCAGTGAATTAATTTTAATTAATTACAAATAAATTATCATATTTTTACCCCAGCTCAAATGAGCGCTTTAAAATGTGAGAAAAGAACATTTTGAAGTGTTGACACAAGTCGTCAAAAGGGTCGCTAAGTTACCAAAAATGATGTCAAAGTGACTGTATTTGTAATTATTTAAATAATTAGTTTTAATCAATTAATTTTTATTAATTATAATTAAATTACTGCATTGTCATCCAAAATAATCATGTACATAAAATTTCAGCTCAATTGAGCGCTTTAAAATATATTTTATTAACGATTGAAAATTCCACCAAGATAAAAAAATAAATAGAGAGTGTGAGCTAATAGTAGGTATTAAAAAATGGCAATTACTTGCCTATTACTAGTTCAACGTTATATTAGACAACCGAATCTTTTTTTCATAAAATATTTAAAATGTGGAGGTACTAATCAGTTTGAGGTTACCTTAGCAATAATTTTTAAATTTCAGTTTTGAAATGTTTTCTGTATTTCACACCATTAACAATGACGTGTAGGACTTATATATGTCAGATAATTCCTTTCTATACTATATTTAAGGTATCCGGTTTCATTGAAAATGTCATTTTAAATCAAAAATCACATTTTCTTTCTAGTTTACCATTTTGGAATTCAAATAAAGTTTCCTAAATGTCTTTTGACTGTGCGAAAATTAGAAATAAGTTACAAATTTTAAAACACTACTATATATATGTCAAAACTTTTTTTTTTACAAAATTTAAGCGACTTTTTCTCAAAACTGTATTTTTGCAAAGTTGATGATGTCTCAAGAATCAATAGAAACATTTTAATTTAATATTACAGTATCAATAATATTATAAACTAAGTAAATAAAAAATGTAAAATTCAATTATTTTTAGTGAAGTTATAGTGGAACACTTTTCTCTAAAGGTATCGAAAAGTTGTCAAAAATTACAAGTTTGCTGCTTGGATTGGGTGTAACTTTATATTTGATTAAAATTATTTAAAGTTCTAATTTTACTAGAATTGTAACGGGTCTATATATATTCACGAACCTTCTACTAATCCTCTAGAGAAATTAACTTCTTTTAAATATTGTTCTATTGAAAACTTTTTCCTGAAGAAGAAGATGTGATTTATGTAAATCAAGGCTTATATTTTAGCATTAATTTTTAGGTTCGAAAGGAAGAAAGAGGTTAGGAACTAGATGATAGAAGTTAGTGATTAACATAAAGTAGTAGAAAGCTACTCGAGCGTGTCTCGTTGATTAATTGCTTAGTATTTAAAATTGATAATTGATGACTTGGTCAATTAGACATTTGAATTGGAGTGGTATCGACTAGAGGTCGAATACCTTAGATAGGAATTTCGATTATTTGGAACGTGTATTGCCAAGACGTTCTAAGAGTAAGTGATTCAATTCATAATGAAATATTAATTATCTCATCTACCTCGATTTTGCTCCGATACTTAATAAGAAATGCATTTCCTACCATGGGTTGTGTGTTGAGACTTGTTAGGTTGCTGAGACTAGTTATAAGATTAATTAATTACATTTGTTTTGTTTATAGCTGATCTTCATTCTAACACTCGAACACTGATGGATGTGAGAGATCATCCCTTACAGAATTAACAAAATATTTTTTTTTGGAAAATATAGAAAGTATTTTGAAACAAAAATCATTTAAAAAACATCCACGAACAAAATTCATTAAAATTTCTATGAAATTTTTAAATTTTTGAAAGCGAAGTGCATGTTTATGTAACTAATTATTAATATATTAATGAAAAAATGTTTAACCAAATTTTTTTATTATTGGGCATAAAAATAAAATTAAGTATATATTAGAGCTTTTTGAAAAATTGTTTTAAAAAATTTCGAACGAAATCTGATAATTTAATGATTATATTCATAAAAATTACACTTTCTTTTTATATATTTTAATGTATAATTTCTCAAAACAAACAATCAATAAGAATTGTAACCATAAAGGTCAATAAATAAAAAACAATTTCCGACTGCATTAAGTATGAAGCTAAATTCCAAATGCTTTCTGCTTCACACACTGACAAATTTCACACTTCGGCACCGTCCTTCAAGTACTGTCATATAAAAAAGGTTGTGTTTTACCTTCTCTATCACCACACAAAAGGAATATAACATATTATTTCCAGTTACATCTTTACAAACTATAGCTTTCTCGCAGCAATATTTTCGTAAATATCATCTGAAATTCTTGATCCATGAACGGCAAAGACATGAAGTGGCAATATCCCATCTAAAATAGCGTAATCCATTTTCCCATAAGATTCGATTGTCAGAATACGGTGATAGTTACGGATAAGACTTGGAATAGAAGGAAAAATAAGTAAGAGGAGAAACTGCAGATTCAGGCAATGGGACTTTTTTTTTCCTCCAGCCCCCTTTTTTTTCTTCATCTCCCTCCCTTTTTGATAGCGTCTTACGTGACAAAAAGATCTCATTCTGAGGTCCAGGGATCGCTTTTCTCCTGCATACGAAACACCCAATCAATGAAGAAGAAAATGAAACCACGAGTAGTACTTTTTTTTCTCTTCTTTGTGGCTTCAGCACTGGGTCTATCACGTTCTGGACCATTCTTTTTTTGTGATAGAAGCACAGGGTGTTCAAATATGTTAATCGCCGTGTGGTTCTGAATTGCTTGGAAATTATTTTACTACCCTGGGGATATGTGCAATCGGAGTTTATAAAAGAAGTGTTTTGTAATTTAAGTGTATACACTTAAATTAATGAATTTAAAATCGTTTTTAATATTAAATGAAAATTATATTCAATTTATTGCATTGGTTTTTAAAAGTAAATATTTATTACGAAGGATTTTGATGTTTAAAAAAACAAATAAAAATAGAGGGTGAGGCAAATAAAAGTGACCCAGACGAGTGGATACGATTGGACGAAAAAGTGATGCACACACCAAGTGATTGAAACCATTCAGATTTTAGTACGTGTTGTGTTAGTGTGAGTTGATCAGTGCACAGATGAAGAGGGTACTCTCAGTGCTGCAGAGGGAAAACGTTGTGGAAAGTTACGTTAAAAAAATCGTAGAAAGAGTGTACTCGGTTGTTTGCTAACTATCTTCACTCCTGACAGCGTTGCTAGTATTCGTTAGTCTGGTCTTGGCCTTAGCTGGCCACCCAGGTCACCTGATCTGTGAGTGTGTGATTACTTTTAGTGCGGAGCCTTCAAGTCGAAGCTATATAGCAACAACCCTCTTAGCCTTCAAGAACTGCAGCAGAATATTTCTTATGAGTTTGCAGCAATCCAACTTTGATCTGCCTGACGCAATTTGATCTCTGTTCAAAGGTGTGAAGAGATCATGGGTGGTCGATATCCTAAAAGCATGTTATCGAAATATCTTCTTTCCTTTGTCGTGTTTACATACAACCTAGATCTGTGTTCTAAGGGCCACTTTTGTTTGCCACACCCTGTATTCTTAGGTACATATGCTCAAAAATTCAAAGTCGTTGGACTCGTTAATAGTTAACAATCGCATAATGAATATTAAATTCATTAAGTGAGAAAAACTTTCTTGATTAAACACTTAGAACGACATATATTTTTATGTGTCAATTATAAATGTAATGGGGAAATCAGATGCCTTAAAGGGAATTCACTGTTTGTAACCTATCATATCATGTAACCTTTTGAAAACTTGTGTGATGGTCACATCGTCGGATAGTGGTTTCTGTGTCACCCGATTTGTCAATAGCTGTGTCTTGTGTTTTGTTATGAGCTTATGTTGCCTACTACTGTTCTGACGCTAGAACAGGCCGTTGCCTATGAGCTCTTGTTATTATTGTGACAAGACATGTCAAGCTATCTTCCTGCTGGCACGCTCTCCCTTCTCTATTTTCTGTCAGATGCTAATAAAAAGCTCGAATCCATCAATGAGTTATTTTTAAAGTCGAGATTAATTATTGGAAAAAAATTGACATACAATAGACATTTTAACCACCTTATTGACAATTTTTAATCGAGATAAATGTTCCAATGTTAATATTATTTTCAAACTTTCAATTATACGAGAGTGTTTGTGTTTACGTGTGCATGTATGTACTACTGGCTATTAAAACTTCAACACCAGGTAAGAAAACAACTAACAAAACTTTATTTTTTGTACATATGCAACATAGAGGAAAGAGAAAACACAATTTAATTTGTTGGCAATTTCGGGGTACACAATCTCCAAAATTAGTACGCAGACCTGCCGCTTCAAGCAGCTAAAACGGCTCAAGGCCGGTTTGGCATTGAGTCGAAATGGGCTTGGATGACATATACGGACAAATAATCCATAGTGCTTTAAATTACTCTATGTATTGTTAGGACTGTAGAGAAGAGATAGCTGAGTCACTCAGCAACCCATGATCAAATGTTTACAATGGACAAAACATCTACAGAACGTGCTAGCCAGAGACGCAGTCGGACACCCTCAAGTGTCCACACGACAAACAGCATGTAATCTTGTATTATCTTGTTGAAATATGGCGTCTCTGAGACCCCAAAGATTGAGAGCATCCATCTCCTTTAAGATCTGAGAAATGTAACGCTGGCTGTTCAGATACTCAACGTTGCGAATAGTGCTCGTATCTTACACCCAATGGCTTCTCACCAGGGGCACAGCCCGTATGACAATATAAAATTCCAATTGACCATGTGCTTGATATCTGCAGATGTACATATGTTCATCATAATGTTGCTTGCAGAATCGGGACGTCTGAAAAGACGCAATGCCACTCTTGTATACAGTATTATAGTTTTGTGACGGATTTTATCAGCGGCCCTTCTAAAATCCTTTTTGGGGAAACTCGTCTTTGAGTTTTAAACCGCCTTCCATATATAGAACTTGATTTTATGCTAATTTGAGTACTATTTAAACCTTGGCAATGGATATGTTGGCGTAAATACCAGGGAATAACACTATCATTCAAGTGAGGTTAAAGAATTGCAAGAAGCATTGCTTTCCAGAAAGTCAATATAGGAAATATGGAGTTTTGGGTTAGACTATAGCCGATCTATAATAGATCCGACAAGTGCTCCACTATTCGATCAAACGCAGAGAAGTGTTTAATTAATTGCCTTATAAGCTTAAGTTAGGAGATTAAATTAGATTGTTCCCTTGGTTTATAATCCTTAATTGGTCTTAAATTGATTAGATTGAAATAAAAGTGATTATTTTTATAAGAAGGTCTGATCATTTAGTGTCGCAAACTGTACCTACAACCACCGGGTTGCAACAATTTGGGTAACATTTCTGATCCTTCTGAACCCATCGATTACATATGCGCATGACAGTCTTTAGACTTTTTCTGACTAATATGAGACTAGTAATATCGCGCAACAAAAAAACCGCACTCTTAATGGTTCACGATTTTGCTACTATCGAATTCCGACACTAGCTACTAAACTTTTCTTATTATTATTCGAGTCATAACACGATCTCATCACAAACAACAACCATTCACATAAAATTTTTGAATGCGAAACCCGTTGTGTAGTTTTCTTTAATAAAGAGTTTGAGATGTCCTTGCTTCCTCATGTCTTTCAAATGCACATTCGCTTGCATATGCCGACATCTTTCTTCATATGAATCTGACGTTTGTATCATCCCTCCTTTATGGTGTCCAGTTTTCATGACCAGCAGTACATATATACAGAGAAAGAGAGAGAAAAGAGGGACATAAAGTACTGAGTCAAGAGATACGATTACATTTAGCAAGTATTGAAAAGGTATTGGCCCATCTCTAGTCCCTGTGTAAGATATTCTTGCTCTAAAATATATCCTCCTGAAGGTATTTCTGCATAACTGTTTCCTATTGCCAAGGTAGATAAAGTAGGTCCCAAGAAATTTGGAAAAGATTCCTTTTCAGTCCCTAAATGTTCTTCATTAAGGAAAGATATGACAATCAAGATGATCAGAAAAATTATTTGAAAAGCATGGAAACAATCTGTAGAACATTTTTATCGAAAGCACTTCCCTATAGTAATGTTTAGTAAGTGAAGGACATCAAAGTAAGATGTAGAATATCTTTGATATATTGCCGTGAAGGACGAACATATAAGTAATATTTAACCAAAATTATTAAACACAAAGATAAGTCAAATTTACTTGGGATATTTTTATTTTGAGATATTTAATAGTCATTCTAGCAAACTGTCACTGTATCCAGACATGATTTTGTTGGTTATTGGTGCTCAATTTAAAGCAAGAATTGTTTCTCCTAAAGCAACATTAGTTTAACCAGGGAAATTCCAAATCGAATCTCGTGTGAACGTGGTTGTATGAGAGGAAATAGCTCAAGTATCATCCCAGAGCCGTCTATCAACAGTCCTTACAATCATTAAATCTCAATTTCTTGTCATATCATTGATATAGACTGTGAAAGCAGTCTTCACATTCTATTCTCTCTCTAGCTCCTAAGTTGATTTCTTGATATTGAGTTCTACAATGGTTCAACTATTTCTGGCGTTTCCATCGAGTTGCATCATTGCTGCTTCACTCTCAAATGTCAATCGATCTTTCTAGTAGGTTATTCTATTTCCATTTCCCAATTGAACATCTTCTCTCATCTGGATACGTATGCTCGTATTTCGTGTGAATCGTATATGAGACGTGTGTACAGCCAAAGTGAGTAGACGGAATCTGTGCTTTGTAAATGGAATGTTTTCTGTATCAGGTTACTGTTCCAATAATCTACAGAGTCAATAATTCCATCATATTATTATCAAAATTTAATTAATTTTACTGTAAATTGAAGGATATTTGCATAAGTAATTTTGTTAAATGAATGGAAATGTTTTTGTTTATTATACCTGTTTCTAAAAGAATATTTTTTCCCCGTAATTATGGCTTTCATGTATCCTCTTATAAATCTCGAAACAAGATTCACATTTAAGGGTAAATGTTAATAAACTTACATTTATTGGTTGTTTCTAAATTTAACGGAAACTGTATGTGGTTAAATAGAACAATGCGTTATAATCCCGTGGCTCACTTTTAGGTCTTTTTCACTTTCTAAATGTGCTCCGAATTTGTGTGTGTGTTCTTTTCTTTCGATCAGTGCTTCTCAGACTTTCACTATTTGTGACCCAATACTCAATCATAATTTTCACCGCACCTCCACCTCCATACAATAACGATGTATTGAATTCAATAATATTATACATTGACGCTAAAGGTAAAACACGAAATTAACCTCGTAAGTGCCACTGACGTATATATACGTCTCGCTCAATCAATGCAATGATTACATCGGACGTATATATATGTCTTTCCAAAGTACGATGGTTTCTGTACGCTGATATCCATAAAATTATTCCAAAGACTTTGGAATGCAATAAAAGGACTTTGACGGTGTTAAGAGGATTTGCTTATTACAAACTTTTCTCCCCGCAATACATCCCATACGTGCGTTTAAGTGGAAAACTGTGCCATTGGAAAACGAATCTCGCAACTTTTAATCGGTAGTTCATGGATTAATTGTAAACACTACGAATTATACAGATAAATATTATAATTTTGGTTATAATTTTTATATGAAAATCCCATGTTGTCACACTGGTAATTATAAGACTTGATCTCAACTTAGTGTTGTTAAATTAATTGTGAAACACTATTGCAGTACTGTTACATTTAAAAGTGTATTACATCAATGTAAATGTGTATTTCATTTTTTATTATGTCAGAATGTATTTTTTGGGTGTGTACCTTCCATAAATTAACAATTTTTTAAAATAATCTTTTGTTTTCGAATTTTCAGTATACTCGCCCCCCCCCCTTCGTAGAGTTACTACGCGCTCCACAGTTTGAGAAACACTGCTTCAGATGAGAAAAAATTAATAATTTATAGTTTTAAGGTAATGTAGTTTCAAAAATCTAGAAATAATGTCGTAATGCGTTAAATATAATGTCGAAATTCATCACACCTCACGGAATTCTTCTTTCGTGAAATAATGAAATAAACTATAATATAAAAGTGGAGAATATATATATTTAAAGAATAATATAATTGAAAATAAATTGAAAGAAAAATCTAATATCCATAGAAAAATTCTTTAAAAATAATTTTTTTTTTAAATACATAAAAACTCGGAAATTTTACGTGTTTTCTTAAGAAATTTTTTTTATATGTTTAATCAATATTACTTTTCAAAGGAACATGGTGTGATTTACATAAAAAATTTTGATTTAATGATTTTTAAAAAAAATTTTGTTGCTCCTTAAGTATATGTATCATACATATACTTAAGAATTTTAAATTTCAAGAATTTTAAAATTTATAAAGGAATTTTTAAAACGTTACTTCCTTACAATAATTGACACACACACATGAAATTTGATTTACAAGTACGTTGAACTATATAAAACAAAGTTGTTATGAGTTTTATGAGAACATGATTGACAGGAATTCTTTTTGAAAAAAAATTCTTTAAAATATTATATATTCTGAATTCACCTATATTTTTTTAAAAAAAAAATAAGTATTGTTTTAATTTTAAAATGCATGCCAGCTTCTGTTATTAGTTATAGCAAAGCGTTTGGCACAATAGAAAAAAGCCTTGTATCATTTTATATCAAGATTGACAATATTTATTTTTTTTTTTTTCTGAGATAAATCAGTTTAAAGTTTTTATTTTTGCCGTTGACATAAGATTAAACTGGATTTTTTTAGCTTAGAGCTTTCAGATATTGCGACATTATCAAAAAATTCATAAAAAAATAATTTTGTTTAAGAGGAGATGGTACGATTTAAGTAAAAAAATTTAATTTAAGGATTTTTAAAAAATTTTCGGTACCTCCTATGTGTGTGTATACTATGTAAACAGATTTCGTGCTCAAAATTTCATAAAATGCTAGCCATATAATTTTTTGAGGAAAAAACTTGAAATTTGTGAAGTGAACTTAAAATGCTAGTCCTACAAAAATTACGTACACGCATGAAATTTAATTTAAAAGTACGTTAAACTATATACAACAAAAGTTGGTATGGGTTTTGCGATAGCATGATTGGTATTCGTACAATACCTCTTTTTATGAATGCGTATTGAAAATTTCCTTAAAAAACGTATAAATTCTGAGTTCAATTATTTTTTAAAAAAGTAAGTATTGCTTTGATTCAGAAATGCATACCAACTTTTGTTACGTGCACTATTGGTAATAGGTAAAAAAATTCAAAGCATTAGGCACAATAAAAAAAGCCTTAGCATTTTAAATGAAGACAAACTAGTTATTTTATCTTTCTGAGATAAGTTAGTTTAAAGTTTTGATTTGCCATAGGGATGTGAATGAAAACGAACGTAAAAACTATCATAATTCTGTGTTTTTTTTATGTTTATAGCTTTCAAATTTTGTTAGGTTATAGAAAAATATATAAAAAATAATTTAGGATAAAAAAATTAGATTTGATTTTTTGACTGATTTTAGTCAATAGAATCGTACTGTGTCCTCTTAATAAAATTACAATGTAACTTTTTGATCAATTTTTGTCAATTGAATTGTACTGTGTCCCCTCAATTGAAGGCAAGCATACCTCTTTTTTATACCTAGCAACTCATGTAACTATTTGGGCATTTTTATCTCAATCATTCTTTACCCTTATATACACCAGCAGTGTACAGAGTGCTCCAATACCTGAAACCCTTTTCATATTCTAAAAAAAACACATAATTAACTTTTGCTTCCGATCTAACCCCCTAATATATGTCTTTGTTCGTCTTACGGACCATTGAAGAAAAAAAAAGGTAGTTGCAACTATTGTGGTCATGCTATAAACAACAATGCAGTTTTAACTTGCTCGCGTTGCAAAAGATTCAGATGCAGAACTTAAACGAATTGTTATTATTTTTCTGCATACTGTTATAATTAGAAAAATAACGAACATGGTTTGATCAAAAAAAAAACATTCATACATCTTAAGTTTGCTGTTTTATAAAACTGTTTTTTTTAATCCATAAATTTCATTAATCCGTACAAGAGTAAAGATTGCTAAGAGAAATATTAGTATGTAACAGTTTGTTTTTATTAGTTTAGTCGTGAAATAAATAAAAGTCATAAGAAAATACATAAAAAAAATGTGTAGTTTTTTTTAATCAATTTATCAGGTACTTGTTTTCCTTTTTTCAAATATAGATTATTAATACACGATATTTTACTTACCGAATAACATAAAACATGGGAGAAAACAGAGTAATATATTATTACACTGAATAATAAACTGAAATAAGTAATAAGAATAAGAATACAGTCCACGAATGTGTATGTGTTTTACTATTAGAGCTAATTAATTTGACAGTTTTTTCCTTCTAAATCTCCCTGTTTGCCTAATTGCGTTTGGTTTACGTCCGTCTTTGACATTTTGCATAAAAATGTAGACAAAATTATAATTAAATACGATAATCCCCAATTTTAAAACTGAGACAAATGTTTCTTTTATCTTGAGTTAACTAAAATAAAATGTGTTGTTTTATACGTGATAGTCCCGAATTGATGGTACAAACTTTAAGTGTAAAATACAGGACATTGTAACATTAATTTATTGTATAGGAAGGTATGGGTGCAAGTGACGCAGTAAGGCGTAAACGGGGAATAAGAGAAAAGAGAAATTGAGTTATCGGTTGGTTGCATTGCTGGAAGGGGGCAGTAGATGTCTAGTCGCTGTTCAACGTGATGCATCTCGGTAGAGGATTGCGCCAAATTGTGCTGACATCTACGATGGAAGACTTTATGTATACCGAAAATGCAGACAAGCATTACATGTACTGTATGCTTGTATTAAATTGTATCGGCAGAGCTGCTCTACGAATGTATGACGCGCAATTTCCTGATCGACAAATGCCGGACCACAGATTTTTTCAGTGGTTACATCTGGTACAATGGTATCTTCAATAAAATTCAATAATTTCTCTTCCCTCCTTTTTTTTCTCTTTATTTATTTGTTTATTTTACCCACCTGCATTCTTCCTTTAAGTGTCTTTAAAATATAATTGGAGGAGGAGGTCACGAAAAAAAAGAATGTTTCCGGTGATTTCTTTTCTTTTGAAGTTAACTTCTTATGGCACGTTAGGGGAAAATTTTCGTTACGCGTTACCAGTTACGGTTACGCGATGAACGTAAGTTAAAGATCTATGAAGTTCCGAATTTTACCACGTTTTTAAAAAAAGCTGTCTCTAGTTTAACAAATATTCATATCATAACCACGAAATGTAATTTAATATATGTATTTAAATAAAAATAAATTCAAATCCCTAAGAAGTTTATAATAATAAATGAAACAACTCAACTTGTATTAGAACGATTTTGTAAATAAAAGATTTATGGTTTTATGTAAATGGCAACAGTGAAAAAAATAAATAAAAAGAAGATTTAGAATGCCGAGTTTTTGTGGGGTTGTGAATTATTTAAACTAATATGTTTTATTATAAATTGGACGAAACCAAAGCCATCTAATTCTTTCTAACAAACTCAGACAAAAAAAAAATTAGAAAATCGAAAAAGATATTTATTTTAAAAAATCATGTTTCCGGTGCTTTTTTTTTTAACTAAAGAACCATTAACGGGAAATAATATCAACAGGAAGTGTTGGCTCTAACTGGAATTATGATTCAAAAAACATTTTATTTTTTTTAATTATTTTTGTTTCCTGTATTTTTTTTCTCTTTTTCCAACCTCGTGTCCTATCTCTGTTTCAGGGTCTTTCTTTCTCCTTAGAAGATAGAACCTGTGTATGTTTGTGTGTGATGTTTCTTTTTCTGTATTTGCATTGTAACTGTAAAGTGCTTTTAGTGTATTCTTTCCTCGGTTCTCAAGAATTTTTTGGGGAGGGGTCCCTCATGCGGGACCTTTTTGTACATGTTTTTTTGTTTAATTTTAAAATAAAATAACTTCTCGGATGGTCGGATGCAGCTCTAAACCCTTTGGGTGAGCTCGATTCTCTGGAGTAAGTAAGTATAGTTACATAGCCAACTTCATGAAGCACGTCAGTCCACGTTACCAGGAATAACGCTGGTCGACGAAGAACTGTACGCAGATTAGAAGGAAAGATTTTGAACGTTGTGTCTGAAAGACCAGAGGCAAGTACAAATGTTATTGTTCATCACGTAAGTGTGAAGCATCAGACCATATGTAGAATGCTAAATGAAAATCACTTACACATTTTCCATTTTCAGCGAGTACAAGCATCAAATCCGGCAGAATATCTTCGCTGACTGCCAGCAGGTGGTACAGCAACGTGCGCTGCAAATGGATTTCACAGCTCATGTGCTGAATAGATATGAACAGTTATTGTAAACATTACATTTGTCAACAACGTTTTGTCTTTCCTTTCATCTCTTATTTTTCTTTTTGTGTTTTTGCCTCATCGCGTCACTTGCGTCCATACACTCTTAGACAATAAATGATTGTTAGAATGCCCTGTACCTACCCTTAAAGGTTGTACCATGAATTCGGGACCACCCTGTATATTATAAAACATACAAAGCAGATAAATATGTTTTTATTTATTTGCTTGCTATACATAAAATTTATTCATTGAAAAATGTATTAAAGTAGTACTTTATAACTCTAAAATTAACTGTTGCACAGTATGTGTAAATATATAACTTTTCCTACTTTTATAACAAAGTATTAATGTTCCAATATTTATGTGTTAAAACTTCCAAATGATTTTAAAAATATTCAGGATTAAATGAAGTCTTTTTCCTGTAGAAAAATTTTAATTAAGTATCATACTTATTTAAATATACATATAATATCAAAATACCGAAAGAGTGCTACTTGTCCTTTTTTCACAGTCTTTATAGAAAAAAAAGTAATTTTTTGTTGACTTTTGATACTTTTATGAAAGCAACTTTCTCGCTGCAGTATCTTTGTAAATATCATCAGAAATTCTTGATCCATGGAAAACACGGGCATGAAGTGGCAATATCCCATCCAAAATAAGGTAATCCATTTTCCCCTAAGATTCGCTTGTCAGAATAGGGTGATAGTCACGGATAAGACCTGAAAGAGAGCGAAAAAAAATTCAGACTCAGACAGTGTGACTTTTTTTCGACCATTATTTTATTCTTTCTTTTTCTTTTGATGGGATTTTACGTGACAGAGAGATCATCCTGAGGTCAAGAGATCGATTTTTTCTGCATATGAAACTCATAAGCAATGAAAAAAAATTGGTTGAATTTGTTCTTGTCCATTAGGGTTTCCATCCTGAATTTCTAAAATTTCTAAGCAATTTAAGATGAAAGAAGTGTACGAGGCAAATATATACTATAAAACTTACTTTATGATTCAGGTAAGAAGGTAAATCAATCATCTTCACTGAAAAATCATCAGTAAGATACTTGTGATTCTTCTTAAAATCACAAATAATATTTTACATCACAAATTGTTTGAGTCACACATTACAAAAAATAGAAATGAAAAGTATAAAACTATGAGGTTGTCCATAAATCAGATAATAATGTTACGAGTGATATTGAATAATTTTGAATCTTAAGTACTTGTTTTAGTTTCGGCTCTATAATTTTACAATGTATGAAGATAATTTACATAAATCTTACATTTTGCAGTGGCGTAACGTACAACCCACATTGCAGGGGGGGTTAGAACTTTAGGAGGCCCAAAGCCTGACTGACGCTAAATACGTATGGCTTTGCAATGATTTATAAGATCTGGCATGGGACCCCAAACATGACTTTGCAGGGGGGGACCAAATGTTCTCCGTTACGCCACTGTATTTTTACAATGTTTTTTTAATGAAAACTGCATTTCTATATCATAAACAATATAAATATATAACTTAGAATTTATTCGTATTTTAATACATCAGAGTGGAGAAATTTTAACAAATAGCACCGATTATTATTTCAGTTGGCCGTAAGTGAGGAAACCACGGGAAATTTTCAAAATTATGCTCTGTATTTTAGCCCTAGCTATACAGGATGTCCCAAAAATAAGGTTGACAGGCAGATTCCTCGTTGTGCGTTTATAATAAATGCCCATAAAATTGTACGTCAGCAGTTTATGAGAAAAAATACGTTAAATGAAAATGCATGGTGATGAGATTCGTTATGAGGCTGTGGCGCCTTTTATGTTCTTCCGCTCGCGATTGGCTAGATAAATCATAGACTGGATGGAATCATAGACTGCTGGATTAGACAAAGGTGTCCTGTTCTATGGCCACCATGATCGCCAGAACTCATACCATTTGGTTTCTTACTTATGAGAAATACTCCTATATACTCAAAGAAATTGTGTATATAGGCGTCGTGACTACACAAACGGACTTATTTGCTGCTTGTTGGACAACCCTTTGTTGAACCAATAGCACTCACCCATTAAACGGCACGCTTAAACCTGCCTCGAATTGCACGGCGCACACTTTGAATATCTGCCTTATTAAATATTTGCAAACACAGCTGTGGACGCATCTAATACGGCTGTGAGGTCACGATTTGTTTTTCATATCTTTCTCGTAAACTATGCATCATACAGGTACAGTTCTTGGGCATTTTTCATGTACAGCAATACCCCGAACTTACGCTATAGGTGGGACTGAGTGATAACCGCTGAAGTCGAATTTGTGTAAGTAGAGGTATGAATTAGCATATAAATACATATAAATTATTTTTAATAGGGGCCGGAGACGAAAGGAAATAATAATGTAGATAAAAAATGTTTATTAAAATCTAAGATATATATAACACAGATACAAAATCGCAAACCAAAATTATTCACTGATGATTCATAAATCTAACAATGTAATCTGCTGCCGGTACAATTTTTTTTTCTTCTCACAAAACTTCCTTTCGTAGAATGTTAGTATTTTTTTTATTTCTTAAGGGGTTTTTTTTCGAAAAAATACGTTGTTTGTTGGAGTCTATATTTTTATAAATTTGTAACCCTTTTCAACCAAGCTCAGATCTTCTGTAAAATTCCCAACCCTCATTCGATCTTCTGATGAATTAGATCTAAAGACTCAGGTTCTTCAAGTCAATAACTTCAATTTGCTGCCCTTGCTCATGCATTTCTATGAGCTCATCAATTGGCACTTCCTGCTTTTGGAATCCCAAGCAGTTCTTGAACGTCATCTCTATCCACTTTTAAATTCATTTACCAAGATCGACAACTTCGTCATTCACACAAATTACCAATTTCACCATTTTTCCCCCCATAAAAAAAAGACGAATCGACGAGATTTGAAAATCGCGTAACTCCGGGTTCACGTAAGTCGGGGTAGCGTAAATTAAAGTAGTATTGTTCTCTCAAAGAGGTATCAGGCTGTGTAGAGCTTGGGCGCTATTTTTGGAACAACCTTTACATAGGTAAAATATTATTATAGAAGAAATTTTTTTACAAAAGTAGAATGTTTTTTTTTTTTAAAATATGTCATTCTTCCTTCCTTTTTTGCCTTAAAATTGCATTTAAGCAATTTTTTATTGTAAAAATGTTCTTAAAAGAATTCCATACGTATATTCTAATTCAAATGACACTAAACGTTAAAAAAGTTATTCATTTTTATACGATTTTTCAAAATCATGCTTCCAAACGTAGTTGTCATAACTTAACCAACTTGTCTCAATCCAGAGGTTGCAGATGTAGTTTGGGTCATCGAAGAAGCAGACATTGTTATAAAAATAATTACTTTTTATTTATGACTGATCAACTAATGATTAATTCAAGTTTAACAACCAACCTTGGGAGCAATCCCAGTTAGTTTCCTGATTTAAGCTTATAAGATTATCAAATGCACACTTATAACTTGATCCGATTGTAGATCACTTGTCGACTTTTTTCTAAACTATTATAGTCCTCTTCAAATCTGCTTCTCTGTTATTTCCACTTTTCTGAACGGCAGTTCTTGCTTGAATGATAGCTTAAAGACTTACGACTCATCACTAACGATTAACGACCAACACTCCCATTGCCAGTGTTTAAATAGCACTTACATTAGCATAAAATTAAGTAACCTCTACGGAAGGCGGTTAAACACAAACCACAGTTCACCAACCAAAGAACCAAGAAAAATTTCTCCCACAGGATTTGTTGAAGGACCGCGGAAGGAGCCAATCAAACTTATCCACATACAATGAACTTGCTAAATATCAAACTTCGATTAATGTTTAATTTTAATAAATTTTATTTTACCTCATATATATTTATTACATAATTTAAAGCATATTCATAAACAATCATTCTTGGTGAGAATTTATTATTGTGAAATTAATACGTAAGCGATAATCAATCAATCAATGATTGAAAATAACACCGCGTGCTTCAAAGAGTAAAAAAATCAAAGGGAACATAATTTCACGAAAAGTAATATAAAACTTCCAAATGTTTGACGTTAATTATTGGAAGTATTTGTCCTTGAATGCCTTTAAGAAGGACACAAAAGTTCCAGTTATTATTTATTGATCTCCGCTAAGCTAATACACTTTCTAGAATGAACGATGCAGAAAAAAATTTGCAGCCTAATGAGCATCAACAGCTGGCAGACAACCTAAGCGTAATCCGTCGGATAATGTATATTCTTATTATTCATTATTTATTTATTTTTACTCTAATACTTATTTCGATTAAAGGAATTTAGTTGGTTTTCTTAAGAATTTGTTAGGCTTTTGCCTAAGATTTATGAGCAAAATTATTTTACATTCAAAATAAAAATTAAGATCTAATGAAAGTTTTTGCTTACGATTTAAAGAAATGCGCTGAAGAATTTTTACATAAAATAGTTATAAAATAAATAAAATCCCCTCCACCCATCCCCTGGGTTATTCTATAAAATTAAATTCTATTTAATAAAGGGCAATTTATAAAATGGTTACCGGTAATTTTTTTTCTTACTGGTTATTAATTTAAGTCGTTTTTAAAACGTAATAAAAATTATGTTTTAAATGTGCTACAGAAACAGTAAGGCAGCGTTTCTCAAACTGGGAAGTGCGTTCCCCTTGGGGGGTGTAATAACTACGAGGGGGGCGCGAGTATATTGAAAAGTCGAGAACAAAAGATTATTTTTTAAAAACTATTAATTTACTGAATGTAAACAAACAAAATACATTCCGGCATAATAAATAATAAAATACCTTATTTGCTCTGATATAATACACTTTTAAATGTATTAGTATTGCACAATGTATTTTATAGTTAATCTAACAATTCTAAATTAAGAGCAACATTAATAATTACCAATGAGGCCATATGCTTGTCATATATAAAATTATATAGAAATTAACACTTGAGATAATTTGTACAGTTTCTAAATATTCCTTTAACTGTTGAATCAAAGTTACACGATTCGCTCCCCCAACGGCCCTTTTCCCCCGTAGGCACGCATATATGATGTATTGAGGAGATGATTTTTAGACTCAAAATTAAATTATTTTTGAACAATATAAATAACCAAAAACCTTATGATCATGTATAAATGAGTTTTGAGTAGTGAGTTTTACAATCTACGTAGCACCATTTAATAACCCATGTTCAGTCCGATTTAAGCTTTTTTTTATCTTCCGCTTCATCGTGCGATGTAATTTCGACAGTATGTTTTTAAAAATTTAATGCCAAAGCTGTTAAATCTACCTGTTTTTCTTTCTTGTAACTGTTTTGTAGGTACCTTCTCATTGCAATAAATTTCGGAAAGTTCAAAAATTAATGTTTTTGTTTAATAAAAGTTACTTTAACTTTTACCACAAAAAAGCTCAAGTACCTAAATTTCATTTCCCTTGTATCAGTACCTAACTTAAAAATTAATTTTTTATTTCATTTTTCCCTTCGTTTATGTACAAAAAATAACATTTCCGCATAGGCAGGTTTTTGGAATTTCGAAAAAACTATATAAAAAAAACAGCTAAAATTATGATAGTATAATTAATAACTCTAAACCTCTCTCTAAAAAATTGAAGTTATTATACAGCGGCGTATAATGATGAAAATGATAAACAGAAAACACGTGTTTACCATTCATAAAATACGTGCGTTTACCATTTCGCAAATAAAACACTATTTCACTTTTAGTATCGCCTTCAGAAAATAACTTATTGTCGCTGTATACAATTTTACAAGAATAACTTTCTTACAGCGATATTTTTGTAAATATCATCAAAAATTCTTCACTCATGAAAGATAAAGACACGGAATGTCAATACCCCATTTGAATAAGGCAATCTGTTTTCACAGAAAATTCAATATGCAGAATACAGCAATAGACATGGATAAGGCCTCATACAGAACGGGGGGAAACTGTAAATGTCGATGGTGCGAATATTTTCTTTTTGAAGGCTACATTTTTTCCTCTGTTTTCTTTCGATGTGATCTTACGTGATAAAAAATCTCATCCTGAAGTCTATAGAAAGCTTTTTTTTTCTGCATACGGAACACTGGATCATTGAAAAAGAAAAGAAAATGTATCTATTCTTCTTTTTGGGTGGTGCTTCTAACCTTTACTCTTGATATATCCTGTCTTGAACCAATTATTTTTTGATGGAAGAATTCAAGTTCCTGGCATTCGGCACAGACGCTCAAATTTATAACTGTACCGTGCCTCCAGGGAACTAGGTATTGTCAAATATATAAAAATCCAAAGAATTATATGGGCTGGCCTCGTTTTTAAAATGAACAAAGCACGTTCAGCACAGTAAATCTTTTTGGCCAAGCTCATTGGAACAAGAACTAGGGGTTGACCCAACCCCAGGTGGATTGACTAGCTAGGAAGGGATTTTACTACCATAAAAGTGATTAATTGGAAGACCATGGCCAAAAAAGTGTGGCTAAAAAGAGGAAAACTTTTGAAAAGGCAAAGGCCCACTCGAGGCTGTCGCGCTACCGAAGAAGATTTGTTGATGAAGTGTCTAGTGCCCAAATATATGGATAAATGAACAGTTCAGATGATTCCCTATTCTGTCATTTTCTTATAACGAATGAAAAGCAAAATGTAGGTGTTAAATGAAATTAATTTATAACTTAGAGTAGTATTTAAAACCCTTGTGGCATCGTGATGTGGTAGAGATTACAGTCACACCACTCTTTATTAAAAATAAATTTTTATTTTTAGAATGCGTAAATATTATCTAAATTAAAATTTTAACGTCAGACGTAAGGAGTATCATCAGAGCTGCCAAGCCGTTGTGCTGCATCACTTTGTATCTTTTTACTGTGGGCGCTCGCCCCCCAATTTTTCTTAGTCCAGCGTGATCAAGAATCAACAACAGCGGGAGTTTTTTCTTTTTTCTCTCGAATTGACTCTTTTTTAAATCCAAGGGCAGGTCACCTACATGTCCTTCGCCACCTATCATTGGTGGGATCCAAATTTTCGCACGCAGCACCTCAGACTCATTTGAACACCACTGGTACTGACCGAACAATGGCCCTGGATCTTCTCGGTCTCTCCCGCGACAAAGACTTGTCCAACATCTGGATAATAATTCGTTTCAGCGCTAGTTATCCATTGAAGTCTACTTCTGCGACCCTCCTTAGCGCCAGACTCCTTATTCAGATAGGCTCCATCAAGGGGGTACACAAATGAACTATGTCTTGTCTATTGTGTGTTTGGAAACACAGGCGTCGTAAGTCATGAAGCAAATAGTAGGGTAATAATTTCAAAGCCATTCTCAGAAACAGTTCGCTTGTGTTATGCCTCTGGCGTAAAAGACAAGCCACCTATGCTTTTATAGACACACAATGTCCCAGGCGGCCAACTGACCCTCCATATGTTAATCTTGACATGTATAGAGGGTATGAGTTCTGTTAATAATCCGACATTACAACCTGGTGAGCCTTAGAAATCATGAAAATGAAACTATTTTATATCATAATTATCTTTCCTCAACCGTGTACAGTTTATCAAAAGGTGGATCTAGATTTTTTTTCAGAATTTCAAAACCTACCTAGCTGAAAAGATATTCTCCGGTATGTGGATAAAGGGAAAAATGATATTTAAAAAACTGATTTTTAGTTTAAGTACTGACCCAAATGAAATAAATCTCAGATTTTGGAGTTCTTTTATGGTAAAACACATCCAAGTAATTTTTGTTAAACAAGCACTTTAATACTTTTTAATATTTATTGCAATGAGAGGACACCTACTAAATAGTTACAAGAAAAAATACCAGGTGCTTTTAACAAATTCTTTTGAATTAAATTTTAAGAAACCTACTGTCGAAATTCCAATGCACGATAAAGAGGAAGACGAAAAAAAGTTTGAATCGGGCTGATTACATGGTGCGAGGAGAGAGCGAGAGAGCTAGGATTATGAAATGTTACAAAAAACATTGTAAAACTCATTACACTCGGGTTCTGATTTATCAATAATTATCTCTTTTTGTCATTTATAGTGTAGAAAAATAATTTTACTTTGAGACTAATCAAAATTAAGTCCCATTTTTTTCGAGGATTCAACCCGTTTGTGACAATATTATAAAATTTGAAATTTTTCTTTTATATAAATTATTTTTTCTCTGATTCTCCATATATAACCATATAACTCCATATAACTTTTTTTTCTGCATATGTAGATTCCGATTAGTAATTCTTATTTTCATAAAATAACCGCGATCTACTTTTAAATTCTAGACAATTTCTTTACATTGCTCTTTATATGTGTAAAGATTTTCAATCGAAAATATTTCCAGGATGTCCCAGGATTATAGGGACAAACTTTATGGAAAGATAGCGAACAACACAAGGGTTCAGATTTGCATAGCAACCCATGGTTGAAAATGTCTTCATTCGACTCTAGATGGTGTTGTTCACAAGAGCATCGGAAGAAATCGACCTGCACTCCCTCAGTCATTTGAGCTGTCATCGTCCGCAGAGGAGTATGGAATACTTTTACGAACACATAGCTGGCAGATATGCCCCAGATTTACATATTGGCTGAGGGAAATGCACGAGTAGTAGAAAGATTGTATCGCGAAAGGTACCCACAGAGAGATACACCGGATCGCCAAAGGTTTTCTAATTTGTATCACAATTTGAGTGAATATGAATTAGTACGATGTAATAGGTATAAAGAGGGTGGGCCACGAGTGACTCGAACTTCCAGCATAGAACAAAATATGTTGGATACGTTTGAAGAAATCCGAGTACCAGTGTGTGAGCCGTTGCTGCTGCTGTAAGAGGATCTTGGTGTAGTTTTCATCATGTTTTGCGAGTGAGTCAGTGAGTGAATATTAACGTCGCACTATTCAGCTACACTAGGGCCTTTGGCGATGGACCTCTCAATTTTGAGCTATAGTCAAGTGACGAGGACGACACTTGCGCTGGCACCCCTCCCTTAACTACCACACCACAGCACGGGAGGACGTTTGAGCTCTCGACAAATTTAACGTGCATCGCTCCCCTGCACGGCGGGTCTTTAGTGGTACCGGGCTCGAACTCGTGACATGCCAGCCATGATCCGATACCTTGACCACTATGCAACCGCGGCCACTCATCATGTTTTGAAACGTGGGTGTGTGTGTGTGTGAAGGCAAACTATTATACTTATACCATCTTCAAAGAGTACAGTACCTGTTGTGATGCAAATTAGTAAACTTCCGGTGTCCCGGTGTATCTTTGGGAGGGTACCTTTCTGCTGCTTGTGCATTTCCTTCTGTCAATCCGTAAATTAGGTGCATATCTGCCAACTATTTGTTCGTAACACTGTTCTATACTCTTCTGTGGGTGAGGACTGTTCTAATGAATGCGGTAATGCAGGTCTGTTTCCTCAAATATTCTTCTTAATAAAGCCACCTAGGGCCGAACGAAGACGTTTCAGACCGTGGGTAGCTATGCAACTCTGAATCCTTGTGTGTGTGATGCCCCCTACCTCCTCTTAAAATTTCTCCTAATAATCCTGGAACACCCTGTATATACGAAACTAGCATTGGTAAAATACATACAAACATGAAAGAAATACAGTAAAATACAAATTACAATTGAAATTCTTCCATTTCATTCCTTTCGCATTTGAAGGAAAAATAAGTTTATTTGAAATTTTTACGACACACATGCCGTATATTTCATTTATATTTGATAGACACTATATAAAACACTCTATATACAGAAGGATATACTGTCTTCGTTACAGTTTTGCAAAATAATAAATTCTCGCTGCAATATTTTAGAAAAAAAAATATCAGAAATTCTTGATCCATGGAAATCATGGGCAGGAAACGGCAATATCCCATCCAATGTAAGGTAATCTATTTTCCTTTAAGATTCGATTGTCAGAATACAGCGGTAGTAGAGGATAAGTCTAGCAATAACGTTGAAAGATGAAAAAATTACAGGATTAGACACTGATATTTTTTCGGCCACTTCTTATGGGATCTTACGTGACAGTAGATCTTATCTTGAGGTCCAGAAATCGCTTCTCTTCTGCATACGAAACACTGGATCAATGAAGAAGAAAATAAGGTTCAGATGCCCTTTTTGGGGGGGGGTGGCTATTCTGCCCCAGATCGTGTCATGGACCAGTCTTTTGTGAAAGGAATAAAAGGTACTGTAATAACTAAATCATTATAAGGTTCTTGGAATTATCAAATAATTTTATTATATCCTTACTAATATTATAAACGTGAAAGTTTGTGTGGATGTTTGGTACTCTTTCACGCAAAACAACTGAATGGATTTTAATGAAACTTTATTATAATATAGCTTATACATCAGAATAATACATTGGCTATAATTTATAAAGATATTGTGAGAAGTGTCCAAAATATAATGATAATTGTGAAGAAAGTAGGAAAAAATTCTGCCATCTGCTAAAAGGTTCGTGACAGCATATATCTATATTTTATGTGTGAAGCAAAACTTTGTAATTTGTTTTGTCTACATCAGGGGTCGGCAAACCGCGGCTCCCGAACCGCATGTGGCTCTTTGTACAGACAGTTGCAGCTTTTCGGACTTCTAATGATATCTATTGACGATTATTTTATTTTTTATTTTTTCTTTATAATAATTTATTCAAAAGATTTACCTTGTTTCCGTCTACAATTAAACATTCGAATGGCTTAACATTCATGTTTTAAAATGTTCTTCTATGGGAAAGTGTACTGAGAATCAGTGAAAATAAATAAAAATTGGCTCTAAATCAGTGAAAATTTAATTCATTGGTAGAAATGCAGCCATGGGGAGACACTTCTCGACGTTGTTTCCATCAACGTTTGCTGATTTGCATGCATGGGACTCGCATAGATATATATGAGTAATTGATACACATACCCCCCCAACAGAATTGACAAAAATTCATTCCATGTTTTGTGACATATTTAAGGATTAATAAAAAGAGAATTTTTACAGAGGAACAATCAAAGCCAATTTTGATTATTAGTGTAAGTATGAAATTTGAGAATAAAATTTTAACGGTATTATTCGTAGGAACATTTTTTCACACGACGCTTAGAATCTGAATTTTAACATGATATTTTGACTTGGTTGTGCTTGCATTGAGCTACAGAAACACGAATACCTTCGAAAAGTTTTTAGTTTTGGAAGGAATGAAACATTTTACTATGCGTAAAGTTTTTTTAAAAAAATCTTACTAAAAAAATGTTAATTGGAGTTCAACAGTGTTAATTGCGACTGCTACTGGAGGCTCCCTTTCCCCTCCTACGCACGCGTATGTGGCTCTTTGCATAAATGGCTCACTGATACCTTAGTTATCTTGTTTTCCTCACAACTTGGCTCTTCTCTCCAAAACTTTGCCGACTACTGGTCTACGCCAAGCGCCAGGAAATGGCAAAGCTTGAACAGGCGGAGTGTGAGTCTGATTACAATTTTAACATGAAATAAATGTAACAAAAAGTAATATTAACGTATTACACTTCCAGATATAAATCATTTATTATATTTTAAGCGTTCATTACACAAAATTTGCAACAATGCGCTACTTTCGCTGAGCAGAGATCAGCTTAGGAAGGTGTTTTCAAAAATCGACCCACAAGAGAGTTATGGGAAGTTATAGACACACAAAAAAATCCTTTTTATCAGTTATTATATTTACAGACTTAAAATTTAACAAACAGGGTGTTTTGTTTTTTGTTCAGCTGAGATATGCAAAAAGCTTTTTTTTTGTTTAATTTGAAATTTACGTAAAATTAGTTCATTAAAAACTTTTTCCTTCAATCTGTATTGTTTAATTTTTCAATTCACCCGTGCGAAGAACGGGTATAACAGTGGCGGACAATATTTCTCTACCAAATGAATGCAACTATTGTGTGTATCTAGAAGAATAAATGTTTAAAAGGCCATACTTGAATCCAGGGGTACTCAGCCTTTTTTTTTTTTTTTGATGGGAACAATTTGAACAATTATTTCACGCGGGCCTCAAAATGGAGATTAAAGGGGGGACGCTATAAGATCAGGAAAGGAAATTTAATATGACAAAAAATCATCGAAGTATAAAAACTCATAATTTTTGGATTTTATTTTAAAGAGTAATGTAAAGAGTAATGTAAGAGTAAGTAGCCCATGTAATGGCCCGTTTTTTAAGCATTAATAGGGACTTTTTTTTTGAAGACCGGTAAAAAGATAGAACTTTACGTTTTTTATCATTTATTTATGTGTGTATTAAGAGTATGTATATAAATGTTTAGTCAAAAATATCCAATAGTACGTGAGTCATAGCGCTCTGAACACACACGCCTCGAAAAAATGGGCGTTCACTTCTACGATTCCAGCTGATTGGCTTTATCTGAAATTTAAAAAAATAACGGCATTTTAATCTATAAGTTTAAATACACCGAATGAACTACACCCAATTGAAAATATCAAAAATTGGATTTTTGTAGACTTCTGAAGAAAAAGTTTCGAATTTCATGGGGTTTTTTTTGTTATGTTTTTGTTATAAAAATATAAATATTGGGAATTTTGGAATGATTATAGTTCACACACACACATTTGATGCGCATATATATGCTGAGTGTACCTATAAATTTGAAGTCCTTCGGTCAAACCGTTCTTGAAATATGATGGATGAAATTTTGAAAAACACAGTTTTGAGAAAAACGCGTTTAAAATTTCAAGCCAGATTAAAACAATGAAAATCTTAACTTATCGTTACGAACAGCTGCTTTTCTAACACCTGCTTCTTTACAACGACTTCGAATTTTAAAAAAAATCACTTTATTACCGTATTTTAGACATGTTAAGGAAGCAATTTATGAAGAAAAAAAATTTTGATTTTTTAAAACCGTCACATGGGTGAACTCCCTTAAAACAGTATTAAATTATCAAATTCAACTCACAAAAAATAGTTTTTATGCATTTTTTACCCAGTTGTATGGGGTAATTTCGATTTACCTTCATCAATGATCTCGAACCCCTTGTTTGCATTCTAATGTCATAAATCAAAAGCTATTCTTGTACTTTGATAATTTAATTTTTTCTCTTTTGACAAACCTTCTTTTATTTTTATTTCAGATTTGAGTTTTTCATGTGCTGGATGGTAGCAATAAGTTTTATTTAATTCCAGACTGAAATCAGTATTATTTGTTAAAAATAAGTTCAGACTTGATTGGGCATTTTTTGTTTCAAATTAATTCAAAAATACTTTCTGATTTTACTAAAAAAAATATCTGAACAAATAACTGAATTTATCAAAGAGTACATCGGAAACGTTTAAGAAAATAAATTTTTTTTTGCTAATTCATATGTTTATTCTTAACAGTTTCATATGGATGCTTTTGTTACATCTGCATTTTTTGACATTACCACCGACACAAATATTTTGTTACTGTTGCAAAGATTTTTTAAGAAATCCAATTTATATACATCGCCTCGAAAGGGATCCTTAAAAAAGAGCCAAAGAAGGTTTGTGTTTATTGGTGCAGTGACGATCAAAATTATACTTTTTTTAAATACACAAAATTTTTAGGTATCCGACTACGTTCGGAACCGTGATATTAAAAAAGCACATAAATGGATAATTTTCATGATATTTAGTATCGCTCAGATTAGAATACATGCATAAAAATGTTTTAAGGAAATTTTGACAAAAAAAATTTATTTAAATATATTTTGGCAAAAAATTAACTTAGAATAATCTTTTTTCCAAATGTTCTCCTTTTTGTGAAAAATGGTTCTATTATAATAATATTTTCCCTGTATATAGCTTAGACCTCTCTATAGAGGCTCAACTAGAATTTTTGAAATGTATAACTTAGAAGTGGGTTTATACATATTTTACGACAACAGAGGGGAGCAATTTTAAGAAAAACACGCCAATAATTATTTCAATTAGTGGTAACTCTGAAAATAATATAAATTTTTCAAAAATTCTAGTTGAGCCTCTGTAGAGAGGTCTGAGCTATATACCGGCAAAATATTATTATAATAGAACCATTTTTCACAAAAGGAGAACATTTGGAAAAAAGATTATTCTAAGTTAATCTTTTGCCAAAATATTATATTTAAATAATTTTTTTCGTCAAAATCTCCTTAAAACAACTTTATGCATGTATTCTAATCTGAATGATACTAAATATCATGGAAAATTATTATCCATTTATGTTCATTTTTAAAATCACGGTTCCAAACGTAGTCGGATACCTTAAATAACTGAATTTGTTAGTGCAATGGGGCATGAACGGGCCGCTCAGAAAGATCCGGAGGGCCGCGGGTTGAGTATAGCTGCTTTAACCTGTCAAAAACAAAAACCGTTCAAACGAATTAGTTTTGGAATTATATCCATTAGTTATGTTTCTCCCTACCCGTTTTAAATAGTTATCGTATTTTTCTGTGTATAAGTCCAGAGAAATTTTTGAACTTCTTTTTCAAGTTAGAGTTAGAGGTTCAGCTTACATTTTGTATTTCTAGTGATTACTTATACTCAACCTAAGCCATATGTTTATAAAAACGCAAGTCTGGGAAATCATCCACATTACTTAATGTTATTCAAAATAGTGAAATGTGTCGTGGATAAATAACATATTTTTTTATATTTCTAATAATTAGTTTAACTCAGTGGCGCGACATCCCATGAGGGATAAGGCCTACTGTGCCCAAATCAGTATACTCGACCTTGGGCCCTAAGGTGCATAAGCAGATGTTTCGGTCAGGAGGTCAGTCTGACGTGAAAACCCCCAGTGTTAAATTTCCAAGCAAGCTTGGTACTCATTTATCGACCCACTGAAGAGATGAAAGGCTGAGTCAACCTTGCCCTTCCCGGGGTGGAAGTGGAAGCGCGATGTACTAACCACTCAGCTACTGGGCTCCTTTTTAATGATTGTCATATATTTATTTAACAATAGTAACCTAGAGATCATCCAGATTACTATAATTTCCAATGATTGAAGAGCGTTGTGAATATACAGCACGTTTTACATCTCTGGT
This sequence comes from Trichonephila clavipes, assembly GCA_019973935.1. Lineage (NCBI taxonomy): Eukaryota > Metazoa > Arthropoda > Arachnida > Araneae > Nephilidae > Trichonephila > Trichonephila clavipes. The sequence goes on along the minus strand of BMAU01000536.1, from coordinate 454,098 downwards.
GATAACATGAATTCCCTGTCAGCTGTGTATATTTTATAGAATCGTATACTTATCCCGTATTCGCACACATTCACTGATTATTACGGTTAAATTTTATTCAAAAAAATTATAACAAGTAGCGTATACAATGAGGTAATTAGTCTATGACTCCCTCGTGCATGTTTTTTAGAATTTAAACCATCCCCAGAGACGTCTTAAGGCATGATCTAACTGGGCCCGGGTGCAGAGTCTCGGCCTCAATGGGGGCCTCTAGTCTATGACCCCTCATGCATGTTTTTTAGAATTTAAACCATCCCCAGAGACGTCTTAATTCATGATCCAACTGGGACCGGACGCGGGTCCTCGGGTCAACCTTAATTCGATCATGATTTGAATAGTCTCAACGGTCAAAGGTTTTTTCCAGTTGTATTCTCTGAAAAACTGGACATTTCGGACAATACGCCAAATGGCTACATGTGATGACCATCGTCCATGTATAAACTTAGACCTATCACCATACACCAGTATTACTCATTCAGTAAAGGGCAGCAATCGGTCGAGCTGGTTTGTACGATTGTAAGTCATGAACATTTATTTGTTTCGGATTGTTGTTTGTATGAGTATCTGACAACGTATGCTATACACTGTCTACTTTTAAGAGTCATAGGTGAGGAGACTACATTTGTGTAAGGGCCTACTTTTTCGTAGGGGCCTAGGGCCTTAAGAAGTCTTAAGACGTTCCTGACCATCCCCAGTTTATACACCAATGTATGTAACCGAAATGTATCCTAACTTTTTATGTGTGTAATACTGGAAGCGATGTCAGAAAAATAGTCATCGTTAAATATTGCATACAAATTATAACAAGCGTACACTATATCTGTTATCTGTAAACTATTGCTGTACTGATATGCAATATACTTGTAGATAGACTTTGACATATTGTTTTCAATGTTTATTATTGAAACAAATATTTTGTATGAAAACTTATGTTTTATGCTGAAATTATTTGATGTATTGTAATTTAATTGAAAGAGGAAAGGCTTATACGGAGCACCTAAGCTCTCTGAAATTGTTTTCCTGATCTTTTATATCGAAGGATATGTACTTGCATATCGCTGCTATTATTTATCGATTTAGGATAAGTTAATACTTTCTTCGATATGAAGGAACTAAAAAAGCTTCTCGTCTAATGAGGCTCGACAGCTGGTGTACTCCTGATATAATCTATACAACATTGCAAGTTTCTGCTATTTATTTTTATTGGTATTCTAAAAAATGATTTAGTTACGAAGAGGCTATTCTATATTAGATTTTTTGTGATGCTAGCTGAATTGTTAACATTAAAAATGGTAGATAGTATTTATAAAATAAAACATTTTTAAGTTTTTTCTTAAGGTATATGTTTGTCCAATTAAAATATTTTCAAAGTATAATATTACATTATTTATTAATCATCCACTGATTCATTTTTTTTAGTTGAAAAGGGCGATTATATAGTATTATTTAAAATACACATTCATTTTTCTGAGAGTATTTAAAAAAATTAAAACATAACACTGTGTGTGTGTTTGTATGTTTTAAAATTTTCAGATACAAGTAACTATATTTCTAATGTTTTTAATAACTCCATGTAAAATTATTTTAATATTTTATTTATCTTTGAAAACTCAACATCTTTTTAAAAATTATTTACATTATTTTATACTTTAAGAAATATAAAAAGCCTTCGAAAAAAAAGTAAATTCTAATATATTTACATACATGAATTGTAAGCAATATCCCAAAATTAATGATGAAAGATTATAATTAATCCAACAGAAAATCATTTTAACTATTGTTGTCAAAACTATGTGGTTTATTGAAATTTCTATTGAAGGTAAATCCAATTACATCGAGGATAAGATGGTTAAGACAGTAGGCTCATATTGCTTGTAAAACATTTATCATTTGTAATTATACCATTACATTATGTATAATATTATAGATTAAATATTGATCAAATTTAACATAACTCCCAAAGAGAGTTCTAGAAAATTATGACATCATTAAATAAATTGAATAAATGAGTGTTTGTGTTCTACTTTCTATTTAATAATGTTAGTCCTCTTTATTCAACAACCGATAGCAAATTGCACATATGCTTAAAAAAAGAATATTAGTTTAAATTTCAAAATTTTGGAAATACATGTGGTAATTCTTGTATATTTAATGAGAAAGATGTTTTGTTCTTTAAATTGGAAACAACAAAGATAATATTCTTCAAGCTAGAGACAAAAAAAGAATAACAAATTTCAGTAATAATTAAAAATTCAAGGATTATTAATGATGAGAATGCAGAAACACTATGAAATACTTTTAACAAAAAAGTAAAATGCATGCGGGCGTGATGGAAGAGGTGAAAAACATTGAAATGGTTCTTAATTTTATATAACATATTCATATTGTTTGGTCGCATGAATCCCCAGTTTCTGGCTAAAAATTCCAACAGCTAGTCCATTCAGTTTATATTACCATTGAAGAATTGCAACATCTGAACTGTAGCGGTATCTACATACGCCAGTAACTGCCTCCAGATAGAGATGATCACTTTGTCTAGTAGTTACGTTACCTGGCTGCGGTACCAAGCTTCGCGGGTTCTATCTCCATGATATGTACCACCACAGAACTATTGAAGAAGCTTAAGACAACATCAAGAGACATCAGTGAGCGTAATCTCAGCTGTTATAAACTGAAGAAAAAAAATCATTTTCTGAAGCTGCATTGCTAACACTCATTTATCTATGCGTGCAAATTGCCCTTCCGGCTGGACGAGATGTAATTAAAATTCAGCGACGTATAAGTGAATGAATGAAAGAAGTTTATAAACGTCACATTTTGAAGCTACAAGGAAGCTGTCCGCAACGGACACCGTAATTTTGAACCACTGTCAAGTGACGAAACGACACCTATGATGTGTAGTCGGATAAACGCATGATCATTTGAGAAGACGATTTAGAGATAGCGGATCGTACACACACCACACTGACAGACAAGTTCACCGATTAGTTCATTTGCCTCGGCATCTGATGCTCAGAATTATTTGCCATCATCAGAGGGTACACCTCTCTACAGCCAAACCATCAACAACAGTTCACATGATGGATAACTGCGCCTCTGAAGTTCCCTCACTACATTAGCTGCATGCTTGGCTGTCAGTTATTACCCCTAGACCAACGAATGGTAACGGGTACTGTTTTCAGATGAATTCCTGATATTGTTTTTGATAGAAAGACTGTCGTAGAGAGAGAGAGAGAGATGTTTATATAAGGCAGATTTTGTTGTTGTTTCGTTCATGCAATGAAATCAAATGGCGCCGAAGGCATCCAAAACTGCATTTGCTATGTCGATAACCTTTGAAAAATAAAGCGGTTGATGATCCGTGGGGCTTAGGTCTATGTTATGGAGTTTAGCCAATATGGAAGGATAATTAAAAAATATGGTTAGGAGAAAGTTATATAAATGCCAGGAGAGTTAGAAAAAGTATTATATAACTTCTTTGGCCATTCATTGGATATTTTCATTCATTTAAAGTTGTGACGAATCTGTACGGAATCTTTCCACTAATCTTCTTAGACGTCTTTTTGGGGAATATAAATTCGCGTATATTTCTAATCAACTCCAAGAAGGTAAACGGGATATGCAAAATAGTAAGGTATTTAAGTCGAGCGTTGTAAGCTAGCAGTCATGATGAGGAAGGCTATTGAGCCAGCAACAGTAACCTCAATCTTAGAGGATTCCAGGATATAAAGATAGTGAAGATGTCGTGCTGATATTCTACTGAAGAACGAGAAAGTTTATATAACCAGCGGTAAATATAATTTATGTACGCTTAAAATAAGCGTTAGTTTAGACAAATTAGTTAAAGTTAATGAAAGTTAATAATTCGTGTACGTGTATTTCTCGGACCTCCTATTTCGGTAGACCTTACTTGATCTTGAGCGTAATTATTAATTAGTTGCATAATTCGTAATTTAATTTAATATAAAAGGTAAATCCCTTTATTTGACGTAACATAAAAGTATTATATGTTATTAGAGAGTTTTTTTAGACTTGAAATAATAAATAACTATTATTATTATACAAAATGGCTATTAGTGATTCTTTGCGTCAAATTAATCTTGGTGTCCAGGGTGAGACCCAGGGGGGCCTCCACAAAGTCTCTTGTACATAGTCTGACTACGGTGGTTGAAATTACGTGGTTACAATTAAGATCTGGAATGAAATACTTAACTGAAAGGGAGGTGAGTTTACATCTGGTTATTGCATCAGCATCAGTAAGGGTAAGGTTATTGGAAAGTTGAGGTGAATTTCAGTCCTTGTTAACAAGGCTATCAGCCTGCTCATTGTCGAAGATGTCTACGTAGGCCGGTATGCATTGCAAAAAGTGCAATGGATACTTCGGGAAGCCTGTAACCCTAGAGGGCGTGTCTCCAGGTGGTGGATAGGGGGAACCTCCATTGGTTCTTCCTATGGGTTGTTAAAGGGATATAAAATACCTTCCATGGACCAACAGGTAGAAATCCAACCTATACGGCTATGGCAAATTTAATTTCCATGATTAGTGCAGGCGGATTCTCGGGGAATGGTAAGTGAATCATAAAGAACAAATGCAAATTATAAGGGACTTTTCTTTGAATTCTTTAAGGAACTGTCTTCATACTTGCTAACAACTTAGAAGCAGGGTGTAGATATATATTGCTAAATAAGGTATAATAACAACATATAGGCTTGAACACAATAAATTGTAGATATTAATTTCTAGATGTGATTATTTATTTGTTTCGTTTTTTGTAAGGTTATAATCATACTAAAAAAGCAATAAATAGGAATAAAGAAACAGACACTTTCAACTTTTTTTTTAAAAAAAATCGTATTTATACTCCAAGTTTGGCTTCCCATTTGACAACTGATATGAATTAACTTACTGCCAACTTTTCTATATTTTGATTCAGAAGACTTTTAGTTCGTGTTCTGTTTTCAAAACAAATGGTTACTTCCGTTTTCGTCTTCAGTTAAAAATTCATTGATATTAGCTTCTGTATTTAGGGAGATGCTCTTGTTTATTTAGGATAATGCACTTTAATGTATATTATTAATAAAAATTTGAGTCTGTGCAATAAATACGTGTTTCAGTCTACTAAAATTTGATTATGCTCTGAACGTCACCAAATAGAATAATAATCAAAAATGAATGCAGCTAACATATAATCAAGCTGTAAACATATTTGTTAATTAATGCATTTTATTTTTACATAGATTCACTAAAAGATGAACAAATTTTCTACCTTATACATCAAAATTTTCTAGCGAGAAATACCAACATAAAAAAATTGAAAACAAAACAATTTTTGTATTAGGATATAAATTTCTTTGAATTACTTATATTCGATAATATCGGATTCTAAGAGGAGTATTGGAATTCAATTTTTCCAAACATAAATGCGAAACTGAATATGTAAACATAAAATTAACCTGTTACGAACCGGGAGATTTTGCTGCTAAGCCTAACTCCATCTAAATACTCATGTAAAATCATTACTGTAGTAAAATATGCCGAAATTTATGGCTTATAATCATTCCAAATTCCATAAGATCCAAATTCAGATCACACCGGTGTAATCAGGGGCCTCAAAATAGGTAAAATATAATTATACATATGATTCATTGTTCCCTAAAAGTGATCATACATATGTGATCATGGTCCTGACTGTGTCTTAATACTATTATTCTATAATTTTAAATATTTTATTTTAAACATTTTTAATCTGAGTTGATTCAGACCCTAAGGATTTAAAGATGCTGACCCATGTCCATGTCGGAGACCATTCTGGGCTATATAGATTTAATTATATTATTATCTAATATAATTAATCAAGACCATTAATATAAAATAATAATTTTCTTATTGTGAATATACGGAACCAAACTACAAATGTTATTTAAGGAGTCATTTTATCATTATTTCTAGGTTAAAAATGTTTGGTGACATTCAGTTAAAAATAAATTTTCAAAAATATTTAGTCATCTTGCCTCAAAATACTTAAACCGGTATAAAACATGACGACATGCATTAAAATTTTAAATTACTGAAGTAGAAGACAATAATCTAATAACTATTTTTATCGGTTCTGAAAAAAATTCTCTTAATCTATTTATTTAAATAGAATTTGAGCGAATATTTAAATTATTTGATTACGCATTTTAAAAGTTAACTGAATTTTCCATGTCACTTTAAATTAAACTGATTTAAATAACGATTCGAATTTTTCTCTAGGTGGAATTATTTTCTAAAGGTTTTCGCCTAAGTGCCATTTTGAATTCGTGAACGCAATGTTAATTCACTTTGTTTTGTTCTTTAATTCTCTAGTTCTAGTATAATTAGGGAATATTTGCATGTAATAAAGTAGGCTTAAAAAGGAATATAGAACAATGAAACTTTCCGATTGGCCATGTTTTCTGTCCAATTTTAGAAAACAATTATATTTTTTTAATGATTAATCAATGAATTTTCAGATCTTTAAAGAGAAATTTATCAGTGTACACGATTCTGTTTTTACTCGAACATTTTTTTCTCTATTTTGATTCATCACTAATTAGAGAAAAAGAATTGTTCTCTTTTTAGATGACTTTTATTTAGATTTAACACGATTGATCTAAACTCTAAGAAAAAATTTTTAAAGCTGCAATATTGGAGAAAAGAAAGATAATGTCATTTCCATGTGTAAGAAATCTCTGAATTTTATAATCTCAACATAGAATTTTGTCTACTTTACGAATATCGAGATCTGAAAAATCCTCGTGATATGAAATCAACTATTAATGTCCTGTTACAGTAAATTATATAATGGCCTTGCGAAAATACAAACACAACAATAACTTACTGAATTTGTTCTTAAATCCACTGAAACATCGACACTACAGGATCAAGTCCTAATTTTGTTCAAGAGATGGCAGAAAAAATTTCACCAATGCAGCACGAAGATGATATTAGAGACATTTCTAGTGACAGCTGTAATATTGTAGTCTTACACAAAGGTATGTGACGTTCATTGTCCAAAAGACAACAAAGGAACTCTTTTTATGTGTAACGTGTTATTTTGGCTTAATTTTTGCTTTCATAAATTAGTGAAGTATTTGTTCGCGTTTATGTGATAATTTTCTTTTATATTGTAAACGAAAATTCATGGTGTGTGTGCGTGTTTTATTTTTACAGATTCCTTTCAATTGGAACCTATTTTCTATTTTTCAATCGATGCAATATATTTTTTACATGAATTTTCTGACACGTATGCATCAGTAACGCATCTATTATGTAATTAGGTGAGTTGTCTAAACCTGCTGAGAAAACTAGAATTTTCAAGATTTCTTAATATTTCGAATGAATTTAATTGCATACACCTAAGCCGAATAAACTGCGACGTATATTTATAAAAAAATAAGGAAGAACTCCTTAAGATTAGCACTACAATGATGGAATTAAGAAGACTGGAACCCCCTTCTGACTGAATGTTTGCTTAAAATAAATATTGTTATTATCTACTAAAAACAAAAAGGAATTGCCTAAATTACTGCAAAATGATAATAATCAGTATTTTTTTTAATTCAAATTGCTTTTACGAAGGAATTTTTAATAGTAGTAAGATTTTTATACATACCGCTCAGTCATTTCTAGTGTTAATAAATTCTATAACAAAAAATCCCTAAAAATCAATTTGAAAAAAAAAATACAGTACTCACAGTTTTCTTTTTAATAAAAGATTCAATTTCCTTGAAAAACTGAAGAAAGATAGGACAACTGTAATCTTTTTTAAGCAACATAAACGAGGGACAAGATAGAAAGGAAAGAAAAATGCGCTAATTAGCGATTCTTTGCCTGAGAAATCAAGAAAGTCCCAACAGAACAAGATGATTCATGTCCCTCTCTCTTCTTCTTTTATTGTCATCTTTTTCCTGACACACAACTTAGGGGCATCGATCCCTGAAGTCGTCGGCGAAGAAAATTTAAAACAGAATAGACGTCAAAAATGAGAACCTTTATCACCACTTCGATTACCCTTTTGAAAAGTTCTTCACAAAAAAAGAATCAAAAAGGCGAAGAACTTAATGTAACAGTGTGCCAAAAAAGTTAGCGACCAAAAGATTATTTTTTTTATCTTTTTACCTTCCTTTTTCCTTTCTTCCCTCGTTCAGAGGACGACTTTTACCATCCATTATTTCATGCCTTGAGAAAAATGAAAAAAAAAATTCTAAAAGATCTTGAACACGGGGAAATATCCCAATGAAATGACTCCCTAGAGCCTATAACCTGAAGGCAATCTATCGTGTCCTTTTTTTTTTTTTTTTACTTTCCTTGCTTCTTTTACCAAAAAAGTAAAATTTATATACGTCCTTCACATTACGCCTAACATCCCAGAGAGGACATTTTTCTAGATGTTATGGCTTTGTCAAATCGTAAGATGTCTGATTTTTACTGCTTTGTCGAATGGAAAGAAAAGGGGAGGGGGAGTGCTCGACCCCCTTGCTGCACTCCCTCTGGCATCCACTTTCCATTTGACGATCGAGTGAAGCATTTCGCCTTGGCCCTTCCCAAGAAAACGTATCTTCTTTTAGAAAGGGGGAGAGGAGGTGTTGGATTTTGTGCGCGCATGCTTCAAATCGAATCAAAACAAAGTGATGAAATATTTCGTACGCCTGTCAAAAATATAATACAGCAACGCTATAATGATAAAAATACATCGGTATGCTTTTTTCCAATATGTGTAAGCTTTCAATGTAAAGGGTGTTTTTTTTAGAGGTATAGAACTTTAAATTGCAATAAAACAACGATGTATTATTCGATTGACATGATTTTTTTTATTCGAAAGATAATCTTGTGGCATTACATTTTAAATATGATTTCTGGCATATGACTGCCAAGGCTGGCTCGGATGTAGTCCAATCTGGACGTCCAATTTTCGATGACTTTTTCCAACATTTGTGGCCGTATATCGACAATAACACGGCGAATGTTGTCTTCCAAATGGTCAAGCGTTTGTGGCTTATCCGCATAGACCAATGACTTAACATAGCCCCACAGAAAATAGTCTAGCGGTGTTAAATCACAAGATCTTGGAGGCCAATTCACAGGTCCAAAACGTGAAATTAGGCGGTCACCAAACGTGTCTTTCAATAAATCGATTGTGGCACGAGCTGTGTGACATGTTGCGCCGTCTTGTTGGAACCACAGCTCCTGGACATTATGATTGTTCAATTCAGGAATGAAAAAGTTAGTAATCATGGCTCTATACCGATCACCATTGACTGTAACGTTGTGGTCTTTATCGTTTTTGAAGAAGTACGGACCAATGATTCCACCAGCCCATAAAGCGCACCAAAAAGTCAGTTTTTCTGGATGTAACGGTGTTTCGACATACAATTGTGGATTAGCTTCACTCCAAATTCGGCAGTTTTGTTTGTTGACGTAGTCATTCAACCAGAAGTGCGCTTCATCGCTAAACAAAATTCGCTTATGAAAATCGGGAACAACGGCAATCTCGTTTTGGGCCCATTCGACGAATCTACGCCTTGCTTGATCGTTTTGATGAATTGCCAAACCAAACTGAGAATAAATCACTTGACAGCTGTTAAATCTGTCGCCATCTTGGAAAGTAATGCCAACTTAAACTTCTATACCTGGAAAAAAACACTCTTTATTTTAAATGTAGGTGGATTGGATAGAGTTACGTATAAAGAAAATAACTTTAATTGGGGGGTTTCGCTTCAGACTTTTCTGGAGCTTCCTTAAAAGTTTTTGACGATATCATTTGAAGTTTTGAAATTTTAAGTAAAAAAATGCCTTTACACTAAAGGCTATTTGAATGAAATTATACAACAATACATTTATTTTGTGATCAGGATATGAGTAATGAAATTAGCTCACCAAGAAGGGAGCAACAAACACGAAATTATGCAAATCGGTAGAGTGAGGCTCAGTGTGCAAGTTTAATGCGAGTACTCTTGACCCCACACGCTGCAGTGACATTGATGTCAATAAATGTGGTTCATATTAACTAATCTACAATAGTTGGTTGGCTTGAATTGTTGTCACTGAGTCATATTGAAACGCATTGTGTCAAACATATATTTGCGTATTAAGAAAATCCTCTCAATGAAAAATCCATAAATGTGAACATCAGTTTTCAAAGCTAGAAGGAATATTAAGTGAGTAGAATTCCAGGCAAAAATATAGAAAAAAAAGTATTGCAATTAACCGAGAATGAGAAACGAATCATCCTTAGCCTGAAGACCACAGGGGTGATGACACATTATGCTGCTGCTATATATATATATATATATATATATATATATATATATATATATATATATATATATATATATATATATATATATATATATATATATATATACCCTAACTAATTGTTCTAAGTGTGTTATCTGAAAGAGTTGGGAACAGTGGATACATGTGGTACCCACACATAGTATACTTGGTCCGGTACGGTTAGACGACGAGATGAGTCGATCAAAAAATCGTGTTCCATGTGCTCATGTATCCCATAGTGACCTGTTTCCCTTCTTGTTTGCTCACAAACCATCTCTAGATGCTTTCAGAAACGAATCAACAATCCGAGCATTCTTAACACCGAAACATTGAAGACTCCAAGTCATAGTGGCATGAAACGCCATAGATTAGTAACCTGTGGTATTTAGTCCTTATATAATTTCGATTCCTTTTAGGAACAAATTGTTACCCTGTACGTATGTGGAACTTCTTTGGTGAATGGTAGAGCCCTACTATTACTATTGAGAGTCGCAGTTCTCTTCTAATGATATAACAGTACTCGCGATCTTTCGACAAATTCTCCACTCTGATGGTGATGCGAAGGGCATTAATATCTCATCGGTATATGAATGAAATTCTACGTCCCTTTGTACATCCATTCCTGACCGGCATTCCAAATGCATGTTTACAACAAGATAATTCACTTCTGCACAGAGTTTGGGTTTCTCAATACTTCCCTAGGTCGTATTCGGACTCTTCCCTGACACACCTGGACATGCTCCCCATTGAGTATATATGGAACCAGTTTAACTCTAGATGCTACAATGTCAATTTGCATACGACTTGGAGAAAGCTATTCAAAATATGTGGATCTTCTATGTCAGGACAACATCAATCGCCAACTGTATTAAGGATGGTGCTGCAGCATTGATCACAACAGGAAGTGGTCTTTTGCAATCTTGAAGATGCCTGGATATATCTTCCTAGTATCTTCATTGGTACCTGTATTACATTTCATTTATGTACGATGCATCTTTCTTGATGCTCTAATGAGTACGCGAGTATGGGATAACCCATTTGAAGACATTCAGATAACTACAATCTAGTGATAATTACGATTTTTGAGCTAGTATCAAAATTTTCTGATTTCCATCATGTATCACTTGGATTTTGAAACCTAGTTCAATATGCAATAACTTGTCATTATTCCTTATGACAAATGTTTAGTGATTTTAAGATTTAAATAATCTTAAATAATACAAGGCAATTCACACACACATGGAAGATAGGGTTGCCAGAACCATGAGAGGTTGGGTTTCTGCACGTTGGTTTGCAGAAGGTATTTTATTTCCCTCCTACCACCCATTGGAAAAACCAATGGATGTATTCTCCATTGCTCCTCCTGGGGACGCGCTCTGTTGAGGTCTGTGGTGACCCCCCTGGGTCACATCTTGAACACCAAGATTAATTTGAGGCAAAGAACCACTAAGAGCCATTTTGAATAATAATAATATTTATTTATTATTATAATTTTCTTTAAAAAATCTGATAACATATAATAATATAATGTTACGTCACTTAAAGGGATTTGCCTTTATATTAAATTAAATTACTAAGAATGAAATTAATTAATAATTAAGCTCAAGATCAAGTAAGGTTTACCGAAATAGTAGATCCGAGAAAAACACGTATTCGAATTCTTAACTTTCATTAACTTTAACTAAGTCGCTTAAACTGACGCTTATTTTAAGCGTACATAAATTATATTTACCGCTGGCTTATATCAGCTTTCTGGTACGTCTCGCAGCACGACGTCTTCACGAATCTAATCTCCTCGAATCTTCTAGTAATGCGTTTAAAGTTACTAGCTCAATAGCCTTCCATCATCCCTCTTGCTATCTCGCAACGCTCGACTTAAATACCTTATATAATTTAAATATCCCGTACATCTTTTTGGAGTTGATTGGAAATAAACGCGAATTTATATTCCCCAAAAAGACGCCTAAGAAGATTAATGGAAAGGTTTCGTACAGATTCGTCACAGATCTATCGACAAAATCATCACGGAAAAGAGATCCTGCACGTAAATAGCCCATGATTTTGCCAAAGAATACAGAGCTTACCCCAATCATCTAACATCACGACCCTCATCGACGTCATTGCAGTTACCAGCGGAAGTCTAATCAACAATTATTTTAAATATTCCATCCCAGCTCTAAATAGTAACCGTACAATAGCATCGATAATAGCTAGACTTAGAATAAAGCACGTAACAGGAATCTGATATTAATTGACGGACAAAAAAGTTACCCAAACTGCCCTAATGTTCAACTGTCTCCACAAGATATCCTCAGATGCCCATCAATTTAAGCCAGGCTTTTTAAGATCAGCCCAAAAGTCCCATAAGATTTTATCTTCTTAAGCTTTTGAGGTTGCCTAAGGTACGGAGTGATCTAAAGCTTCTTTTTTTTATCAATTTGCACATCATGGACTCGCCAACAACAACAGCAAGACACTCTTATTTCAAAAAATACTGCGAGTATTATTCAACAAGTTTAAATTAGTAATTAGTAGTTTAGCTTGATTTTATTCTATAGATCGGCAAAACTCACATTTGTAAGAAAAACTTTGATGTAATTTAATTAAAAAATTTTATTACATAATGGAATTCATTTCTGAAAAAAACTTTACAAATGAAAATATAGTTTTATATACACAGCCATAATTCTTTCTGATCCCAACTATAGTAATTACAGTAAGTTCCCTGGAAGAAATATAATCCTTCTCTTGATACGACAACTGAAGATTAATCTTATACTTCTTTTGGTATTGTTTTTATCTATTTTTATACAGAAAAAACTGAAACAAGGAACATTATTTCAGATAAATAAATATCCAATATTAATATGTCTTTGTGATCATAATGCCCATTTATTATATTTTATGCCATTCAAGTAAAAACATTCATCGTAATAAGAATTTTTTTGGTGTAATGTACAAACTATAAAAGCAGTTTGATATTGGAGTGTAAGATAAATATCAGACGTACATTTTTTTGTTTATAGGATAATGAACTAATTCAAGCAAATATATTTTTAGAAAACTAAAATTTGCTACTCTCAATTCGTTAACGTGATTAAAACATTATACTTAAAGCATTTATCTTATGGAAAATGTTGAAATTTTGGTTCATGCGTTTTATCATTACATAAATACAGCCTTAAGACAAAAAGAACGATTGTAAATATAATATTTTGATTACAAATTTTGCATCAAAAGAAATACAAAATGAAAATTTAAATCATAAACCGCTATTTGCTGAAAAGAAGGGGTAACTTTTTTTTTTACAAAATTGTTTAGTTATTCTTATAAAATATATTTGATAGCCAATTTTCCTCTTTCGAGCACATCAATTTAATTTTTTATTGCATGATAATCTTCTATAAATTGTATAATAAGTATGATAATCTTCTATAAATTGGCAATTTGAAGTAGTTTTCTATCATCTTTGCTTCAAAAAGTACTAAAATTTGAGCATTATGCAACATTTTTCAAAACATAACTTAACTACTGAATGTGTAATAGTTTGACGAAATATTATATGATGTAGAAATTAAATTTTGAATAAATAACATATTAAATGCGAAAGAATATGATATATATATATGGTAGAGAATAATTCGAATTCAAACCGGTAAAAAACTGAAATAAAATTTTAATCGTAAAACTATATTGCTATAGTGTTGTTTTGATAAATGCTGTAGTATTCAGGAATCCGAAGCCTATTCTTATATCGCAAAAGAAAAATGTGTTTTGCGTGAAGAAAAAAATGGCATGTGCATATAACTCCATAAATTTGTTCAGAGGGGGATTTAGGCATTTTCAATATTTTATTTGCCACTAAAGACCAACGTGTTGAAGAGTTCAATACACGTTAAATCCGTCGAGGCTTAATGTCCAACCGTTGCTGTGATGTGGTAGTTAAGAAATGGGAGGCCAGCTCAGATGTGGTTCTCGTCACTTGACTAAGAATGCAATTAATTAATAAAAATTACGATGTTTGTCACCAATACCCCTTGTATTGCTTTATACGAGGGTAAGTCGGAAAATAAGTTTCTCCTGTGGATTGTGGTCAGAGATGTGTATGAAAGACAAAACATAGAATGAGACATTAAAGATAAGACAACTTTATTTTTCCACATAAGTACCAAGTACATTGAGACATTTCTCACACCGCTTGATGAGCTTCAAAAAGCCCTCCAGAAAAAACTCAGGGATTTGCATATGGAAGAAGTGTTTACTTTTGCGTGGACTTTTTGGAGGTTGGAACCATCAATACTACGCGTTACTGCGACAGCCTGTTGAAATTGAAATAGGTGATTCGGAACAAGTGGCTTGGACTTCTCAAATCCGGCGCTCTGTTGTTGGATGACAATGCAAGACCACACTCGCCGATGACAACGCAAAACCATATTGCAACTGTAGGTTGGGAGTGCCTGCACCATCCTCCATACAGTCTTGAACTCACACCAAGTGACTTTCATCTGTTTCCGGCATTGAAGAAGAATCTAGCCTAAAGGCGTTTTGGAAGCAATGCTGCAGTCAAACAAGCCGTTAAACGCTTCTTCCGTATGCAAAGCCCTGAGTTTATCTTGGGGGCTTTTGAAACTCATCAAGCGGTATGACCAATGGATCAAGTACATGGTACTTATGTGGAAAAATAAAGTTATGTCTTATCTTTAATGTCTCATTCTATGTTTTGACTTTCATACACAACTCTGTTCACAGTTGACAGGGGAAACTTACTTTCCGACTCACCTTCGTAATGCAACGTTAATAAAATTCTCATTCGGTATTTTATTTTAATAATAATAACATTTGATAGCAATTCATAGTAAAGGAGATTGAAATTATAGCAATGTATTATAGTAACTTTTTGGAGCTCTCAAAAAGTATTACGGACAAAAATTCATTTGGAAATCCATTAGTATCGAGATTTATATCCTTCAGACAAATATTGTTCTTCTAGGACCATTACTAAATAAAAAACGAGGAATATAGAATTCATTTTTTGGTCTTTTGTTTCAGTCTAATAGTATAAAATTAAATAGTTCTAACAAACTTTGATAGAAATCAAACACACTAAATCATCTATTGAGAAATATTTATACTTCCTTATAAGAAAAATGCTCCAGACAATTGTTTCTATCATAATAATTTTGAGACAAAGAAATATGTACTGATCTCACAATATTAGTCTAATGCAATAGTAATCATATAAAAAACGATAAATTGCTTAGCAAGGTTAAAAGACAGTCTTTCCGTTATCCGTAAAATAAATTCCTAAACTTTATTTCTTGATTAGTAATAAAGTTATTTGATTTCAAAGATTTTTTTTTTTTTTTTTTTTTTGTAATCAAAAGTTGCGTTTTTCAATGGGATAAAGGCTTAAAAATACTCTCTTTTTTTCAATTCCTACAACTAATTAATTGTCTTCCCATGTATATTTATATATATATATATATATACCTTGTTCAAATTTTCTATCGTTAATAAAATACTTTTTATTCATCTACTCAAGTTCAAACACATTTTTTAAAATTGTAGTGGATGACACTTAATGTTGATTTAGTTTTTTCAAGTATTAATTGATTAATTAAATTTTATTTTTTAATTTTAAATTTATTCTGCATTATTTCTGTCGAAGTTATATACAACTGGCTGCAACAGATGACACCAGTACGTTTTTCTAACGAAGTAAGAATTTACTTAAAAAATTCTTTTATAATACTTCTTTTAAAAATATAACCTATCTATACTTAAATTTTCCCGAAATACACACACAAATGAGAACTACAAAACTTCAAGAAATTGCATAACAAAACAAAATACATGAAATTTATTGTAAGTCTTTGCGGAACTCAACAAATTTTTTTAAAAAGTTAATGAAAAAGAAGAATATATAACTTATAAAATATTTTAAATCAACGAAATACATCAAATTATTTCAAACATTTCTATTTAAAAACCATGATTAGAACTTAAGGGGATTTATTTGTAAAAATAATCAAGTGTATATAAAAAATTAAGAATTGAAAATTAGATTAATTTTTAATACAAAAATTTCTTTTTTTTTCGATGAATTTCAAATGGAGTTATAATACAGAAATACATGTATAATGTATACACAAAAGTTAATTTTTTTATATTTGTTAAACATCCTGTTTATATATATATATATATATATATATATATATATATATATATATATATATATACGGTTTACTTAGTCATATATAGTATATATATAGCTCATTATTTTTTTAAATTATTGAACTCTGTCTTATAAAATTACTGCTATTAATTTTCAAATGCAGTTTTTTTTTTAGATTTTAGTGTTTCAAATAATGTTTTAATTACTGCATTCTTGAATACGTAATTTTAATTTTCAAACTATTACAAATGTATTTTAGTAAATATAGTAAATGTAGTAAAACTATATTTTAAATAATTAAAACATTTTTTTGTACTCATTTTTCGAATTTTTCTTAATTTCTTGTAAATTAATAACATTCTAACATGTAATGATGGAATTTAACTATTCGTTTTAGAATAATTATAGTTAACTGTTTTTCTACCTCTGAATTTAACTGAAATGATTCATAAAAATCTTTAAAAAATTAGAAATAACTTTGTTTTATAATATAAAATAAACAAATATTGTTTTTAAATTTAATATTTCATGTATAAAAATAACTTTTTTTTCAACATTTTATTCAATTGTGATGCAAAGAATAATGATATATTTTTATTCTGTCTTCCTGAGTTGAACAACTAAAGTCATCCATTTATTCATTTTTTTTAAAAAAAGGATCACGGCATTCTGTCATGTGAATTCACTTCACTTTTTATTTTCCGCAGTCTCAAAATTTTATTTAATCAATTCCCTTACTGTATTTTCCAAACTTAAAAACATTTTACCCTAATTCATCTCCTTCAAAAACGGGTGTGCTATCTTTAAAAAAAATAAATTTTCAAGACGTCATAACTTCTCAGAAAGATGCGAAGATTTAACAAAAAGGAAACCTTCATAAATTTGCAACAGTGATTGCTATGTACGGCAAAAATGGTCAACAGCAAACAAGCAAAAAATATTACACCAACCTTCTCCTTAAACTTGATAGTACAAGCAGTCATACATCATTTTGACCGTCATAATCCAGGTCCAGAACACACTTGCTGTTCAGGTTCAAAGTGGTTTAGTTCGGTGCTATAAAGTTTGATGATATAGTGTTGAGCATCTATGTACGATATTCGAATCGGTTTGTTTTCTGGTTAATTTGCTCTATAGTATGAATAATTAGCAAAATTATTTGGAAATGTATGATAATCTTTAAAAATCAATTTCCTTGTGGTAGCTCTAATAAAATTATGACATGAGTTACCTCAGTCATAGTAACATTGTTTTGATCTAAAGACTGCACTTAAATTCCGTGAAAAATCTAATGACTTAAAAATTAAAGCTATGGTTCGAAATACTATAGTCAAACTAATATTTTTTATTTAATGGACAGTTGTGTATAAGTTTGAGGAATATCACATGATTTTTAGAAAATAAAATTATAATAAACGAGAATTTTTATCTATAAAACTCCCTTAATCTCTCATATCCCCTTTTGAGAGTATATTTTCGTAAAACCCATTCTTAGGAGATATCTAATCACCAAAAGTAGTAACATGTTTGCCAAATTTCACGTCTTTAGATCTAATACTTGCGGAGATCTCGTAATGTGTGAGTGAGTGAGGGAATGAATGTGTGAGTGAGGGAATGAATGTGTGAGAGAGGGAATGAGTGAGTATATAAGAGAAAAAGGGAATGAGTTATGAATGAGCTAGTGAGAGTTGCTTTCCTCCCAGATATATTGATTATGGCATGATATATATAACTGTCACACTGGTACTGTTTTGAACTAAAATGTTTTTGTTTCTTTCCGAGGAATTCTATAAGATTTGAAAAAGATCTTTTCTACTATAATTTAAATTTTAATTAGCTATTTAGTATTAATAATTATCAAAAACCAGCGAAAATGAAATACTACCTGTACGAATTCGAAAAATTGTTTAATTAAACTTTAACTGTAACATCCAAGTACATTAATACGAATTCTCGTATGTTTTTTTGTTTTTTTATGTTATGAAATATCAACAAAAACGGAGCAATAAAAATGAAAAATTCAAAATTTTTAAAATAATTTTTTGATTAGAATTTAGGCTTTTAGCAAAACAAATGATATCCTTGTTTTCACATAACAATGCAACATTTACAAATCTAAGGTGATTTATTTTAGGAATGGAATTTAATTTTTTTTCGCATTAATTTGAACTTTAAATTAACTTTTTAGTAAGTGTGATACTATATCTAAAGGTATTGGAATTGATGACAAAGTTCTCTATGTAACGAGAGCTATTCCTCCCTGTGCAGGACTTACACCGCTTCAGCTCTTAACGGTTGCTATCACACTGACTTAATGCGGATACACTGAACACAAAAATTTATATTTTTCCCATTTCTTCTTGGACAACAAGGATTATACACAGCTTTATTTTTCTTTCCTCGAGGATAAAAATAAATGAAAAAAAAGTAGAAAAGATGGTCTATAAATATCATTTCTTCTGCCACCTTCAGGCTCTCCAGAAAGTGGGATAAAATATTCAAACATGAACTCATGTTTTCGTTTCTTTTAAAACAAGATCGAAATTTTAAATCATGCGGGACGCAAGTGTTTTTAGGAAGGCGCTGTCAGTTTCCGGAATCGAAATTCGAATTATGGACTTTGAAAGCTGTCGCCATAGTATCAGTTTTGTTATCTTTTTATTTAAAAGAAAGCTGCTCGAAGTGGCAGAATTTTTTTTTTTTTTTGCTTGCTTTTTTTTAACTCGTGTATTCTTAAAAATGAAAGAAAAGGAATTTAAATTAGCTCTTTTATGAGTATCTTGCCATTATTTGTCTGAGTAACTTCTAGAAGAAAATTTTTCTTAATTTTATTGTAACATGTATTTTTTTAAATATATATATATTTTAACCATCATCAATCATGTCAAACGAAAAAGTTTATTTTCTCACTTTTACGTAATGTTTCAAAGTGCCCTCGAGATGAATTACATCGAAAATTGAAATTCGTTTTCATTTTAGAATACTTTGTATGATAAATAATGCATAAATATTTTAACAGATAAAACATGAGAATTTTAAAGATGTCAAAAGTTATAAAATTTTGTAAAAACTATATAAACAATTTTCATTTTATATTTTTGGATCAATATTCTTTTAAAATGCTTACTTGGCTTTAAAAGAATGTTTAATGCTGTATTCTTTTATTGTCACATATTGTCAGTTTTCCAATTTCCAGTCAATATTTCAAATATCAAATGTTTCCCTGTATCTTATATATAACTAACAAAATAAAAGTTGTATAAATTTTTAGATTATCTTAACTCAGTGGCACACATAGGAATTTTTCAAAAGAAGAGGTGTGGGGGAGGGGGATTCCAGGGTTGAAAGTCCACCATTCTCGTCGCATCATGTTCCGATACGCCACCCAACATATTCTTTTCATTTTGTCGATTTTCGGGGGCAAAAAACACTAAACATTTAATTATTGAATAAATAATTAGCATTAATTAATAAAAATAATTATTACTAATAAACAATTTAATTTGCAGCACTATATACATAGGATTATAATAAATCGAAAAAAAATCAAGGACTTTGGGGGGCTGTACCCCCACCCCCCTTTCCCCTATGTGAACCCTGTCCTAACTTCTTGGAAATCATTCTGTTATCATACGAATATCATGAAAAAAGAAAATGTTATTTCTTTTCAAGCTGTTTTTTGGAAGTAATATTAGTGTATCGCATTTTCTAATAATGCCAAAAGCGTGCAAATGGGAACCATATTTATAAGTTTTGTGGGCATTAAGAACCAAAATCATTTTCGGTGAGAATTTCCAAATAAAATTTCACTCGAAAGAAATTACTATGTTTCCACACACAGAATTTTGTTTCAACATTTTTTTCGTTATAGTTTTCTCACAAAAATATCAAGCATAACAGAAAATATTGAAGTTGAATATAGTTTTAGAATATAGAAGTAGGATTTAACGTGGATTTAAAACAGGATTTCCAAATAAAAAAAAATTCACTTGAATGAATTTCCAAATCTTTTAAAGTTTTGCCATTAATATTTTTCCGTTACTTTTTTCTCTCAAAAATATGAAGCGTAATCTGAAGTTTTTATAAGGGGTGCTGGAAAGCTAAAATCATGTTTTTTAAACAATTTGAGATTCTTACATTTTCAAATTGTTAGATTTAAACCTTTCTAAAAACACCTTACTTTAACCTCTAGGGTAATTAGAAGCCCTTAAAACATATTTTTAAATAATCGTTGAAACTTTGCCACACCCATTTGAATAGTGAAAAATGTAAACAAAGTACTTCGTTTTTGCTTAAAAGTTGAACGTCTAATGTAAATCAAAACATGTATCTTTTATTGTAAATTGAGTCTTTTATTTTTTATTTCCCAGCCGATTAGATGCCTCACTGTATACATTAAAATCAATTTATCTCAAAATGTAAATGTTGATGTTCGATGTACCTTTTTTGAGAAACTACTGTTCACAGGTATATAAATTGTATATAATATATTTATAATGATGGCTAGTATATACTTAAATGAGCTTTTGTAAGAAACTCAAAAATGCATTTTATACAAATTTTCTTTGTGAAAAATAGGTCAAAATTCGCAATTTTTGATAAAATATGTCATAAATTATGAAAAAATTCAAAGTTAGTTAAAAACTGACTTCAGTATAATGAGAAGATGTACTTTAATTTTCTAAAAAACTTTAAGCATGTGCATGTAGCAGAGTTTGAGAAAAGGTACATCAAATACAGCCAATTTATCATTGTCAGTTTATAGAGAGAGAGGTTTCCAACTCCCCTTAAACAATTAAAGTTGAATATAGTTTTAAAGTATGTTTCTATCTCGTTAGACAATTTAGTAGATTCTCCGAGTGCGCATATACCACAGAATGTCGCATCAACACTACCTCTAGTTAAAAAGTCAAATAAAAAAGCAGTTGAATAAATAATATTAGACCTATCAAATATTTTCAATGTTTCCTTATAGACGAATATAAAATATGAAATGCAATTTTAATCTCTTAAGGTTACTGACCACGTTCGGTTTCCTGATTTTGTAAAAGCATATAAATGAATAAATATATAGTTTCGCTTAAATTAGAATATTTCTATATTATATTGTTTTAAGAATATTATTATATACAATAAAAATTATCGAAATACAATTTTTTGGCAAAGAAATGAAGTATTTTTTTTTAAATTTTAATAAAAAAATTTTAAGTTTTAATAAACAAAATTTTTAATTTTAATAAAAAATTTAAATTTTAATAAAAAAATTTAAATTTAAATTTAAATAAAAAAATTTAAATTTTAATTAAAAATTTAATTTTAGTTAAAATTTTTAATTTTAATAAAAAAAATTTAAATTTTAAAAATATTTTTAGACATTACTTTTTCAGAAAATGCTTCTACAACAATAATATTCCTCCTATACATAGCTAAGATTTATCTGCACTGAGCCTTAACTAGGAATTTTAAACTATATAATTTAGAAGTGGATTGAGATTCATGTTTTAATATATTAGAGAGAGTAGAGTAAGGAAGTGGGTAAAGATCGGCCTTTCTTCGCCTATCGGCAAATTCATAGTACATATTTTTTTTAACACTGATACTCAGTCAAAATGACAAAATATAAGGTTTTTTTCAAAAAAAATCTTTTTTAAATCGAGAAAACAGAAAAAAATAACAATGTTAAACTATTCGTAACAAATGTCTTCGGTTAAATTTCCTTCTCGCTTTTACTGGCTGAATCGTCGCTGGACCATCCAGTAGAAGCGTCTTGAAGTATATCAGAATATCGAAGACTTGGTGTTTTTGTCTGAGTGTGATTATAGCGCCAGTATCCCAAGTACCAAAGTACGGATACTACATGTGCACAGCAGCCAACAAGTCTAGCACCAACTTTGCTCTGATAATATCAATCAATGTTTGGATTATGACCTATACTTGTTCTTATCCATATGCTATGTACTTTTGAACTTGTGTGTCGTGATCTCAAATGGAATAGAACAACTGAGGAATCTTCTCGATTTACGTAAAGAGAGTACAACCCCAAGAGTGAGTGCATTATTTTTTTAATAAAATACACAAAGCGCATATATTACTTCGTAAAATAATGGCCACAATGTAAAAGAAATATTTCTGTTATAATATGACATGCGCGAGGTGAGGAGACGTTTGAACACGCACGTGACGTATGAGTCTGACCGACTCACGGACAAGCTATTTTGTTTCGTATCACATCAACGCGCTCGATGCACCAAAACAAATGAATGTCATATTATTGTAGTATTTGAGAGGCCAAAAAAAATAGTGGTGCTTAAAGCGCTTAACAGTTTTTTTTTATGAAATTCAAAAAAAGGCGCTTAAAATAACAAAACTCAATGAATTACCCAAGGATGACTTTTTTATGTGACTAGCTATTTTTTTTTCTTACCATTTTAGAATAAAAGTAAATATCAATACCTAAAGTTCACATAAATATAATAATATGGCTCCAATAAGTACTTTGAATTTTCATGATTATAATGGGCGAGAAAAATCTGATCTTTACCCACCTTCTTCATATAAAAAACCAACTTTGATCTCAATTCATAATAAATCTAAAATTTTAATGGAGATTTTTCAAAAAATTCTTAGTTTAAACCCTGTAGAGAAGTTTTTGTTATATATAGGGAAAACATTATTCTTGTAGAAGCATTTTCCATAAAGGTAGAATGTTTTGAAAATATGTCATTTCTTCTACATTTCCTGCCAAAAAAATAACTTTTAAATTATTTTTTATTGTAATAATATTGTTACTTTTTGATCGAGGGTTCGAGGATTTTATGCAAATCAGTCACAAATAACAAGACCATTCTTTAAGAGCGATGAGATTTTATTACCAAAAATCTAATCCTTGAAATGCAGGATTCAGCAGCAATATTCACAGAAGAAATCTCAGAAGATCTTCACACCTTCAACAACACTCAGACACAATTATCGGTGTCTGAAATGCACGTATATAAAAGATTATCCACAAGCAATCGCTCGTTCAACAGACGAAGTGATCACTAATCGTTTCAACAATCAGAGCAATACTAACTGATCTCTAGTCAAAACCAGAATGACTGATTTTCGGCAAGCATCTCTCTATTTATATTCCTCACGAATAATTCGAGAAAGACCCGCTTGCGTCATAGATCTTGATAGATCTCCACTAGTTTCTAGAAGAATCCAGAGGGTACCGAACTCGCCAAAAATGGTCACCAACATGATCGACAAGTCGCCAATTCGCCAAGATCCTATAGAATCACCATTATAACGTAAGGGACGGCGTTGCTTGTGAATATTACAATTTTAATGTAGATTAAATTTAATTTAGAGTAAGATTACACATTACACATACAAATACAAATTATTTACACTATTTGTCACAACATTCGTAGCACTTCCCTTTTCTCAAAGACTGCACGTCCTGGGCAGTAGAATCCCTGATTAAGAGGCCTCTATTTACAGACATAAACAATTCTCTTTGACAAAAAATTCATAACAATATACTTAAACGATTTTATGCTTATTTTCTAACTCAAGTGACACTAAATATTTAAAAAAAAATTATTCATTTATACGCTTTTGCTACGCGTTTCGAACATAGTAAGATGTCATAACTGTTCATTCATTACAAAAAAATAAAAATATGCATAATAGGATCATGAATTTGTTATCTAAATTAATATTATCTGGATAATGCTAAATATTATAGAATTCTCGTTTCAAGCGCTTTTTCAGTTAATTCAAAGCCAAATTTTTCATTGTGAGGAACATTCAAAGCCCACGAACAAAAACTTCTTTACAAAAAGAATATACTTTGACATTTTATACAAAATAAAAATAGATAACAAAAGAAAAGTAAATTTATTGAGAAGAAAGGAAAGGTGAACCCATCCATAACAAAATATTTATTCATTTGATCTACTTTTGGTTCAGGGTATGTTTGGTTGCGAGGAATTTTTTACGAAAGCAATGCATTTTAAAGGAATCCTTTACAACTCAGCGAAAGAAGGAAAGTAAAAAAAGGATATTGACTCATTCTAAGAATAAGGTGCACTGAAATAAATATAGCAAAAAGTATTTTCAGTGCAAAGGAATTCCTTTGGGGCTTAGTAATCTTATACACATACATTCTAACATTAATCATCATAAATTTATTTTCACAAGTGTTGATTTGAATATCCTGTTAGGCTAGCGACACTACAAACATGATTATATAAGGTAAATAAAGCAAAAAAAATATGAGAAATTTATTTATGTATCTTGCGAATAGAATAATGTAATCCTCGTGTCCTAATATGGCATTATAAATATACAATTTATTCAGTTAAATATTTGTAATGGCATTTTACAATTATAAACTATACGCGCTATTATTGTAGATTTTTCTTACAATAACATTGTTATGCAGATCTGGGTTCGAGAACTTTATGCAAATCAGTCGCAAAGGGCAAGACGGGACTTCGGGAGCGATGGAAATTTATTGTCGAAAAACAATTCTTGAAATACAGCAGCTATATTCGCAGAATCTCGGAAAGCCTTCACACCTACTGCAGCGTGCAGATACAACCGTCAGTAACTAAAATATAAGTATGTTTAAGGATTATTCACAAGCACTCCCGGGCTACTCAACATCCGAAACAATAACTAATTTCTGGTCGACTCTTCACGATCAAAACAAGACTATTCTTCAATGATCAAAACCAGACTAACTCAGTTTAAGCGAGTGATTCCCTACTTGTTTGCCCTCACGGATCTTTCGAGAAAAATCCGCTTGCGTCATAGGTCGTGATATTAGTTTTATTTCTCCACTAACTTCCAGAAGAATACTTAGGGTCATGAACTCGCCAAAAATAATGCCAACTTGCCTCCATCACTAACATTTCGCTATATTTCCATTGAATCGCCATCACAATGTAAGGAACGGTGTTACTTGTGAACTACAACTTTAACATAAAGTAATATTAACAGAAGTAATATTAACGTATTACAGATCCAGATATAAATAATTTACACTTTTTTAAGAGTTCATTACACAAAATTTGTAATAATGTGCTACTTTTGCTGGGCAGATATCATCTTAGGAAATAAATCGACCCACAAGAGAATTACGGGGGGTTATAAATATAATAAATCTTTTTTTTCAGTTATTAGACTTTCAGATTTTAAATTTAACAAATATGGTTTTTTTTCAGCTGAAATAAACAAAAAGCTTTTTTTTGTTTAATTTTCAATTCATGTAAAACTAACTCATTAAAAACTTCTTTATCCTTCAATCTGTATTGTTTAGTTTTTCAATGCACCCAGGCGAAGAACGGGTATATCAACAAGTAAAAAGTACAGTCGGTCCTTTATATAACGAAGTCGCTAAATCCCGGAAAGAGTTCATTGTATGGAAAATTCGTTATATAGAGATTCATCTTTAATAATATACTTCATAAGCACTATATTTTAAAAAAGTAATTGTTCACATCTTTTTCTAAAATTAATATATGTTTATTTTATATATCTACCCATCAAAAAAAGAAAGAAAAACTGCAAGGAAAGCAAGAAAAAAAAGTGTCGAAGAATTCACTATATTTTCAAAATTAAAAAATAATTTCATACTAAAATTAATTAATTTTAAGGAAGTTTTATAATTTTTAAAGCATACAAGTAATAATAAACATATATTATTTTGTATTTAGGACACGAGATAACTCCACTGTGGGTGAAAGAGGATATCGAAGATAATTCTAGTGAACTGGGCAATGGGGGGCTAAGGGTTGCGTCTTGGATGAAACGTCCAGAACTCTATTGCTCCCTGCGAGTTAGGATCTAATAAAATCAGTCCAAGATTTATGACCACCATAAAATGGGTTAAAGAGAGAATAACTTGAGATCTTTTCAGAAATACTTTAAAAAAAAGGGAGAACAAAAATCGAAAATAAAAAGTTCGTTATATAGAAAATGCACTTCGCTATAGAGAGGTTATTTTACGAAGAAAATCGTGAAATGTTCAAGGTTCCAGGAAAAAGTTCGCTATATAGAAAAATTCACAATATAGAAGTTCGACTGTATATATAGATAGAGAGAGAGGAAACTAATAGTACAGGAATTGAATATAAGTAAAAAATCTCTTAAAAATGAATTGTTCTTTCTCCGAAAAAAAATTCTGTTATTTTTCTTTATACTATAAAACAAATAAAACTTTATATCAGACAAAAAAGGAGAAAGAGTTTTGGGGAGGGAAATGTTGACCCAATCGGAAATCGAAATCTGAGTCTCCTAATCTACTGTCAGACACTGCAAACATTTCAACTACTATGTCGGATGACTTTTTTTCATTTCAATAAACTATTTAAACAGTCTGTGACAACCTCCACCAACACTTGCTCTAGTTTCTTTTCCAATCACTGCACTTCCTTCTACAATTTCCAATTCCCGATGTTACACTCCATGCGCTCAATTACTTGATTCCATTTATCAGAAAAGGGGAAAAAACTCAATTGACTTTTCGGTCAGGATGGAGATTGTATTATTTTAAGTGAATATTCAATTTTCTTTTCTTGAATTTTTTTTTCTGCTCTCACTGCAATCTCGAATTCCAGAATCTGACCCTCAAACAAATTAAGACGAACATAAAATTTTGAGAGAGGAAAAAAATCCCTAAAACTAACTGATCTGAATGAAGAATGGTTTCCGCTAATTAGCGTTCACGCGCTCAAGCGCAGTTAATTAATTAATCAGTCTCATTAAAATGTTTCCGATAAAAATGCCATCAAAGCCGTATCCCTGATTCCCTACTAGAAAGAGGGGAAAATGAAGAAATGAGAAAAATCCCTTTTTCCCTAACGTCTTTGTACATGAATTTCTTCTGGAAAAGGAAAAGGCAGGGCCGTTTGGGGTTGTATTGCTGATGTTGCAAAAATGGCTTTCTCTTCAAGTTAACATCGTTACCGATAGATTTCTCCAGTAGTGATCCACGGGAAAAAGGGGAGGATAGAGAGCGAGGAAAAGAAGATGGAGATGATCCCTGGATGTTGCAGCATCATCAGTTTCTATCATTGATGGCTGGAAAACGCTCCGCCTCCTTCAAGTCGAGAGAAAATTGGAGAAATGGAAAAAGATTCACTCTCTTCCCTCCCGTGAAGTAGAGGGTTTTTTTCCATTAATGGTAAACAATAATTTCAGAAGCAGTTGTGTATAATGAAGCCGAGAAAAATATTTCGAGGAGAGAAATATTTTTGTCGGAAATTAAACTTTAGAGAGAGAAATGGAACGGAAAGAGCTGACGAATGATTTATTTATTTATTCATTTCTCATTGGGTAGTAGTAGAAATATAAAAGTGAGTGAGATATTTTTAAATACCTTAATGAGCTACTAACGAGTGTGAATTTAATACTTCAGAATTGAATTCAACAGATGTAAAGAGTTATTAAAAAAGAAATAAAATGCTTTAAGTGTTATTTTGATGAGATGCATATATATTGTTTTAGAAAAAGCAATTCGTTGGATATGTTTGGTAGTCCTTGTCAGCTTATATTAAATTAATGATCAAAGAATTTAAAAATATACAGGTAGAGCTTAGAAATGGAACATTATCTTGTCTTTTTTTATTAAAATGGTCTACTTTCAAATATTTACTCTTTAAATCATGGAAAAATATTTAGAATAATTAATATCCAGACTTTTGTGACTTTAATTACATTATACTTTTAATCATTCAAAAGAAAATGTATGTGTGTACTCAGTACACTTTGAATTGTGTATTCATTTTAAGATAAATATTTATTTAGTGCGTATTTGGGATAAGAACCAGAAAAAGTTTTGGATATATTCTCTGCATGGTTCTGTAAAAATATTTTTTAAATAATTATGAATTATGTAAATAAAATTATGTCATTTTAATATGACATCATATTTTGCTTTTTATTCGAATTTAAGAGAAAAGTCACCTAAGGAAAAAGTAATGATTATATTTCAGTAAAAATGCAAGCAATTTTAATTATAAAAGATAAAATAAACTTTTTTAATTTATAGCATACAGGGTAATTTTTAAAAAATACTGCTTAAAATCTTGTAGAATTTGCTTTCGCTTTGAAAAAAATGAACATTCTGTAAAATTATTCAACTTTAATGTTTCAATACGATTTAAATTCCCCAATTTTACTGAGGATTTTTTTAAAGTTTTATGGAGCTGTAAATCTTTTTCTGTAAAATTTACCTTTATAAAAAATTATTATACTAGTTAAACAATTGTGTAATGCCGCCTAATTAATTCATTCTATGACTTCCTACATCGAACATATTCTACAGAAAACATATTTACTTTACTCTGTACAAGGCCTTCTATACACAAGTACTTCTAAATATATATTGTTCACTATGTTTTTTAAAAAAAGTTATAATTCTAAATGGGGTTATATATATATATATATATATATATATATAAAATCGATTTTGAATTGTGACAACAGTGATACCAATAAATCTGAATCAAGAACGGATATTGTAGCAGTTTAGACAGATTCTTCATTCAGTTTCATGCATGCAAATAGGTTTCCCTAAACAAACAGTATAAGTATTATACTAATATTACTAATCTTGGGAATTTTAACTGAAGTTCCTGCTAGACTTTGATGTGTTTCACTAACATCTTTAAGTAGATTCACGTGACCACGGTAGCCTAGTAATTATGGTCACAAACTCAAGGCCTTGGTGTCATAAGTTCAAGCACTATCGCCACTAAAAACCCGCTGTGTAGAGGGCCTTATGCACGTTATATGCCATGAATCAAAAACCTACATTTGGCATGATATGATCGGTTGGAGACGGGATATAGACTCAGGTGTTTTCCTCGTCACTTGACCATGGTTCAAAGTTACGAATTTCGTCACCAATAGCCCTCGTGCTGCTTTTGAGTGCGACGTACAAAAACACTCACTCACACTCTCGAGCAGGTTCACTCAGAAATCCCACTCAATCTATTTGTGCACTCTTGATAAGTTCAGAATCTACACGTATCGCTTTCCTACTATCCCCTTTTATTTACTATACTTCTGCTTCCACAAAAGTCCATATTTACAATCATCATGATTCATTTACAAGGTTAGATTCTGATATCTGAGTAATGTCATAAAGTAGCCCAAGAGGTTGTAACTGCTTCTATTTGGTCTTCTACTAATGATCTTGGAAAAAACTCTTTTTAACTGTGGTTTTCGTTGAAAACCTCTTTCCGTAGAGAGGACTTGATTTTATGTAAATGCAAACTTCTGTTTAAGTGCTAGTCGTGGAGTAGGAGGGGTGATAGTTGGTAATTTATCCTAAGCGGAAAGCATAGTGTGAGCGACCGGTGGTTGAACTCCGTAGTATTTATTAATTCCAAATGGAAGGATTCGGAGAAAGGTGGAAGTCGTCCACCTTACGGTTGACAATTAAGCATGTTGGCAACAAGAATGTGTGACGGGCTTTACGTGAATTTCTATTAATCCTCTTGGGAAATCTTTGGGACAGCAATCGAGTTATTTCACAGACATCCCTCTCAAGAAGAAACCATGTTATGCAGATTAGCTAGTATATATATATATATATATATATATATATATATATATATATATATATATATATATATAGTGGAAGTTTAATAGTCGTGAAAAAAGGAAAAGAAGTTGAGTCACTAAAAGCATTGCTGTTACGGTAAGGATCAGGATTTCGACGCGTGATTATAGGACGGGCTTTAACTATTAAAATAAATTAAGGAAGAATTCTTAAGGTAACTTTAAGTAAAGTTTAGCTATTAGGATTTCGGGCACTTATTCACATAGGGTTTTGAGCTATCGTTTTATCACTCTAGAGTTTCCTTTTATAGTTTGCTTACCTTGAATTATTATATTTGGTAATAATAAATTGGACTTATCATGTTTAGTTTGGGTCATCAATCTTTACCTCCTACAGATTTAGGTCGAGTAGATGAGGAGCTGGCTTCCCCAGGGGAGAGGCCATTACAAATGTTCAAGAGAATAAATAAATGTTTATATATATATATATATATATATATATATATATATATATATATATATATATATATATATATATATATATATATATATATATATATATATATATATATATATATATATATATGAAGGAAATATGTATTCAGACATTAGAATAAAGAATATTTATTGTTCTGGAAAGTACAAAAGCTGTGAAACATCTGAAAGAAAAAAAAAATGTTCATTTGATCTGCGTACGGAGAAATGGAACAATGCATCTAAAAGTCAGCAGGCACCTTAAAGAAAGGTATCAGTACGGGATATGTCCACCGTGGAGTGGGATGCAACATTCCACACGTCGTACCATACTTTGCACAATATTATCCAGCAGCTGTTGAGGCAATTTATCCCATTCCTCTGTAAGTGCACGGATGAGGGTGTTCTTGTTTGTCGGAGGATAGTTTCGACCAGCAACTTGCCTCTTTAAAGCATCCCACACATTTTCAATGGGGTTTAGATCTGGAGAACGCGCTGGCCATACGAGACGTTGAATACTCTTGCTGTCTAGACAATCCTGAACAGCGAGTATTCAATGACATGTTGCGTTGTCGTCCATAAAAACAAATTTATCATCGACAGCACCACGGAAAAGACGAACATGGGGAAGTAGAACTTCTTCAATGTATCGTTGGCCCGTCATAGTCCCATTCGCAACCACATGTTGGCGCGTGCGACCATTGATCATGATGCCGGCCCACACCATGATACTACATGTCGGATATCGGTCCTTTTCCTGGATATTTTCTGGATGATAAGCAGTACCACTCTCGCGCCAGATCAGTTGGCGTCTACAATCCGATGACAGACTGAACCTACTCTCATGCGCTCCTACTCCTAACGCATGCCCAGTCCTGTTCAGTCCAATTGTGATGCTCACGACACCATTGCAAACGGGTAGTGCGGTGCTGTCTGATCAATGGGACACACACAACAGGTCTGCGTGCGTATAGTCCTCCTCCCCTCAAACGTCTGGCAACAGTTTTTCGGGAGATATGCTTTCCTGAGGCAGCAAGAAACTGATTTGCCACCTGCTGAGCTGTGGTGCGCCTGTTCCTTTTCGCTGATAGGACGATATATCTGTCTTCTGCAGGCGTCGTACTCCTAACACGACCTCCCCCGTGCCGTCTATTACACATTCCAGTAGTTTTAAATGACTTCCACAGCCGTGAAACAACGCTGTAAGCGATGTCAAACTCCCTGGCAACATCTGTTATTTTTCGCCCTTCTTCGATCTTTCCAATAATTCGGCCACCCATAAAATCATTTATGTAATGTCGGGAAGACATGCCAAAAATTTTAAAAGTTCGTCTATTAAATCTTTCCTGTAAAACTTTGACTTGAAACAACAACTGTCCACACGCGTCAAAACCTTTAAAGCTCTTATGAACGCTATCACGTGATGAACAGACGTGGAAAAAAAATTTGCATACTCATACTTCTTCTTACTAATATCCCGCACTTATTCTAATTTTCCACATTTTGCTTCCTTTCATTTTGTGGTTGCTATGGATGATAGCGTTATCCGTCCTTAGCAATTGTCCAGCAGTGTGTATATATATAGCGTTTCTCAAACTTTGGGGCTCGCCCCCTAGGGGGCATCATATTTCTGTAAGGGGAGTGCGAGCATATTGAAAAGTCCTAAACAAAAGATTATTTTTTAAAAAATACCAATTTACTGAAAGTAAACATTCAAAATACATTCTGACATAAAAAAATGCAATACACATTTACATTTATAAATGTATCAGTACTGAGCAATATATTTTATAATTAATTTAACAATACTATAAAAACAAGTTTAACAATTTCCAGTGAACCCATGGACTTGTCATGTATAAAACTATATACGAAAATTAACTCTTATTTTGATAATTTTACGGTTTATATTTAATCCACCAACTGCTGATAAAAAACTACTGGATTCGCTCCACAATGCCACCGTTTTCTCCGTAAGCACGCGTACGTCATGTATTGAGGGGGCCGGGGGAGTAAAAGGAATAAATAAGCAAATCCTCTGAAATGAATAAATCTTTCGTAAATACTG
The DNA here is from genome assembly GCA_019973935.1 of Trichonephila clavipes. Taxonomy (NCBI): domain Eukaryota; kingdom Metazoa; phylum Arthropoda; class Arachnida; order Araneae; family Nephilidae; genus Trichonephila; species Trichonephila clavipes. The sequence continues at coordinate 421,482 of BMAU01000536.1, read as the reverse complement.
TCACGGTCCTTTTATTGAGATCCAAAACCTTCGAAATAATTTTATGAATAGCAGTGCACAGAAAATATCGTAGTTCGGATAGGCGTACATTAATGTCCGGGGCAATTAACTCTTTGGCTGACCGAGTCGTTTATGTACGCCGGTGGCTCTTAAGAGTTTAAAGTCGCATTGCTGATTTGGATAGTATTGTTGAATTCAATACATTGTTATTGTTAGGAAGGGAAGTGCGGTGAAAATTAGGATTGAACATTGGGTCGCAAATGTGGAAAGTTTGAGAAGCACTCATATAATATGATTAATAAGTTTTATTGCTCCTCGACTTTAGTTATCAGAGTGCATTCACATTAATTCTCATAAATTCTCAAAGTGTCAAAGGCTGAACAAAAGTAGTTAACTTTAGATCGTCTGTTTCTTACTTGAACCTGTAAGGATCTCAGATCCACGCCTAGAGATGTGGGAGAAAAGGAAGGAAAACTAGCCATGTTCACAATGAGTTAATTTATTTGTAACAGAATCAACAACACAAGTTCAAGCAATCGAAACTAATAAATGCACCCAATTAAAACTATATGGAGTCAATTAACAAGGTACGCCGAGTATGAGAAGACTTTAAATACCAGAACACTTACTTTAGGTTCGAATACACTGCCTTCTTAACTATCTAATCTTTATTCATTCTCTAGTGACACAAATCGTCACCTTAATTATTACAACTATCAAATAGCAAATATCTGCGTTGCGCTATAAATTTGATTAATCACTGTTCCGCTAGCAAACTATCCTCTCTCTCTCTAGCTTGAAAGCTTAGACTATATATAGTACACCTAATTTACATAATCACGTTCTCTTCTTCAGAGAGTTCGTTGCAAAGAGGATTAAACATTTCCCAAGAATATTTGTTAATCAGAAAGACGCGGATAGAGCCGCCATAAGCCCTCTCATGGCCGCCTGGACACTCATGTCGACATACAGCGACAAGGTTTGATAAGAGAGTTAGATACATACAGTGAGAATTTTATTAACGTTGCACCTTAAAGCAACACGAAGACTATTGGTGAATGACCTCATAATTTTGAACATTGGAGGACATTAGGACACCTTCTTTTAATTGCCACCAACAGAATGGTCATTGAGCCTCGTCAGGCTTAATTGTATCGGCTCCCTCTGAACAGCCCGTGTAACGAACTATAGACCCCTTCTAAAACTCTAAGTGGCAACGCGGACTGATCCGAAGCACTGCGCATGCGCAAGTGCCAAGCGAGCGTCAGTCAGTGAGTACCTCTCGACGAGAGAGGTCAAGATTTTATGTGCTCCATCCGCGGGTGTAGTGTGGAGATTTGGAGTCAATGATTACCTCCTGACGAGAGTGGTCGATTTTCGGTGCTCTGCCATTGAGCGTAGTGTGGAGATTTGGATTCAGCAATTACCTCTCAACGAGAGAGGTCAAGTTTTTGTGCTCTACCCGTAAGTGTAGTGTGGAGGTTTGGAGAGAGTGATTTAATCTTGACGAGAGACGTATTTTTAGCTCCACCAGCGAGTGTAACGGATTATTTCTCTACACGTGTCATGAACTCGATTTTCAACGATTTTTATTTTAAACGTGTGTGTGTGTGTGTGTGTGTGTGTGTGTGTGTGTGTGTGTGTGTGTGTGTGTGTGTGTGTGTGTGTGTGTGTGTGTGTGTGTGTGTGTGTGTGTGGGTGGGTGGGTGTGTGAGGTCGTCTGTGTTTTAAGAGTTTCAAATACAAGTAGCAATATTTCTAATGTTTTTAATAACTCGATGTAAAATTATTTTAATATTTTACTTATCTTTGAAAACTCAACATCTTTTTAAAAATTATTTACATTATTTTATACTTTAAGAAATATAAAAAGCCTTCGGAAAAAGTAAATTCTAATATATTTACATACAGGGATTGTAAGCAATATCCCAAAATTAATGATGAAAGATTATAATTAATCCAACAGAAAATCATTTTAACTATTGTTGTCAAAACTATGTGGTTTATTGAAATTTCTATTGAAGGTAAATCCAATTACATCGAGGATAAGATGGTTAAGACAGTAGGTTCATATTGCTTGTAAAACATTTATCATTTGTAATTATACCATTACATTATGTATAATATTATAGATTAAATATTGATCAAATTTAACATAACTCCCAAAGAGAGTTCTAGAAAATTATGACATTATTAAATAAATTGAATAAATGAGTTTTTGTATTCTACTTTCTATTTAATAATGTTAGTCCTCTTTATTCAACAACCGATAGCAAATTGCACATATGCTTAAGAGGACTTGGTACCCTAAAAATCACAAACCTATCTTCTTTTTTATTTTCATTTAATATTATTCTTTGCATTATTGTCTTTCGATTGATATATCACTTGTGCATGTCGGAAAGTTAGAAGTTGAATAAAACTTCATTTGAAAACAAATTAGGCAATTCAGCCACACCCCCTTTTTAAAAAAAAAGCTAAAAAATGCTTTATGATAAAAAAAAATCTATTTTATAAATAGAAATAATAACTATAAAAAAGAATGTGTAGTATTAAAAGCAGAATATTTCCGAGGCAATATAATAATGTAATTTTTCTTCCTTGTGAAATGTGTGCATGTAAAATTTTTAAATTAAGGCATTTTATGTTAATAATTTTATATAATTTCAGTTCTTATTCCTGATATATTTTTCATACAAATGTAATACTTTAATATTATAAGAAGAAAAACAGCTAAATGTACATCAAGTGTCATCACTTATATGGCTAGGACGTTACACCGGTCACAGTAGCATCAGAAATCAAACTCGCGACACTCCAGCCACGAGTTAATGATCATAACAACTAGTCTACAAATTTCCTCGTAATTATAGAAATGTGTAGCCTATATGAAATACTTCCTTAAAAAATTAATTTCAACCGTATTTTTCATATTCAACAATCGTAAACAATTTCCAAATGTATAACCATTTTCATTTTATTAATATAAAATTTTAAATGTTTCTTAAGAAATAAGATCAAAAAAATATCCTTCCAATGGATTGCTTAGTAAAAAGGAATCGTGTGAATCGCAAATCAGTTTTTTAAAAAAATGATAAATGCATTTCTTTATCGGTAACTTAACGAAATTTAGAAAACAATAGTCCTTATTTATTTTATACCACATAAACAAAGCGCTTTTCACAGTAAAAAAATATCCATACACTTTCTTTTTACTCAAACCCAATTTAAAGTGAATGAGAAAACAAAAGCCCTGTTAAAACCATCATCCAATCTGGTTTGCTTCTCTCTGATAAGACAAAAAAATATAAACTGAGAAATTTCCAACACAGAAATATTTGTCCCCACAAAAAGCTCTTCCACCCTGTAGCATCGAATAAAAAAATATCCCACACTGTTGCTGACTTAGTGTCTAGTGTTATTATTTCTGCTAAATTTATATATCCCGGGGAATCTCGTTTGCGTGTGACGTTAAATTCGTTTGCGACTTTATATGCCCCCAAGGTTTTGTTTTTATTGAGACTTGGCAAATTAGATTCTGTGTCTTAACGCTTCAATTCTTCTCACATTTTATTCTTGTATACTTCATGACTTGTAGACAGCGAATGTAAGAAGGTTTTCATAAATATGCCAGGCATTTCTGTTTTGATGTCTATTTGCATGCTAATTTCATATGCGAAAATGTAAGTGCAAAAAATGACATGTATATGTTTTTATTAAAATTTATATGAAATGTAACAAAATTAGGATACTTTTTTACTTCAAAGAAAGGGTTAGAATAGTTTTATAATAAAATTTAATTTTTAATTTCTTTAAAAATATTTATTTTTTGTAAGTGCACGCTATATTGATTTAATAATAATGTATTTCCGATAATGTTCTTCATCTATAAATCGTAGTGAAATAGCTTAATGTTAATTAATAATTTCGCAAACAATTTTAACAATAAGATAATTAATAATAATAGCTTAAATATAATTTCGCAAATGAAAAAGAATTTAGATTTTTTTTTCCGAAAACGCTCTAAGAGGTTTTTTCCCCCTTTGATAATACTAAAAATATCGTGGTTCAGTTTTCTTGTTTTGTAATTTATATAAATATAAATAGGAATTTTACGTAAAAACATTATTTCAAATTTAAAATTAAGAGATGTAACTTAAATAAATTTGGGTAAAGTGTGTAGATTCCAAAAATTAAGACTATTTTAAGTAACATACACGTCTGTGAGTTATGTTAACATGTAAAAAAAAAATAAAGGCACCATGAAAAGGAAGCAAAATTAGATGTTGAAGTTTTGCTTCCGGTGTCTTTTTAGATTGAAACCATGCTCTGATTTAGGGCTTTTCAACCTTTCACGCTCGAGGGCCAAATAAATGCATTTACAGTGATCCGCGGGATAAATCAATAAATTCACAATGATCCTCGGGCTACACGACTGTCCAAAAATATTGTAGTCAGAAAATTTATATAAAAGAGGGAGGTATGTTTTTTACAGTACTGCAACTGATTCTAAGGGAAGAGATCGTGTTTACAGATGTGTGTGTGTGTGTGTGTGTGTTGTAATAATTCCCCCTAGCATCCTTTTAATTAACTCTTTTAATAATATTCATATAATCTTTTAATTATTTCATTCGAAACTAACACCTTGATCTTAATCGTAATCGACTAATAATATTACATCATAAATCCCTTTTCCGCCCCTTGTAACCAATCAGAGCTCTTATTACAAAAATGTCACGTGGTCTTCACCATCGAGTATAAAAACCGATGTCTCTAGAAATCGCTCTCTCTCCCTTCGCTCGTTTCTCTGTAGTCATGTAGTCACTGCAGCGCGTTCTGTGTGTGTTTTTGTCTGTGTTATGTCGTCCATGTCTGCTTCTTGTATGTGTGTAATGCCGTCCTACTGGATCTTTATGTGTTTCCAGATGAGAAACAAAGGAATAATGATTCACAGGAGTGCCTCTTCGATAATACCGTATTCAACCATGCTCCACGTAACATAGAAAATTACACGGCTACCTTCTGGTTACCTACAGTAATAATATCCACTCACCACGTCTTACAATATTTTAACCTATCTCCAGAAATATAATATATATAATATTTAAATAATATATATATATAATCTGTTTCAAAAAAAATTAAATGGAAACCGAACTAAAATACTTTGTAAACCTGTTAAAGATAAAAATCCCCTTTTCCCGAAAATTTCTGAGATTTTGTGCTTAATCAGATTTTTTATATTTAAAATTATTTACGATACAAGTGAAATTTTTGAAAAACTCGTTATTTTCAGAAATTTTTTATCTCAAATGGATATCAAAAACATGAGTGAAATGTTTTAAGTATCAAGGATAACAGAAAAAAATGGCGGATTTTTTTTACTACAAAAAAGTAGGCAAAACATATTTTTTAAAAATTTTCTCAATGATGTTAGGTTCCTCTTTCAGATCTTCTACATTCTTCAGAACGATGTGCTACTCTCTTAATCAGCTACCATAGTAAGGTTAGTACAAATTATCCATTTGTTTGCTGTACCAATGGAATCAAAATGTATAATCGTGTTGGTTTTGTATTTGTAATGTTTCATATTGGTTTTGAAATTGAACATCACCAATTCAGAATTCGGCGGTGAATGTACTGTTTTTATTGCCTAACTTTTAACTATCAACTATACTATAAAATGGATCATGCAGCATTAAGGCTCTTCTGAGTGAGTGAGTGAATGTGGGGTTTTATGGCGCAAGAGCCAAAATTGGCTATACTGCGCCATTAAGGCTCTTCTAAATACAGTCGGACCTCTATATAACGAAGTTACTAAATCCCGGAAAAAAATTCGCTGTATGGAAAGTTCATATAATATAGAGGTTCATCTTTTAATATACTTTATAAGCCCCATGAAACAAATTTTAAATTCATAAACACTTTATATTAAAAATAGTAATTATTCATACCTTTTTTAAAATTAATATATATTTCTTTTATACATTTTACTCATCAAAAATCAAAAAGAAAGAAAGAAAAACTGCAAGGAAAACAAGAAAAAAGAATGTCAAAGAATACACTGTATTTTCAATATTAAGTAAATAATTTTATATTAAAATTAGTGAATTTGAAGGATATTTTATAATTAAAAGCACACAAGTAATACTAAACATACATTATTTCATAACTAGAACACGGGGACATGGGACAATTCCAATGAGTATTAAAGGACATATTGAGGATGTTTCTAGTGAACTGGACGATGGTGGTTAAAGGTTGCACGTTCAGAACTCTATTGCTCTCGGTGAATTACGATCTAATAAAACCATTTCAAGATTTATGACCATCCTAAAATGTGTTTAAGAGAGGATAACTGGAAGTGTTCAGAAATACTTTAAAAATAGGGAGAAAAAAAATTGAATTGAAAAAGTTCGTTATATAGAAAATGCACTTCACTATAGAGAGGTTATTTTTACGAAGAAAATCGTGAAATGATCAAGTTTCCAGGAAAAAGTTCACTAGATAGAAAAATTCGCAATATAGAGGTTCGACTGTATTTAATTCGTTCGAAGAGTTTATTTTTTCCATAGAAATTCTACAAAATATTTCATCTTGTAATAATAGTATTCTTGTGGAAACTCAAAAGAATATTAAAATTCTTAAGGGTTCATATGTTCTAGTGTTCTTTACTTTGTTTTTGGCCGTATTGAAATATTTGAAAACAAAAGGACTGTTTTCTTGGCAAAATTTGCAAACAAGCGGGGGAGGGAAATTTCATTTAATAATCCGAAATCGTTTTACAAGAAAAAAAAACTGAAGAAAACATTGTCTCTCTTTAGAAAACTCAATACACGAAATTAGCTCACTCTTTTCTGCCAAAGAAATTTTTTCCATCCATTCTACGAGGCCTATCTTGTGATAAAATTTCTGCAAATTATATAAAATCACACAATTCCTTACTTGTCATGGTAATTTTAAAGTGTACCTCAATAGATTTAACCTGTGACCTTCCAAACTTTGTGACTGTAATCTTGGTGGGGAGAAAAGTCTAAAGCATCATATTCTTTCTTTTGTTTAAAATATAAGAAAGGAAAAAAATACCTGCTCTTTTAAAATCAAGTGGCCTTCTAAATTTTTAAAATTGTTTTAAGTAAAGATTCCTTCACTTTATTTTGTATCTTTATTGATTAGTTTTTGTAATTTTTTTGTAAATTTTTCATTTCTCTATTTTTGTAACTTTATTTTATGGATTTTGTTTCAAAATTGTTTTATTCAATTCCTACTAAAAGTTCACTCTCTCCATATATATATCTTGTTCAAATTTTCAATCGTTAACAAAATACTTTCTATTCATTTATTCAAGCTCAAAAAAAAATTTAAAATTTGTAGGGGATGACACTTGTTGTTAATAAGGTTTTTTCAAATATTAATTCATTGATTAAATTTTATTTTTTAATTTTAAGTTAAATCAGCGTTGTTTCTGTTGTAGTAACAATTAGCTGCAACAGATGGCACAAGTACGTTTTTCTGACGAAGTAGGAACTGACGCTAAAAAAATTATATTATTTGTTTTGTAATGTATTTTTTGTCTTTGTAACTTATTTGTTTTTTTTATTTCTTTATTTCGTAACTTTTGCTTTGTTATTTACTTTTTATTTTATTTATCTTATTTTGTTTGTTTTATTTACCTCAGTAAGCCCCGTGTGATACTTTTGATGCACGGGGATTATATTATCGGTTTTTAATTTTTTAAAAAATCAAATGAGGGGCCATTAAAATACCTTCAGCTGATCATGGGTTGAAGACCTCCTACTCTAATACCGTCGGACCTCTATATAACGAAGTCGCTAAATCTCGGAAAAAAGAACATTTTATGGAAAATTCGTTATATAGAGGTTCATCTTTTAACATACTTTATAAACCACATAGAACAAATTTTAAATTCATAAATGCTACAGATTAAAAAGAGTAATGATTCATATCTTTTTTAAATTATAATATATTTATTTTATCTATCTTACCCATAAAAAAAAAAGAAAAAGAAACTGCAAGAAAAACAAAAAAGAATTCCGAAGAATTTACTGTATTTTCAATATTAAGAAAATAATTTTATACTATAAGGACAGTTTATAATTTAAAGCATACAAGTAATATTAAACACACATTATTTTATAATTAGAACACGGGGACACGAGACAACTCATCTGAGGGTGAAAGAAGATAGCGAAGATGTTTTTAGTGAACTGGACAATAGGGGTTAAAGGTGGAACTTCTTGGATGAAACGTCCAGATATAATAAAATAGGAATTAGGATATAATAAAACCAGTTCAAAATTTATGACCAACATAAAATGCGTTAAAAGCGAGAATAACTTGAAATGTACAGAAACACTTTAAAAATGGGGGTGGGGGGTGGGGAATTGAATCACAAAAGAAAAGTTCGTTACATAGAAAACGCACTTCGTTATAGAGAGGTTATTTTACGAAGAAAATCGTGAAATGTTCAAGGTTCCAGGAAAAAGTTCACTATATAGAAAAATTCGCAATATAGAGGTTCGTTATATACAGGTTCGAATATATATATAATCTTACGTTTCGAAAAAAAAAATTGTGGCCATGTATCACAGTGATTATAGAAGAGAACACGTAGTTATCATTCTAGAGTCGTTCGATCGAGTCCTGGTGCCGCTAAAGGTCCGCTGTGAGAAAAAATACATGTAAGCTAAATCTGTCCTGGCTCCAAGACCTTATGTGTTTGAGGTGTGGAAGTTTGGAGAGAGGGCTGCCTGCTCAAATTTCATTCTCGTCACTTGACTTAGACTCAAAATTACAAGATCTCACCAACCCCCCTGTGTTTCTTTAGAATCCAACATTTTTTAAAAAGTAAACTAAATCCGTATTATTTTAAATATTTTTTGCAAAATATTGCCTTTTAATTTCAGTATCTAATTATTTTTCAAAACCATTAATTTAAAAATGCGTATATTTTTTCTTTAAGATGACTGCCTACCTGCGGACTCAATTTTTTTTATCAAAACAAATTTTTGAAAGAAATTGAGTGTTTTTAGTAAGAAAAATAAATATACATATATATATAAATAAAAATTTTAAAATAAATATTGTACTTTTTGAAAAATTGGTTGTTTTTAAGGAAATTTTACCAAATTTTTACTAAAACGGGTTAACACTGTATAAAAATTTCTAATACAATTATCATAATTTTCTTTATACACAACATACATATTATGGTGCTCTTCAAAATGAACCAAAATCTAAGAGAAATATTAAAATACAAAAAAATTTCAGACAATTATACATAATAATATGAAAATTTTGATATTTTTTAAGTTTTTTCGTTATAAAAACTACCCTAAATAAAAAAATATTTAACCTACAAGAAAATTTATGGTCTACTTTATGAAAATTTGTATAATAAACATTCCTACAAAATTTCAAAATGTTATCTGATTTGGTTCTTAAGATATCATGTATTTGGTAAAGAGTTTTTTTCGAAACCATAATTTTGAGAAAAACTCATTAAAAGTCTTTTCTAACTGCTCTTTTGTATAGAGTGATGATTTTTAAAATCATTATAAATTTATTTCTATTTCGCGTAAAGGAAAAAGAAAAACTTTTGAAAAGGAAAAAGTTCAAACTATAAGATTTTGAAATTAAAAAATGCCTTATGTAGACGAAAAACGACATTTTCAAGGTAGACAGTCACCTTAATAATACAAAAAACGTCTGTTATTTATAAATATAACATCAATATAAAATAATTTTGGTTTCAAATGCAATACGTTGTACTATATTCTAATTGAACATGGAGGAAAATGCTTAAAATCTCTTTCAAATTAAAATTAACATTTAATAACACTTCAGGACCCGTGAAAAGCTTCAAAAATTATGTTAACTTAATACATAATAAACTGGAAAAATAAAATATTTTTATTGTAAAGATATTTTATTCTCTTTGCTCCGTAGAATCAAAATAAAAGTTGTTTCAATCTCGTTTCGCATTATAAATAAATTTGTTCGTAGTTTAAAAACTCATAAAGCATTCAATAACTCCGTTATCAAATCTCTTACAAATTGTATCAAATATCACGACTCTCGCTTGTTTGGGATTAGATTCACCCTGAATAATAAGTAAGAGATATTCTAACCATGGCATTATTGTAATTTCGTTATACGTTAGGGTTTTATTTGTGGAAAATAATATAACATAGCAAAAAAAGCCTCGCGTTACTGTTAATAGACAATGTAAAAAGTAAAGCAAAATAAGATTGTTTTTGTATTTTTATGTTCCCTATAGGAAAGATTTTCTAAATTCTATTATGATCGAAAACTCAGTTTACGTGACTTGTTTTTCAAGAAGGATTTGCTTTTTAAAATAGCTAAAATATCGAGGTTTGTTTATTTATTCCTCTTTTAAATTGCAGTCTTTGAGAAGAAATAAAAAATCAAATTTCTCTTTTTCTTTGAAAAACCTCTAAATTCCAGAGAAATTTTGAAGATGTTGGAACCTGGAGCAGATGAATATGACCTTCATTCTAGGTCATACATTTATGCATGTAAATTGTATTGACGTGGTGTGACAATTTGAAGAGTACAGTATTTGCTTAGGTACCCTCGCAGAAATTTGACTATTTAAGAATTTTAAGTAATCCAACCCATATATATAATCACACAATTAATACTAATACAGTGAAATTCGCTTAACACAGAACTGAAATATTTTTTCGTGTAAAAGGATATTGCAAAAAAAAACACATATCAACAAAATCAAGTCTATCGGAGTTTATTTTATTTACATAGATATGTATATATTTAATAAAAATCAATCAAAAAAACATTTACTAGAACTTACAGAAATTTAAAACCAAATTCTCTTTTTTTTTAAATCAAAACAATTTTTGAGTTTTGGGAAAATAATCTGATATTTTTTGCATTGTTTTTTAGCATCAAATTGTCAACAAAAATTGTTCGATATCGTCTATTTTGTAATTCATTTAATCAATTGAATGTGCGTTTAAATAACTGCTCATACTTTACATGACGTTCATCATTTCGAATGACGTGGGAACAGGAGCAGCATTATTCATTTCGTTTTCATCCTTGGAATCTGCATCAATGATATTTTTTGAGCTTTGAACAAACTCTAAAATGTCTGTCTGCCATAATTGGAGCTGTACACACTGTATCATCATCTACGGCAATTGATTCCTCCGATAATACAATAGAGCAGTCCAATCCGACTGGTTGTTTCGTATTGTTTTATTCCCAGAAAAGAAATCTTTTCGCGTTAAGCGATTTTCATTTCCTTTTAAACGAAAAATTGTATGGAAATACATAGTAGTTTGTCAGAACCGTCTTGTTGTTTCGTGTTAACAGATATTTTGTCTTAAGTGCTTACGCTGAAAGTACACTGGTGTGCAAAACTTAAGCAACAGGTGGGTTTATTACCATAACTTCACGAAAAATCATCTGAGAGACATGAAATTCAGAAATGAGGGAGAGTATTATGTACGTAAAGAATGACGAAAGCATCGGCGCTGAAAAAGGAATACAATGCATACGGTATGGAATCAAACAAAAACAAGCTTTATTGAACGCATAGTATCGTGACTCATGATGGTCTATCCAACAGGAAGAACAACAAGCAGATGTTCCTTAATATGGTATATGCCCTCCCCTCACTGCAATGGTTGCTTTGCACCGTCTCCGCATACTCAGAACCAGCTGGTGCAACATTTCTTGCGGTAGGAGTGCCCATTCTTCAATCAGCATCTGTTTGATTTGTTGGGTGTTCTCCGGGTGATGTGAGCGTGCTGCAATACGTCTCCTCAAAACATCCCACACATGTTCGATGGGATTTAAATCTGGGGAGTACGCTGGCCAATCCATTCGAGTGATATCTTCACTTTCCAGCAGCTCCTTAACAGCAAGAGTCCAATGTGGCCGTGCATTGTCATCCATAAAAATGAAGTCTGGGCCAATGGTACCTCGGAGCAGACGCACATGGGGAAGAAGTACCTCCTCACAATAGCGATCCCCGATTACAGACCCTCTATCGAAAATGTGGAGCTCAGTTCGCCCGTTCAGCATAATGCCTCCCCAGACAAGAACTCTAGGACCACCGTAATGGTGACTTTCCTTGATGTTACTGGAATAAAACCGGGTCTCGATTTCTCTCCAAATCAAAACGCGTTGAGAATCGCTTCTGGTACTGAACCGACTCTCATCCGTAAAGAGGACACGACTCCATTGACAGTTGTCCAGTTTTTGTGCTCTCTGCACCACTGTAAGCGGTGGCGTCGGTGGTCAACTTTCAACCGGAAGCAGCGTTCAGGACGGCGGGCGAATAGGTCCCCTTTGTGAAGGCGTCTGGCCACAGTAATTCGCGACACTTGTCACCCCGTTGCTGTAGAGTTGCTGAGCAATGGCGCTTGCTGACTGCCGTCTTCCTCTTGTCACCTTCAGGATGATATATCGGTCATCCCCTGCAGTTGTCGTCCTCGGGGGGTCACCACCAACTTTTATAACAGCTGTACCTGTGGTTTGGAACGCTTTCCAAGCGCGCGAAACGACACTTTTGTTGATTACGAACTCTGCAGCTACACTTTTGACGGTACGCCCCTCCTCCAGCTTTCCGATCATTCTTCCACGTGTGAAGTCGTCCAAGTGATTTCTTCTAGCCATATTTCACGAACTGACTCACTGGCACTTACAGCGAATACGTTGAATTGCGTCTGCATCCTTCATTTTATTTTACTGTTGAAAAGCACGCGCCGACAACACGTGTTTTGCGTACGCTCACGTCGCTTCTGACGTTTCGTTCCTGATATTTGCATACGCATGACGTTTCTACTGACTTACGTGTTCACTGTACTGATCTCCAGAGCTCCTTGTCTGCAATTTCATGGTTATCTGCTTAATTTTTACATTGTTGCTTAAGTTTTGCACACCAGTGTATTTCACTGTATATTAATCAAATAGAATTTAAATTCACAACCGATACTTTTTTAACACAAATATTTCTTTAAAATAAATAATTCGCCATCTCTTTTTACCAGAAATAATGAACACAATCTTGGTTTAACAGGAGATTATTGTTTCGTGTTAACATATATTTTGTCTTAAGTGTTTACGCTAAACGTATTTCAATATATATTAATTAAATAGAATTTAAATTCAGAACCTATACCTTTTTAACACAAGTATTTCTTTTTAAAAAATAATTCGCCATCTCTTTTTACCAGGAATAATGAACACAATCTTGGTTTAACACGAGATAAAAAAAAATCAGTTTTCTTCATTTTTTTCTCACACGTTTCTTAACACAATTTTCATTCGATTCGGATTGAAAAAATAATATTATCTCTCTTTTTTATGATTCTTTTATTTAATAAGATCGTTCAAAATTCAAAGAGAAATAATTTTTTTCTTATTCACTTCTTGCAATTCCAAAATCTTTTTTCACAATTTCACAATTCGTCGATTATAAATAACTTTTAAATTAAAGCTTAATTTTCTCATCTTTTTTCAATTATCTTGAAATCCTTTCTTCAATATATTTCAGATTTTTTTAAATATAAGATTGTATTCTTATTTAGGTATTAAAAATAAAAAGCCTACGTTTTAATTTTAATGCAGAAGTAAACTAAAATAAAGTTCAAGGACACCTAAATTTCTTAATTTTATTTAAATTCAATAAATGGTAAACGAAATAAGCTCTTTACAAATTTACGTGCTCGCATATACCCTACTGTGTATTACATTTTATTACAACCAAATAGGGAGCTATCCCTGAGATTGCTGATTTTTATATCCTTTAAAAACTTTTATATTAAACCATAGGGAATGAAAATGGGACTTGTGTGTGGAAATAGTTCAGGCTAATCTAAAAATGTCACAGAAAATAGCATACCTTTTAATTTCATCAATAGGAAATATTCCGGAAAAATCCAAATAATTCATTTTATATATTTTTTAATCCTTACTATTAGTTCACCATATCCTATATATATATATATATATATATATATATATATATATGTATTGTTAAAATTTTCAATCGTCAATAAAATACTTTATATTTATCCATTCAAGTTCAAATACATTTTTTTAAACTTGTAGTGGATGTAGTGCAAACGATGTTAATATAGATTTTTTAAATATTAATTCATTTATTAAATTAAAAATGAATAAATAGTAACAAACAAAAATAATAGTCCAACAGCATATATCTATACATATAAATAAAAATGTCTGTTTGTAATTTGAAATTAACAGCTTTTCACTAAATGCATTTAAAAGTATATACGGTACTTACAGGAAAAAATCAATTTTTAAAATGTTTGTTTGTCTGTCTGTCTGTCTGTCTTTCTGTCAATCTGTTTGTACTGGCTGATCTCTGAAACGGCTAGACCAATTTTGACGAAACTTTCACTGCAAATAGCTAATTATATAAGGAATAACTTAGGCTACCTTTATTTTAGAAAAAAAAATTAGGATTCCGAGAAAATAAGATTAAAACCAATGAAATAGTGAGCAATATCCGATTCAAATAGGGATTATTTTTATTCAATAGGGATTATTTTTATTTAATAGGGACTATTTTTATTCAATGGGGATTATTTTTATTTAATAGGGATTATTTTATTTCGCGAGCCTTCTGTCTCAACGTTTGCTAGCAGTTATATCAAACTTTTTTCTTTGATTAGGTTACTGCCATTCGCGACATTTCCTGTTCATGTCTTGATCCTAATGATTTTACAGTCCTTAACTGCATTGTCAAAGGTCATGCGTCCCTTTCACCCCCTCCTTCCTTGCGGCTTCGTTTGTGTTCGTGTTTCACCCTACTTGCTACTTAGACCTATTTTGATCCTAAAGATTTTAGTCCTCACCCCATCGACAGTGTCAACGGTCATGCGTCCCTTTCACCCCTTTGCTCAACAAAAGCAAAGAAAACCATAAAACAAAAAAGAAACATAGATTCACAAAGTAGAAGAAAAGTTTTCGTAATTTCTGCGAAGTGAATAAACACTTCTTTGTGTTAAACTCCACGTGGACGAAGTCGCGGGTAACAGCTATTTAACATAAAATAAACGCATCAGAAAGTAATATTAACGTATTACACATCCAGATAAAAATTATTTATACTATTTTTAGCGTTTATTACACAAAATTTGTAACAATGTGTTACTTTTGCTGAGCAGGTAGGTGTTTTCAAAAATCGACCCACAAGAAAGTTACGGGGCGTCATAAATAATAATAACAATAATAAAAAAAATCTGCAATTATATCTAAAGACTTAAAATTTAGCAAACATGGTTTTTTTGTTCAGCTGAGTTATGTAAAAAGCTTTTTTGTTTAATTTATACAATTCACGTAAAATTAACTCATTAAAAACTTCCTTATCCTTCAATCTGTATTTTTTAATTTTTAAATTCATCCGTGCGAAGAACGGGTATACTAGCTAGTAGAAAATAAAATCGTTCGTCGTGTCCCTGTAACGCAATGGATAGCGCGTTGGATTTCTAATCCAAAGGTCGTTGGTTCGAATACCACTTGAGATGGCCTAATTTCTGAGAATGTTATTTCTTTTTTTACTATACTATTTTATCAGAATAATTAAATTTAATTAATGTATAATGTTGATAAAAAATCAGAACAACAGTAGTAAAAGCTGACACCAGTGGTAAGAGCATATAATACAAATTTTATTTGCAACACTTCTTATATACCATACCATATCGATGACATGACGAAATCATTTCTATTTCCATTAAAATTAAATTAGATGCCAATATAATCGTCAAGTGAAGAGCCTGATCAAGATCTAAGTGGTTAGTGTTATTTGGATACCCTAAAAATGGGTAGATTTGTGCCTAAAGTACGAGAGTATTAAATTTAACAGTAACAAACCTAGGTAGTCCTAATAGAAAAAAAAATAGTCGAACGCCCTATATAGAAAGGGAAATGGAAAATTACAAGAAAATTCGTTTTCTATTTTGTCACTTAATATTGCGATTCTGACATATTTATATTAATTGTTACTATTTAATAAAAAGTAACTAAAATAAAAATTTTCTTTGTTGACCTAAGTAGGAATTGACTTAAAAAAAGTTTTATTACTTGTTTATAAATCAGCTTAGCATTAATCAAATTATAATTTTATAGGGTTTAGTATTTTATGGTTGATTTTTTTTCAAGTCTTGAACTGTTCTCTTTTTTAAAAGATTTAATATATTTTTTGAAGTTTATTTTTTATAAATCCCACGAGGACTTATACGTTGAGTAAAAGAAGAAGAATCTAACGTACCATTAAATTACCTTAATTTAATTTTTTGGATGGGGAGAGGGTGGATTATATGCTGAAAAAAAGACAATCTTTAGAAGGTTAATCGAAATGAGCTGTCTATGAGGATTCCCCTAAAAAATTACAATGTAAAAAAATACTTATATTTCATAAAAAAAACAATGGTCGTCTTATCCCCTATATGATGGAAGTAAAGCTAAAAAAATTCTGCTACTAATAGGTTTTATTTTTTCGAGAAATGGCTTGGAGCTTGAACAAGCTTAAGGTATCCGAACACATTCGGAATACTTTTTGACAAAATAACATATTTAAACATTATAAATGCTGTTTTTTAGGATTAATTAGCAACACAAATACCAATATTTAATCAACAATATTTAAAATAAATTGCCTAAATTTTACAAAAATCACACTCATAAGTGAAATTTTAGCAATATTTTTGCAAAACTTCAAAGCAATAAGAGAAGAAAAGTAATAAATTTATATTAATAAAAGTATTACCCAAACAAATTAGATACATTTATATAGAGAATGTACTAAAATTTTAATGTTTTATTAAAATTTGAAAATGTTAGAGCTGATTGAGTAAACATAAGAAAAGTCGCATTCTTTATGAAACCATTATGTAAATAACAGGCCCTAACTTAAAAAGTATTCTTACAATAAGAAATATTTTAGTACATTCTTTAGAAAATGGCATAAGTATCAGGTTGTAAAAGTTTTATAGAAATACATTTGCAGTATTTTAAGTTATTTGACTCGCCATGATAGATTTTGAACAATTTAAATTCCCACTTCTGGTAGATCTGGCATTTTTTTCTAATTTTATAAAATTGATTGTGGCTTTACCTCTAAATAGAGTAGAATCAAAACAAAGTATGTTTTGTAAAAAGCCAAAAGATAGTTCTATTCAATAAAATAAAAAACAAAAATATCTGTCTTGACTGAATTTGGTAATTTTCAACGTGTTCGGATACCTTAATTCCTTTTCTATTCCATTTTAAAACATCTATAAAAATAACATTAATTTTTTTCGTAGTTTTATTACTTACCTCCTTTTTACTTTTCGTTGCACATAATTTAGTAATCGAATAGTATACTGAAAATAAATACAGTAATACCCCGAACTTACGCGATAGATGGGACTGAAAGGTAACTGTGCAAATCGAACTCACTTAAGTAGGGATATTATTTCGCATATAAATATACATAAATTTATTTAGTTCGCGCTGGAGACAAAAGAAAATCATAATTTAGAAAAAAAAATGTTTAAAACACACAAATACCAAGTAGCAAACCAAAGTTACTTTGATGTAGAACAGGGGTGGGCAGACTTTTCCAGAGTCCGGGCTACTTTTAATTTTTGAAGGTATTGGGGTCCACCTAGCATTAGTGGCGCACACAAGGGTGGGGGAGGGTTCCACACGGGCCCAGAGCCTCCCTCATGGTTATTGATTTTTTTTCTTCTTATTAATTATTATTTATTAATTATTATTTTATTTTTATCTTCTTATAATCCCATATATATAATACGTAAAATGCAATTAAATATTTGTTATTATTAATTTTTTATTAATCAATATTAATTAATTATTTAGTAATTTATTTTTTTTGCTGCTTTTCGTTCCCGACGATCGACAAAGTCAAAAAAAGTATGTTTGGCTACGTATTGGGGTATGATACAAGAATGGTAGACTCTCGACCCCAACCCCCCGGAATACATACGGACCGTGTTTAAAGCAAAAAGCAAGAGGTAAACTTAACAATTATAGCCACAAATATAATTGTATCAAATGATGCAGTTATTATGAAACAATTCAAAATAATCAAAAAATAAAATATTTTTCTAAAGTTAGTTTTCATTGTTATATTCAGTAGAAAACTTACAGTGTGCGTACTGTCAGTCAATCGTGAACTTTCCGTATATAATTACTAACTGCTAAAATCTTCTGGCGGTCACCCCAAAATGTCTTGGGGTCCACCAGTCGATCTCGATCGACGTAATGCTCATCCCGGATGTAGAAGATATCATAAAATATAACAAGTAGTCTCTGCCGGCTGAAAGAATTTTTTCCCCAGCAAAATTTCCTCGCAGCTTTCTAATGATTTTTTTTTAATTCTTTGATTTGTTGAAAAATACTCTCTTCGTTGGAGTATGTATTTTGTAAAATTTGTAACGTTTTTTTTTTCAAATAAACTGAGGCCTTCTGGGAAATTACTAACCATCATTTGTTTTCTGGTTGAATTGAGTTGAGTCTAATGACTCAAGTTCTTCTATGTCTTGCTCATGCATTTCTATGAGCTCATCAATTGTCGCTATCCCCTTCTAAATTTGTTTTCCTAACAAGATCGACAACTTCTTCAATAAAATAAACACTTTCATCAGACCCTGGCACTGATTCCGTCTGAATTTCAGTGATGTAAAAAAAATGACAGATCGATGAGAGCTGAAAATCGCGTAACTCCGAATGCGCTTAAGTCCTGGAAGCGCAAATTGAGGTATAGCTGTAAAACTATAAAACTACATTTCTATACAATTAATATGTGCTACTGAATTCTAAAATTAAAAGTACAATTAGTCTCTCTCTATATATATACCTAAATATATTACTAAAATATTTATTATTAAATTAAATTTATAATATATCTTTTAGTAATCGATGTTCAATTTTGTTTCGATGAACAAAAGCACTCAATTTGTTATCTTCTGTTTGCCTGTCCTAATAAAATAATTGACTGTTGCTTCACAATTGAATAATTAATAATCACTTCTTCAAAACACACCCTTTCGTTACTTTTTGGAAAAACGCATCATGAGAAATTGCTCTATATACTAAACATTAAATCAAAGAGTAATTAGAAAAATATTGCAAAAAATAAAACAAAATGATATTAAAATAATGCTCTTTAATTGCCTATGTAAAGCATTACTAATTATATCTAATTATGTGTACTCGATTTATCTCTTTTTAAATATTAATTATATTAAAAACTGCATGCCAGAATTTTGTTTGAATAATAATGCACGTTTTTTTAATACCATGTGATTACGTATTTCTTTAAACAATACTTATAGCATTTAATCAAAATTTCAAAAAATCTATATCTAATTGATATTATTATGACAAGAGCATCTACATAAACAGATGAAGAAATTTAATAATTTATAATGAGAATCAAATTTTGTATTATTTTCATAATTATAATTTATTAAGAGGAATTTTGATTCTAGAATTTTTCTGAACATTTCAAAGAGAAAAGAATTCTAAGTCCCCCTATTTATCCTTCTTTTATGATGGATTGATCGAAAGTTCATCATCAGCTAGTCATTATCGATTCGCATATTTAAAATTACTCTTACATAGACAATAAACAATTACTTTTCCTGATTGTAGTATTATTTAATTGTATGATTAATCAATTCTAGTGTAATTCATCCCATATTCACCCCAAAAAGATGAGAAGCAGCCATCTATGTAGAAATTCAGTAGCTTACCTCTAAACATATTGTATTACGTATACTTGAAATAAGATTGCATAATTAAATCTCAATAGTTAAGAAAATTTTTAGAATCTTTATAATCATATGCGCTTTTCACATATCTTGATGAAGGCTTTCATACTGTATACAAGAACCAGTACAGATAGTACAACAAAAAGAAGTAATACAACAAAAAATTTAAGTCACACACACACAATTCCTACTTAGATCAACAAAGAAAATTTTTATTTTAGCTACTTCTTGTTAAATAGTTACGATTAATTTAAATATGTATATACATAGGACAGAATCACAACATTAAGTGGTAATTAATTTTTATTAATTATCATTAAAGTATTGTATTGTCATCCAAAACAATTCAATATATAAAATTTCAGTTCAACTGAATGCTTTCAAACGTGAGAAAAAAACCTTTTCAAGTTTTGACACAAGTCGCCAAAAATGATGTTTTTGTAATTCTTTAAATAGTTTTAATAAATTAATTATAATTAAATAATTGTATTGTCATCCAAAATAATCATATACATAAAATTTCAGCTCAATTGAGTGCTTTAAAATGTATTTTATTAACGATTGAAAATTCCACCAAGATAAATAAATAAATACAGAGAGAGTATGAGCTAGTTGGAATTAAATAAAAGTCAGGAACGCTCAAAATACCGAAATTAAAAAAAATTCCTTTCTTCTTTAGAAAAAATATTAAAAATCTTATCAAATATAAAACGTGTGAAAAATCATTTTCAAAATTCCTAATGTTTTTTTTCTTTTTTTTTCTCAGAAACAATAGTAAAATTAGATGGCTGTAAGAAAACCATAACTAAGAACATTAAAACTGTTATAAAAAGAAACTGAACCGTAATTTGATATTAGACTATGATTTGAAAACCTGAAAAGTATCAGGGAAACAGGAATAGAAACTAGTATATACACATTCAATGCTTGTATTTTACCACTGAAATAAATCTAGTACCTATTTTTCTCATATAAGATACCAAACCATGAACTCGATGTCGTGTTTCTACAAACAAAACACGGGGATAGGAAATTCTCCATCAAACCGGAAGTGGAATTTTTACGAGAGCCGTAAAACAAGTCTGGATTATCTGAAAGAAAGTGGGAAAAGGGGAAGTACAGCTTGTTGCTCATAAAAAAGCAAAATGTAAGACTTTTCTTAGAAAGCCTTACAAATGTGTGTGTGTCTCAACTTTATCAAAATGGGTGCTCCTAACTCTAAGTATTGCATACTACAACTATTAAAATTATCTATGCTTGAAAGTTATTTTTATTTCTGGGAAGTATTATTTTCTTTTAAAATGCAAAGCAATTCTTTGGCAGGAGATGGTACAAATTTCTTGGTTTTTATTTCCTAAAATTAAAGAATTAATTCCCAGTACGTATGTCTATGGGCCGTGGGTAGCCTAGTGGTTAGAGCATCAGACTTCAGACCGGAAGGCCTGGGTTCGATGCCCGATGCCACCAAATAGCCTCCGAGTACACACGGAGTATGTGCTCGTTAAATCAGTGGGTCCGAAGTCTTGCGGGCTGAGTCACGAGTGCAGGGGACTGGAGAATATTTCCCTCCCCTTCAGTTCCATGCAGAAATTGTGGAGGTGGAGATAGGTGGTGACGCCATCTATCGTCCTTTTGGGAAATTTTGCCGAGCTAAATCGTACTGTCATCTGAATGGCGCTCAAGGCCAACGACAGGCGTACTTCTAGCCCCTTGCCACGATGAATTTCGTGGGCCTCGATCTAACTACGTCAGACAGGTGGCATTAGAAACAACAACAAGGTACGTCTGAAATGCTTCTGTTTTTGTGATGCAATTAACTTCGAATTTTAGAACTAGATTGTTTAATATGCATGGCCTTAGAATAATGTTTTAAAACGTGATATCAAACATATGCATGGTGTCCCCGAAGGCAGTGTACAACCTCGGAGGGAAGATAAAGAACATCCTGAGGAGCCATAATTACATCGGAAAGCATGATTGGAAACGTAACCCTAAAGGGGTTAAGAGAATTAAAGACATTAAAGCCACAATACAGAATGAAGTGTAAGACGATTTATTACAAAAAACAAAAGAAAACAATAATAAATTTAAAGTATAACATTAAAGCGACACGGGAAGTTTTGGAATTGGTGCTTGTATGCACTGACGCGACATGGATTGAAGGACATGTTCAAAAACACCGGGTGTGTTTCGCGGATCGTAACAACAGCGATGGATGTTCGTGCCACCAGGTCCATTTCAGAATTGACTGGCGTGTCGTCAATCATGGCTCTGAAAAATCCATGTTCCGCCAGATTCTAATGCACCCAAGCGAAAGTTTGATGATTCGGTTGCCACCTCGTTGGATACATTTCCTCATACAACCGAACAGCAACACGTCCATTTCCATTGGCTAGGCCATGCATGAAGTGGATATCCACCAACCCGGCCTTCGTATAATGATTCATGTTTATCGTAAGCTGTTCATGTCTGGTAGAAGGAAACCACATGTGCTATTATTGCAAGCTCACTGCGTCACTTGTCGCTTTCCGCCCAAGCTTTTCTATGTAACTATGGCTCCTCATGATGTTCTCTACCCCTTTTTCAAGTTTGTACACGGCATTCGGAAAAACCCTGTAGATCTAATATTTTTTCAAAAATCCACACGTCATAAAATTTTGAAAATTCCGGACAATTTTGCAACCCCGGACAGCACTATATCCCGGTCTGTTTTTCTTCATTCACACCTATTAAGTTAAATATAAAAAGTGTTAAAAAAAAGAGAAATGAGGAATGGAGTTTATAAATATAAAATTTGTACTAAAAATTAAAAGAAAAACAGAACACAAAAACCATCGCTTAAATAGATATAATCTTCCAACATAAATTACTTCTGTAAAATTTCTTACTGGCATGTTTCGATTTTATTTTGTTTATCTAAAACCTTTTAAACTGATTAATCCTACAAAAATCCGGTTCATTATTATTTTCCGAAAATAAATACTTAAGCTAACTCCAGGCGAAAAAATTATAGAAATCTGACAAGATGAAGAACAATTTACACTTCCAATAAAAAAAAATGGAAGATCTCATCAAATATCTCAAAAAAAATCTTTCATTGCCTGTTTGTTCTTTCCTTACAAACTAACAAATTTATTGGAATAGAAATAAACTCATTTCAAAAAGTGTTCGAATCAAAAACGAAAGGAACATATGACATAACAACAAATTTTTTCTGTATGGAAACTTTTTTCTATGATTTCCCGACCAAAACAAAAGCAAAACAATAAATAGCAAGTGGTGTAAGCATTACCTTGCCACTGCAAGATAGGCAATCTAGTCCCAATTTTCACATGTAAACATATAATAATATACCTGGTGTGTTTCTAAAAGCAAAAACGATGGGTAAAATCTCTATCAATACACATCAATGATATTTTTTCTCGTTTTACAAAGCAAATCTGAAATAATACTTGTTCAAAAAAAAATTTTAAAACATTCTTAGAAATTTATATTTACGCAACGTTCTTTCTTTTGTACATTCAGGTTATGCATGTATATTTTAATATTTTATTACATGTTCTATTCTTAAATACTTCATGTATAGAAGAACAAAAAATATGTCCATCGCTCTCAAAAGGTATTGATTTAGCCTAAACTTTGATTTTTCTTTGATTTTCGATATCTAAAGCAAGCCTAAATGTGGATCAATGGATTTTTCATCGATAAAAACTTTCAAGCCTATAAAAAGCTGTCAAAATGGCGTGAGATTTATAATCTCAACAAACGTGAGAGGTGAATGGAAACATATTCAATAAAATATGTATAAGATTAGCCTTTTAAAAATATATTCTTTGTTCGTCTCATATTCCAATCTTTAAATGTTTATCCCCTTCGCTTTTGAGCAAAATTAACATTCAATTTATAGAAACAAAATGTTGTAAAAAGTACATAAAATGGGGATAACTATTGAATTTATTATGAACTTTGATACAAAGATATTACTTGATAAAAACATGACTCTAATGTAGGGGTAACCAACCCGTGGCACGCAAACCACAGTGGAGTTGTAACAGTGGTACATAGAAACTTACTGAAAATTTTTAAAAAGATAATAAATAATTATTTTTACAATATTATTAAAGTGGGATTATCTTAAACAAAACACCCTCAAAATTTGGATCAAAATATGCGTGTGAATAAATGTTTTCTGCTATGAACATAACAAGATAAATATCACTCAAAACTGGCTGATGTGCACCTATAGTAACCTGATTTTGTAGGCATCTGTAATAGTTAATCCTAGTATAGATGACTTGGTAAAAAAAAGTAGCAATTTATAAAAGCAATATTAAGCGAATACTGAGTGTTTAATAATTATTTTGAATTAAACCCATCATAATGTAATAAACTGTTCATCCATGAGGGGGTTGGAAAACTCTCTGAGACTTTTTGGGTCTAATCTGATTGGTCCCACGTGCGCGCATTATTCGGCAATCGCAAACGATACACTTTTTACACTGACTTCATTAGTAAAGATGTGGACGCCACAGTAAAAAATGCAGTGTGTACTCTGAATACATGAATTTAAATCAGTCATGCGTGTACAGCAACTTATTCAAACAGAATGGAATGTCATTATTGGCTTGTCTAATAGACTTATCAGGACTCCTACAAAATGAATCACGAACACAATCAATAGTGTCTTCTATCACGAAAACTTAAGAATACTTGCTAGTTTCAGATACCAAAGTTCCCATTTACTTTAAAGTTCTTTCAAATTGGTGGATAGATTTTGATGTCGGAGGGTCGACATTTCATTATGCTCGAACACGTCGCTGTACACACGTGACTGATTTAAATTCCGTTAACCGAAATTCGCACTGCGTCTTTTACTGTGGCGTCCACGTCCCTGAAAGTTGTGTAGATCGAAGTAAACCCAAAAATTCTCGGAGAGTTCTCCAATCCATAGATGAACAGTTTATTATTTTACATTCTGATGGGTAGTTCCGTAATAATAAGCCATTACTTTTGGATAATTTAAGCCCGGTCACCTAGTATAATTTGCTAAAAAAATAATTCCAATGTATGAGTTAGAAGAAAATAAAACATGCTCAAATAACCCACAATATCCAAAACGTTGTTTGAGGATTTTCTCTGGCTTTGGATAAACTTGGGGAGGAAAATACTGATAGAAATAACCTGAAAATACTTCCTCAGTCCAACATATCAGGAACCTAGTGCTGACATTTCTCAGGTAAATGACAATGCTGTGAATTCGATGTGCATCTGTTAGCACAATATGAGAGAAGCAAAATTTCTTTTGACCAATAGGAGAAGGTCCTGAATAAGATAAAAAATGAAAATAAAACGGAAGCAAAGCTTTTTACTTTAAGTAGGAAGGTTGGTATTTTCCAATAAAAAAAGAACAATTTATCAGAAATCCTTACTCATATACACTGCTGGACAATTGTTAAGGACGGAAAACACTATCATCCATAGCAACCACAAAATGAAAGGAAGCAAAATGTGGAAAATTAGAATAAGTGCGGGATATTAGTAAGAAGTATGAGTATGCAAAATTTTTTTCCACGTCTGTTCATCACGTGATAGCGTTCATAAGAGCTTTAAAGGTTTTGACGCGTGTGGACAGTTGTTGTTTCAAGTCAAAGTTTTACAGGAAAGATTTAATAGACGAACTTAAAATTTTTGGCATGTCTTCCCGACATCACATAGATGATTTTATGCGTGGCCGAATTATGGGAAAGATCGAAGAAGGGCGAAAAATAACAGATGTTGCCAGGGAGTTCGACATCGCTCACAGCGTTGTTTCACGGCTGTGGAAGTCATTTAAAACTACTGGAATGTGTAGCAGACGGTACGGGGGAGGTCGTGTTAGAAGTACGACGCCTGCAGAAGACAGATATATCGTCCTATCAGCAAAAAGGAACAGGAGCACCACAGCTCAGCAGGTGGCAAATCAGTTTCTTGCTGCCTCAGGAAAGCAGATCTCCCGAAAAACTGTTGCCAGACCTTTGAAGGGAGGAGGACTGTACGCACGCAGACCTGTTGTGTGTGTCCCATTGACCAGACAGCACCGTACTGCCCGTTTGCAATGGTGTCGTGAGCATCACAATTGGACTGAACAGGACTGGGCATGCGTGCTATTCTCAGATGAGAGTAGGTTTAGTCTGTCATCGGATTGTGGATGCCAACTGATCTGGCGCGAGAGTGGTACTGCTTATCGTCCAGAAAATATCCAGGAAAAGGACCGATATCCGACATGCAGTATCATGGTGTGGGCCGGCATCATGATCAATGGTCGCACGCGCCTACATGTGGTTGTGATTGGGACTACGACGGGCCAAAGATACATTGATGAAGTTCTACTTCCTCATGTTCGTCTTTTCCGTGGTGCTGTCGGTGATAAATTTGTTTTTATGGACGACAACGCAACATGTCATCGAACACTCGCTGTTCAGGATTGTCTAGACAGCGAGGGTATTCAACGTCTCGTATGGCCACCACGTTCTCTAGATCTAAACCCCATTGAAAATGTGTGGGATGCTTTGGGGAGGCAAGTTGCTGGTCGAAACTATTCTCCGACAAACAAGAACACCCTCATCCGTGCACTCACAGAGGAATGGGATAAATTGCCTCAACAGCTGCTGGATAATGTTGTGCAAAGTATGGTACGATGTGTGGAATGTTGCATCACACTCCACGGTGGACATATCCCGTACTGATACTTTTCTTTAAGGTGCCTGCTGACTTTTAGATGCATTGTTCCATTTCTCCGTACGCAGATCAAATGAACATTTTTTTTCTTTCAGATGTTTCACAGCTTTTGTACTTTCCAGAACAATAAATATTCTTTATTCTAATGTCTGAATAGTGTGGCAACTATATTTTATCCTACTAGGCCTCATGTCTTGCTTAATGTTATGCTACCTAGCAATTTGTGATCCGTCCTTAGCAATTGTCCAGCAGTGTATATCGTCTCTTATATCCTGAAGTAATATATACGCTTTCTCTTTTAACGTAATCCTCTTACCTGTGTGTTTTTAAGTGTATGTGAATCTAGAGAATAAATCTGTCAGTTTCAAAAGATGTTGATTTGGCTTATCGTCTGTTTTCTTTATATATATTATGGCATTTTCAATATCTTTTTAAGAAAAAGTAGAAAAGAATAATGGAGAGTTTATCCGTAAAATATTTCAAGGCTTTTAAAAGCAATCTAAGTTGAAAAGAAAAAAAGTTAAATCTTTATTGAATATTAAAATGTTAGCTATTTCGGAGGGGGTATGAAATAGAGAAAATATCTTTTGTTCTTTGTTCGTAATGTTCCATATCTAAAAAAGTAGTGGTTTTTTTCATTCAAAAGTATTTTTGATGTATTAAATAATCCAATTTTAATAAAAATTTGTGAAGATGGAAATAAATCAAGAAAATTTTATGCAGTTCTTAAGCTTAAAACTATTTACTATGTGTAACTATTTTTAAGCACTATCCAACGGACAGGCGTCACACAGTGTTTAGTGATAAGTGCCGCTTCAGTCATAGGATTTAAGTGTCCAGTTGAGGAGCCCTACCCCAGTTACTAAGGGTGTTATGAGGTGGAAGACCATACGGCAGTGCTTCTCAAACTGTGGGGCGCGCCCCCCTGGGGGGGCGCGAGCATCTTGAAAATATAAAAGGCTTAAAAAATTATTTTTTGGGATGAAGTAAAACAAAATGCTTTCTGATAAAATAAAAAATACACATTTTGCACTGATATATATATAAATTATATATATCATCTGGTTTTCCACTTTCAAAAGATTCCACTTCAAACGCTCATTAGCTATCTTTGATCCTAAAACAAAATAAAAAAGATATTTTGTTTGCTTTGCTGTAATCCTGCGATGAGAGATTTTTTATGTTTCATGTAACCTCTAGAATAGTACTTTTGATTATCATCTCTTTGACCTTCAAACTTACTGGTATGCTTAACTCCGTCTACTTTTCTTTTGGGAAAGTTGTAAATAATATTTTTCTGTTGCTTTTCCCCCCATGTAAATGAGTTTTATGATGTATGGATAAGCATATTGAGCACTTTGAAGGATTAATTGGCCAAGATGTATTTTATGAGTAATCTGAAATTGCATTATAAAAAACGTTTTACTCAATTATTTTTTTATAACTGACATCGATGTTTTTGTATCGAATAAATTTTTTTCATGGGAGCGGTCGCATGAGGCGCTGAATCACTCCAAATTCTGGTAAAACTGTTTATTCGTTAACAGTTTCTTGACAGTATCCTCCGATATGACAGTCTTAATGGAAACTAAAATGAATTTGTCACATTTATGCCTCTTTTTGAGAGTGGCAAACGGTTTTTTACAATCAAGGTACTTGTTTTGATCGAGTTCCCTTCACGACCACTTTTGTTCAGAAATATTTTCTATGAATATGCTATACTTTCCCCTACGATTAACTTTGTGGTTTTAATTGCTGTGTTGTACAACTTATTATGGTTTATAAATGTAAATGAGCAGAATATAAAAAAAATGGGCATCTGTGATCTCTCTATTGAAGGAAGATGAAACTGATCAAGCAATTGAAGAACCTGATGAAATAATGCATATTAATCGTGATAGCGAAAGTAAATATGACAAAAGTGATAGACATGAAACGTTTGAGTTGAATTGTAATTTTCAAATGCTGCCTAAAGAACTCTATCAAGAAAATTAAGATATCAAGAAAACTAAGAAGCCATAAATGTAACACTTCGCCTTGTCAAAAAGACACAAGCAAGAAAAGGTTACACATGCTATTTGTAGATCATCGATGAATAGAAAAATTACAATAACGTGAGCAAAATATGACAGTTTTGATTGCAAATAACGTTCTTGTATTGTTAGTGAAAAGTGTCTGTGATTTATGTTCTTTATTAAGGTCACGAACATTTGGAACGGTTTCTTTAGTTTTATTGGATTTTTCTCAAATCATCAAAGAAAAATAAAAAAGTCCTTTAAAGTAGGTAAGTATATTTTCTCTTTAGTTAAATTATTCACTGCAATTGTGATTTTTATAGAGCACAGAAAAAATAATTATAAAAAAAAAAGGATTGGGGTGACTTGGTGAAGTGATCGCGCGACCATTAACGTTAGTGTGGAGTGGGCTAAAACATTTTGAAGGTTTCTCGCTTTAAATATTAAAAATAACACAATTATTCTTCATTGGAATTTTTCATTCGTTTTCCTTATTTAATATTAATTCTAAATGCTAATTCTGTGAGGCTTAAAATTACAGTTCGTTTTAAACTATTTATAATCGGAGCATTCATTTAAAAAATCATTTTATATTTTTGTATGCATTGTTGTGCACTTGGTTTTACTCTTCTTACAATTAAGCTATTATATCAAGAATAATGTATTATTTTTTAAAAAAATAATCGCAGAACGGATACTTCAGCCAGTGTACTTATAAATGTATCAGTACTGCACAATGTATTTTATAACTAATTTATTAATACTAATTTAAGAGCAAGTTTAATTATTATTAGTGACTTCCATGGGCTTGTCTTACAGAGCAAAGGTTTTCAAATGAAGGCTTAATATTAGAAATTGACACTCTGAGTTCTTTTTCTATATTTAGTTGAGATCTATATTTTGTCTTCAAAGCAGCCACCGCAGAAAATTCGGTTTCACAAAGGTACGATGTTGAAAACGGTAAAAGTATACGAAATGCTTTTGTTTTCAGTTCAGAAAATTCATCATCTACTTCTGCCCAAAATTGAAAGAGTTTTATTACAAAATTTTCCTTTAATTTCGCCACTAGATGTGAAATCTATGAAACTTTCTTCTTCGGTAATGGAGAGCCCTTCTGGGGTATTTTGAAATGGATCTCTCACTCATTCGTAACTTGCTATCAAGTTGTCCTCAGCAAAAAAATATTTTTTTAAATTTTTTGCTAACATAGCTAAATGATATTCAATAGTTTTATAAACAACTTCCACATGTTGTTCATCAGTTTTGTAAGTTTTTACACATTTATCCGCATTTTCAAACATTTCTAGGTTTTTTTTGCTTTAAATTTCGGCTCCATAATTCTAATTTTCTACAAAAAGCATTAATTTTATCACTCGTGTCAAACATATGTACATTTGATCCTTGAAGTTGAAGATTCAATATATTTAATTTCTCAAATATATCGACTAAGTAGCTCAACTTCATCAGAAATAAACCATCTCGAAATTTCTCAGCTTCCGGTAGGTTTTCCTCTTCTAGAAAAATGGTAATTTCATTTCTTAATTCATAAACACTTTGTAAAAATTTCCCGCGTGATAACCATCTTGCTTCACAATAAAATAGCAACGATGAATGCACTGCGCCCATGTCTTTGCAAAGTTCAGAAAAGATTCTTGATTTTAGGGGTCTCATTTTTATGTAATTTACTACAGTCACAACTATCATTAGCACAATATTCAGACCAGGACTAATTTCTTTGGAAACCAGAGCTTCTCTGTGGATCATACAATGTGTCCAGATGCACAGTGGAGATTTTTGTTTCACAAGTGCTTGTATACTTTTAAATCTTCCTGACACTGTACGAGCACCATCGGTGCATATTCCGACACAATTTTTCCACTCTATATTTGCCTCGTTTATAAAATTATTTAAAATATCAAATAATACTATTGCTGTTGCTTTAAGTTTTATTGGTTTACAAAAAAGTAGTTCTTCTACAGCTGACATACCATCCCAAAATCGAACATACGCCATGAAATGAGCATCTTTATTGCTATCCGTTGCCTCGTCAAGCTGAATTGAAAACAATTTATCACGCAACTTACCGAAAAGCTGTTGCTCTACATCTTCAGCCAAGCGATATCATCAATTCGACGGGAAATAGTATCATTTGATAGGGGTATGGACTGCAACTCTTTGGCAAAATTGTCTCCAAACATAGTTTCTACAATCTCAATTGCTGCAGGCAAAATAGCTCTTCGGCAATAGTGTGAGGCTTTTTACATCTGGCTATTTTATATGATACTTTGTAAGAAGTAAGTAAAGCTCTTTCATTCACTGACAAAGTTTTTTTTTAAAAAATGTTTTTGTTTTCCATATGATTTTAATTTTGATTCAAAGAACTCTCGAGGTTTGTTAATGTACTCACCATGAAGCGTTTCGAAATGTCTTTTAAGTTTATTAGGTTACATACTGTCTGCTGCCAATATTTTTGAGCAAATAACACACATGGGCTTTTCCTCTCCATTTACTTCAGTAATGGTAAATCCAAAATTCAAGTATTCTTGAGAATATTTCCTTGATTTAATTTTTCGGAACTATGCTCGTCTGTGCACTTGTTGATGCTTTATTATCGTCGAATGTTCGCTTACGACTTAAAAATTTATCCATGATTTTTTTGTTCCAATTTTCTGCAGTAATACTTAATAGTGTGAATTACAATTAACGTGCAAATTATAAAATGTAAATTCAAGATAGATTTGGTAGCTATAGAAGCATCGAATGGACCAAGACTGATTGGAATTGTACGAGGTACAGCATTATTACATGTTTTGCGCAGACGTCCGATAGTTTGGCCAGACTCACGCAGACGCTTGCGAGAATGCCAGATATGATGGATATGAGAGAGCGCAACATAAAGTACACTATTTTTCAATTTCTACTATAAGTTCACTCTCTCATATATATCTTGTTCAAATTTTCAATCGTTGATAAAATACTTTCTATTCATTCATTCAAGTTCAAATACATTTTGTAAAACTTGTAGTGGGTGACACTTCATGTTAATACAGTTCTTTCAAATTTTAATTCATTAATTAAATTAAAAAATGAATAAATAGTAACAAACAAAAATTATAGTCCAAAAGCATTTATAGAAAGGAAAACTTTTCGTGCTGTCCCCTGTAACGCAATGGATAGCGCGCTGGGCTTCTAATCTGAAGGACGGTAGTTCGAATTCCATCCGAGATGGCCTAATTTCTAAGAATGTGTGTGATTTCTTCTTTACTTTACTATTTTCTTACACTAATTAAATTTAATTAATGAATAAATAGTAACGATAAAAGAATATTCCAATACCCCATATATAGAAAAGAAAAGGAAAAATTGCAAGGAAAATCGCTTTCTCTTTTGTCGCTTAACATTGTGATTCTGTCATATGTATTACATATTTGTATTAATTGAGACTATTTAATAGAAAGTAACTAAAATAAGTTTTTCTTTGTTGGCCTAAGTAGGAATTGACTTAAAATTTATTTTTTATATTACTTGTTCTAATGACATTTGTACTTTTAGAAATGCATGATGGACGAAATAAATTTTTAATTAAATGTCATTTTGCAATCTGTCCCAATTTAAAAATAAGAAAGGAAAATAACATAACATTATAATTATTACTTAAAAGTAATTTGCTTAAAATATATATTATATAAAAGTAACGCATACAAAATTTAATACTCAAAGTGCATTATTATTGCATTCAATACATTATTATTGGGGGAGGGCGATGAAAATTATGATTGAAAATTGGGTCGCCAGTAGTGAAAGTTTGAGAAGCACTGTCTTACTTAATTAATTTATTTATTTTGCACAAAAAAAAAAAAAAGTATACAAACTGTAATACTTATGCTATTAATTTGTATGGTTTATAATTAAGATCGCGTATAGTAGCTTTAGCGTCAAAGTGCATTATTATTACATTCAGTACATTATTAAT
This sequence comes from Trichonephila clavipes, assembly GCA_019973935.1. Lineage (NCBI taxonomy): Eukaryota > Metazoa > Arthropoda > Arachnida > Araneae > Nephilidae > Trichonephila > Trichonephila clavipes. The sequence goes on along the minus strand of BMAU01000536.1, from coordinate 388,954 downwards.
GTATAAGGGGGGCGCGATAAAAATTGTGATTGAAAAGGGGGCGCCAGTATTGAAAGTTTGAGAAGCACTGCCATACGGTAAAAGATACTCACTGGTCACCCTGCGTGAAACTAATATATCTTAAAGACTTTATGATCTTGCCGCGGCTCCTTCTCTTTTAAATCGCAACCAGCAAAAGACAGGCTTAACGATCGACCCGAATAGGAATTCCTCTTTGTCCTAGTCGTCTTACGCGTGCACTTCGGACCCGAAGGTACGCAGTTTAAATCACCTTGCTCCAAAGCAGCAACCAAGATAATTAGGGTTATCCGCCATCATGACAACTGTCACTGAAGTGGTGACCTAGGAATTGAACACTAGATAGCACTTCAGTCTAATCCTACTGATTGATCCGGCTACGATAACATATACAACAATCATACACTCATTAGGCAGTCAATGCGAGCCATCTTCCTTAGCATCCAATCAGAGAGCTATATCTCAGCACTCCGACAAGCAGAAACTCCAACTTTTTCGTCAGATACTTCCACTGTAGACACGCCCACTGGACACTTTTTCAACTCCCAAAATAATGCTTTCTCACGTAGTTTGACATTTTAAAAAAATTGTTACCTCCACATCATATTTTTCAGATACTTTGAGGGTTACTTCGCAATCCATATGCCCGAAGACGAACTGTTACTTAAATGTTAACAAGACCTTTTCTGTCCTTTGTCTTTGTCCATGTGTGTGTTTGTGTTGTTCCTACTCGTGTTGTCGTTTTATGTGTGTGAATTGAAATAGGGGTTTTAAATTTAAAACATGGCGTTTTCAATGAATCGATTGCAAAAAGATAACCAACAATAACATGTTTAATTCTAATGAAATCGTTACATGTACTAGTTGATGCAAAAGTCCGTTAGCGTTGAAAAATTTAACAATTCATGGAATATAATGTAGGTAAAGAGGTAAAAATTGACACACACGCTTGAAATAACATGGGGATTTATTGAAACTAAAGCAAACAAAAATTTCGAAAAATAGCTAACAAATGAAGGTACGTCAGTAAAACGTCAGTGACGCTGCATATCGGAGAAAACTGCATGTCAGAGTTATAGTGAGCTGTATTCCAAGAGGAAACATGCTCCAGCGAATGCAAAATTTTGACCAGAAAGGGCATTGTTAGTAAAGCTGTATTATCAGAATGGAAATCCCTTACGATCCTATCTCCAAAAGAAGCACGTGAAGAATTACTTGTGCACAACGCTTGATGAGGATCGCGTACTGAAACGCCACTTCCGTCATGTTTGGCCTTCAAGGTTCCCATGCCTCAATCCTTGTAATTATTGTTTGTGGAGCTCCCTGAAGTCACAAGTCCACCAAGATTATCCAACCACACATCTGGGATGCTAAAAGACAACATCTGACGGCGACACTATACCTAAAAATATGTCTTACAGTGCTGTTTTTAGCACTGTCCCTCGATTATAGGTATGGCTGATAAATGATGGCTGGCATGGTGAACATTTGTTATAAAGAATATCGTTTATTGCTAAAAATCAATTGTTAGGCTTATTATTGCTTTTGTCATACAAACTCCCTCTGTTGGCCACTTTTTCCCCTTTATTATTTTCAATAAACCCCATATCATTTCAAGCATTCATGACAAATTTTATATCGTTCCATTAATTGTTGAATGTTCAAATGTTAGCAGACTCCTGGATCACCAGGTATATACTCAAAAACACTGTAGCTCAGTATACATTCATATTACGTATGTATTTTTATATTAATTAAATACCTTTAGAGATTATTTGCACATTTTATATACTATTGTTAGACCTAACTTCAATAAACTCTATTAGAAATACATCAAGTTTAAATAAACATATTTAACAAATGGTTTCACGTGATTTCCGCTTGATATAAATAAGTTTCGTTTTATTGCATTGGCAATAAAACAAAACCCTATAATACGCTTTTTTGATATTTTGAAACAGCGCCATGATGTCTAGTCGAAAGAACAAGGACAAACAAACCTCCTTACGAAACTGCATCCCTTTTATTTTCAAACTTGGATTCTTTTCACGAGAAAAACTGTGTTTACAGAAGAGTATTGCTGAGACTGATTTCCTCCTTCAATATTAGGAACCGAAAATAGTATCTTTTCAATATGTTGGATCTTTTCACGTGAGATTTCTGTTTAATGCAGCTTTCATTTTTTGTTCCGAAATAAAATCCAATACTCTTAATCTGATATCTGTTCCTCTGCAATGTCTAAGATTGCTTGTGGTGTATTAAATATCTTTATAGAAATCTGATGCTCAATTATATATATATATATATTATATTGTTAATCCCATAATTCGTTTATTAATATTTGAGTTTCGATTTCAAGATATAAAATAGTTTTAATGCTTTCGTTTTTAAATACGTTGTAAAGAAATTCTTGTGTGTTATAAAAATCATCCTCTTTAACGAAAACAACTGTTGGTTTTTAACTTTAAGGTATCCGACTACGTTCGGAACTGTGATATTTTAAAAAGCGAATAAATGGATAATTTTCATGATATTTAGTGTCACTCAGATTAGAATGCATGCTTAAAATTGTTTTAAGGACATTTTGACAAAAAAAATTTATTTAAATATAATATTTTGGCAAAAAATTAACTTAGAATAATCTTTTTTCCAAATGTTCTTCTTTTGTGAAAAATGGTTCTATTATAATAATATTTTGCCTGTATATAGCTCAGACCTCTCTACAGAGGCTCAACTAGAATTTTTGAAAAATTCACATTATTTTCAGAGTTCCACCAATTGAAATAATTATTGGCATTTTTTTCTTAAAATTGCTCCCCTCTGTTGTCGTAAAATATGAATAAACCCACTTCTAAGTTATATATTTCAAAAGTTCTAGTTGAGCCTCTGTAAAGAACCATTTTTCTCAAAAGGAGAACATTTGGAAAAAAAAGATTATTCTACGTTAATTTTTTACCAAAATATTATATTTAAATAATTTTTTTGTCAAAATGCCCTTAAAACAATATTATGCATATATTCTATTCTAAGTGACACTAAATATCATGAAAAGTATCCATTTATGCACTTTGCAAAATCACGGTTCCGAACGTAGTCGGATACCTTAAGGTATTTTAAATGTTTTTAATCGGTTTAAGAATGTCATGTGTATTTTCATATTTTTTTTCTTTTTGTTTCACGCATTTATAAAATCAATCTTTGAGAAATTAAGCATTTTCGAGAGAGAGAGAGAGAGAGAAAATATACATTTTAAAAATAATTTTTTAACTCTCAAAAATTAGAAACCTTAATTCATAAATCTTGTGATATTTGTAAACAACTTTCTGAAATATGTCCAATTTAATAGGTCTGTTACGAAAATATGTAACTCATAAATAAAAAACAATACAACAAACTGAAATTATTTTTAAAAGAATCTTGGAGTTAATTTGTAAAAATATTTTAAAAATACCTCAAACGGGAACAATTGTTATTATTCTTTAAATATATATTAACGCATATAAAACACTTAGAATTTTCGAAATTTTCTTTACGAAATATGTTGTTATCTAAGTCCAGAATCATGACACAATCCTAGTCAAAGTAAAATTTTAATCCAGAGAATATCTCAGCTGTAATTCATTTTTATTTTCAGAATATCTTCTGCGTTATTATTATTATTTTATGAACGAGTTCATTTAATTTGCGTCGCCTTAACGTGAAAAATAGTGAAATTGTAGTAATTGTATGCGAAATTGTTCTCCAAATTTTAAAACTAAAATTACAATCTTCTTAAGTTACCCTTAAATTACATAGTACGTTTATGAGTCATTAAAAATTTATAAAAATCATATAATTACACCAAAATATAAATTTTCCTTTCTAATTTAAGGCTGCATCAAATTTTATTAACTTTTTCAATTCCTGCTATAAGGTCACTCTCTCTATATATATATATATATATATATATATATATATATATATACACTGCTGGACAATTATACACTGCTGGACAAATGCGGATAACACTATCATCCATAGCAACCACAAAATGAAAGGAAGCAAAATGTGGAAAATTAGAATAAGTGCGGGATATTAGTAAGAAGAAGTATGAGTATGCAAATTTTTTTCCACGTCTGTTCATCACGTGATAGCGTTCATAAGAGCTTTAAAGGTTTTGACGCGTGTGGACAGTTGTTGTTTCAAGTCAAAGTTTTACAGGAAAGATTTAATAAACGAACTTAAAATTTTTGGCATGTCTTCCCGACATCACATAAATGATTTTATGCGTGGCCGAATTATTGGAAAGATCGAAGAAGGGCGAAAAATAACAGATGTTGCCAGGGAGTTCGACATCGCTCACTGCGTTGTTTCACGGCTGTGGAAGTCATTTAAAACTACTGGAATGTGTAGTAGACGGCACGGGGGAGGTCGTGTTAGGAGTACGACGCCTGCAGAAGACAGATATATCGTCCTATCAGCAAAAAGGAACAGGCGCACTACAGCTCAGCAGGTGGCAAATCAGTTTCTTGCTGCCTCAGGAAAGCAGATCTCCCGAAAAACTGTTGCCAGACGTTTGAGGGGAGGAGGACTATACGCACGCAGACCTGTTGTGTGTGTTGCATTGACCAGACAGCACCATACTGCCCGTTTGCAATGGTGTCGTGAGCATCCCAATTGGACTGAAGAGGACTGGCCATGCGTACTATTCTCAGATGAGAGTAGGATCAGTCTTTCATCGGATTGTAGACGCCAACTGATCTGGCGCGAGAGTGGTACTGCTTATCGTCCAGAAAATATCCAGGAAAAGGACCGATATCCGACATGCAGTATCATGATGTGGGCAGGCATCATGATCAATGGCCGCACGCGCCTACATGTGGTTGCGAATGGGACTATGACGGGCCAACGATACATTGATGAAGTTCTACTTCCTCATGTTCGTCTTTTCCGTGGTGCTGTCGGTGATAAATTTGTTTTTATGGACGACAACGCAACATGTCATCGAACACTCGCTGTTCAGGATTGTCTAGACAGCGAGGGTATTCAACGTCTCGTATGGCCAGCGCGTTTTCCAGATCGAAAACCCATTGAAAATGTGTGGGATGCTTTGGGGAGGCAAGTTGCTGGTCGAAACTATCCTCCGACAAACAAGAACACCCTCATCCGTGCACTCACAGAGAAATGGGATAAATTGCCTCAACAGCAACTGGATAATGTGCAAAGTATGGTAAGACGTGTGGAATGTTGCATCCCACTCCACGGTGGACATATCCCGTACTGATACCTTTCTTTAAGGTGCCTGCTGACTTTTAGATGCATTGTTCCATTTCTCCGTATGCAGATCAAATGAACATTGTTTTTTCTTTCAGATATTTCACAGCTTTTGTACTTTCCAGAACAATAAATATTCTTTATTCTAATGTCTGAACAGTGTGGCAACTATATTTTATCCTACTACGCCTCATGTCTCGCTTAATGTTATGCTACATAGCAATTTGTGATCCGTCCTTAGCAATTGTCCAGCAGTGTATATATATATATACTAATTTATATATCTTGTTTAAATTTTCAATCGTTCATAAGATATTTCTTATCCATCCTTTCAAGTTCAAAGAAATTTTTAAACCTGTAGTAGATAACACTTGATGTTAATACAGTTTTTTTTCCAAATATTAATTAAATTAAAAAATTAATGAAGGGTAACAAACAATAATAATAGTCCACCAGCATATATAGAAAGATAAATCGTTCGTTGTGTCCCTGTCGTGCAATGAATAGCGCGTTGAAATTCTAATCCAAAGGTTGTGGGATGGCCTAATTTCTGAGAATGTGATTTATTTTTTACTATAGTATTTTATTAAAATAATTAAATTTAATTATTGAATAAATAGTATAAACAAACAAAATAGTCCAACACCCTATATAGAGAGGAAAATGGAAAACTTCAAGGAAAATCACTTTCTGTTTTATAATTTAATATTGTAATTCTGTCATATGTTTATACACTCAGAAACATTGAAAATAGCGATCCAAGAAGAAAGCATCGGATTAAGATGGAATTTAATACACATAATGACACAGATGAGAAATTCACTTGATCTCAAAAACAAGACAATTTAACAAATACAGGGTGTGCAACGACACAAATAATGGGCAACTTCAATAGCGCGTTGGACCACCTCCAGCTGCAATACATGCCGCCACACGGTGCGGCATTGAGTTGATTAGACACATTATGTTGTCCTGAGGCAGATGGGCTCACAAATCTTGAACAGCCAACTCTAAATCATGTACAGAGTGACACGATGGCATCTGCCATTTTAGCTGATCCCACACGTGCTCTACAGGGGACAAATCGGTGGAGCGGACCGGCCAAGGAAGAGTATGAAAATGACATAAGAAGTCTTGAGCAACTCTTGCTGTATGCGGACGAGCATTATCTTGCTGGAAAATTGCCCCTGGGAGACCATTTAGGAAAGGTCCTACATGGGGTCGAAAAATATCATCAACGTAACATTGGCCCGTTAAAGTTCCACGCATCAAAATTAAAGTGGACCGGCTATCATAGGCTATGGCCCCAGACCATTACTCCAGCTGTGCGGGCAGTGTGACGTAGAACAGTGTGCGGGAATTGCACCGCTCACCAGGGCGCCTCCACACGCGTACACGGTTATCATCTGTCCACAAAACAAACCGGGATTCATCATTAAACTCAACCTTTTGCCAATCTGTGACATTCCACTTTGATCTGGCTTGGCACCACTGTAGACGCAGTTGCCGATGTTCCGGTGTTAATGGGAGTACACGGAAAGGGCGCTTGGATTTAAGATTTGCTTCTGCAAGGTGTCTTGGAATTATTTGTGGAGCAATTGCTACGCCTACGTCTGCTCGTATCGTTAAACGAGTCACTGTGGGGTCCACAAGGTCTTGCCGCACGATCCTTTGATCCTCTCTCCTCGTGGTCTTCCTGGTCGCTCCAGACCCGGTTTTCCGGCGGGGGTACCTTCTCGTGTCCACTGCTCCCAACAATTTATAACGGCACACTCCGAACGATCAAACCTGGCCAGCAACACGGCACTTCGACCAGCCTGCAATTTTCATCCCGATGATCAGGCATCTCTCAAACTCGCTTAACTGTTAGAAATGTCTTCTAGCACGTTTATCTGGCATGTTTCGCTTACCAAAGTCTTCCTACAACCGGCGGGTAATCGTCACGTTTATGAATCTTCGAATTTTCGCTGGCTTATATAGCACCCTCTTCCTGATTGTAGCACCACCTCGGCGTGTATGAGCATGCGTATTGGCACAAAACTTGGATCATTTGCATATCACATTACGCTGTACTGATTTGCAAAGTTTTGTAATTGTACTTAGCTTCCTTCTTGGGTCGCTATTTTCAACGTTCCTGAGTGTATATATTTATATTAATTATAACAATTTAATAAAAAGTAACTAAAATAAAAATTTTCTTTGTTGATCTAAGTAGGAATTCGCTTAAAAAACATTTTTTATGTTACTTGTTAAATTAAGATTACATTTATATTAAAACTACACATATGAATTAATACTATTCTAAGAAACCGACTTCATGAATTGTTTTAAGAATATCTTACAGAATTAGTAAGAATCAGGACTAATAAAATCTCTTCTAACCCATTTTTAACTAAAAGCAAAGTTCAATAAAATGTAAGTTAGAATATAAAATTCATTCTTACATTTATTTAATATTTAAGATTAAATGTTATTAAAATTGTGTGTGTAAGATTAAATATTAAAATGATTATTTTTATCGAATATATATATATACACTGGTGTGCAAAAATTAAGGACGAAGTCGAAAAATTAGCATATCAGCTGAACAAAGAGGCAGAGTGGACAGAAAGACCAATCAGGAGATTAAATAAGGTGATGTACGGTAGCACATGCGCAGATATGCAGGTAGACGTAATGGGGGGAGTGTCTGAGTAGTATAAAGCATGTTGTCGGTGTAAGATCAGTATTTCTGGCAAAGAGATTGCACACCGTATAGCAGTTAAAGTCACACCGAGTTGCTGCCTCAGCGAGAAATGGCGAATAATCAATCTGTTAGACGACATCTGGATGCTTTTACCCGAGGTCGAATCATTGGGAATTTAGAGGAAGGCCGCAGTGTGACAAGTGTGGCTGCAGAGTTCGGAATTGCTCACAGCATCTTTTCACGACATTGGAGACAATTTCAAACTACAGGAACAGCTATCCGGGGGTTCAGTACTGGTCGTCCACGAGGAACCACACCCGCAGATGACCGGTACATTGTCTTACAGGCCAGAAGAAACAGGCGGCAGACAGCGTCAGAAATCGCTAGACACACACGACACAGGCGACTGGACGACCGATATCGCGTTTTACCGTGGAAAAAAGACTGCACGGTGGTGGTCTGTTTGCACGACGCCGTGTACGGTGTGTACCTTTAACGCCTGCCCATCGGAGAAGGCGTTCTCTGTGGTGCCGGGAACACCGGAATTGGAGAGACAATGAATGGGGACGAGTACTCTTTACAGATAAGAGCAGATTCAGTTTGAGTAGCGATTCTCATCGCATACTAATCTGGAGACAGCGGGAAAGCCGCAATCATCCCTCGAACATCATTGAAAGGGACAGATATGGAGGTCGCGGTGTTCTCGTTTGGGGAGGCATCATGCTTGGTAGTCGTACAGACCTTCACATCTTCGACGCAGGTTCAGTCAACGGGACCCGTTATTGTAACGAGATTCTTCTTCCATATGTGCGTCTTTTTAGAGGCGCTATGGGTCTGCAGTTCCTTTTCATGGACGACAATGCACCATGTCATCGCACAGTAGCTGCCGAACAGCTCTTAGAGAGTGAGGATATTGAACGTATGGATTGGCCGGCACGATCTCCGGATCTCAATCCCATCGAGCATGTATGGGATTTTCTAGGCAGACGCTTGGCAGCTCGTACCTTACCACCAGTAACGATTCGGGAGCTTCGATTGGCGCTGCAAGACGAATGGGCAGCAATGCCTCAACAACTCATTGACACCCTCATTCTCAGCATGGGCAGACGCTGTGAAACCTGCCTAGCAGTCAGGGGAGATCATATCCCCTACTAAAGACCGGATGTTTCTTGCTGGACACCCATCACAGGGATGTTTCGACCTTCAGTCGCATTGCGCTCCATGCTACTTTTTCAATCAAGCTTCTTTTTATCCCTCTGATTTCTCTTTTAGCAAGTGTTGCTTACATTACACATGTCCTTACGTATTGGGGATCTTACGGTATAAAATGTGTTGATTTGGAAAGCTTTTGTACAAAGTTATATTGGAAAAACCGTCTCGTCCTTAATTTTTGCACACCAGTATATATATATATATATATATATATATATATATATATATATATATATATATATATATATATATATATATATATATATATATATATAAATTTCTAAACTATGTACTTTTTCGAAACGATCTTTTTTCCTCATTTATGCAGCCTTATCAAATTTAAATCAAGTCTATGTATGAGTATGTAAAATGTAGCATCTTCAATAAACGTTAACGAAATATGCTTTTTCGTATAATGTTCGAGATAAAAAATTTTTATCGAGATAAATTTTTGAAACATTTATATTTTCGAATATATAAGTAACACGATTTATGAAATGTTTTCAGAAAATTTTGCCGAATAAGAAGTAATACTTTAATACAATTTTCTCGCCTGTGGAGACTCAATAATTGCATTTAAATAAAATCTCATAAATCCTGAAGAAAAAAACAACGTTTATGATGTTTATGCTTATTATAGAGACGCACATAAAAGCTTTTCAGCATCATCTTTTTCTTGTATGTACTCGTATCATCTATTAAATTTTAAATTTCTATTATTCATAAATTAATGCTCAATAAATTATATAAAGTTTAAGGTATCTGACTACGTCCGAAACCATGACTTTGCAAAAGCGTATAAATGAATATACAACCTCTGACAATTAAGTTCGGTGAATGAAGTCAGAATGGCTGACCTGGCAACACTGGCGAAACAAAACTTTGCATATGCGTAGAGACAGGTGTTGACCATCTGGCCTCACTGTTGTTTAGTTAAGCCTCGTTTTTGTTCCGAGTAAGACTTGTTTTCCAAAGTGTTTGTTTAGTACGTCGCTTCTTAACTTAGAGCAGAAAAATGAACGAACAAAAGATCAATTTAAAGTTTTGCTTTAAGCTTGACAAGACACCGAAAGAATCCCATACGATGATGGTACATGTTCATAAAATCAAGAACTTTCCGTAAAGTGTGTGTACGAGTGGTTCGCACTTCTTCGAGAAGGTAGAAAAAATGTTACTGAAAAAACCCGTAGGGGAAGACCGGTGACCTCAGTCAGGGATGAAAACATTAAGAAAGTGAGAAAATTAATCTCGAAACATCATCGATTGACGTTGAGCACATCTGATAAACTGCAGATTAATCGTGAATCAGTGAGAAAAATCGTTACCCTGTATTTAGGGATGAGAAAAACTTGGGGTACGATCCAGTACGCACAAGAAGGTTCATAGTTTTTTGTTCACGACAATGCTCACCCTCACACAAAAGTTCCTGGCAAAAAAAAGAGGGGGTTGCAAATTGAACATCCACCATGCTCGCCAGATCTCAATCTTCCAAACTTCTTTCTATTCCCAAGACTCAAATTTGCTTTGAAAGGTAAGAGATTTGATGATGTCCCTGACATCCAACAAAACTAGACGTGGGCTTTTGAGCTCCATCCCAAAAGAAGACTTATTGCAAAATTTACAGAACATGTATAGCAGATCTCAGCGGTGTATAGTTATGGGAGGCGACTACTTCGAAGGACAGTAAGGTAACTTTCTTTGGTATTACATCTATGTCAGGGATTCTCAAACTTTCTATACTTGCGACCCAATTTTCAGTCATAATTTTCATCACGCCCTCCCCCCTTCAATAATAATATACTTTGACGTAAAGCTACAATACGACTTTAACTGTAAACCGTACAAATTATCAAGATAAGTATATATTTTTATGACACGCCCATGGGGTCACTGGTAATTATTAAACTTGTTCTTAACTTAGTATTGTTAAACTAATTATGAAACTCATTGTGCAGTACTGATACATTTATAAGTGTTTTATATCAGTGTGAACGCTTATTTCTTTTTTTTATTACTTCAAAATGCATTTTGTTTTTTGCTTCCTTTCAGCAAATCAATAATTTTTTTTTTAATTATCTTTTATTTTCGACTTTTCGATGTACTCGCGCCCCCTTGTAGGGTTATCACGCCCCCTTAGGGGGTCGCGTCCCACAGTTTGAGAAACACTGATCTATGTTAATGTTACAGAACTATTCAACGCACTTTATTGTCAGAGGTTGTATTTTTTTTAAAATAATAAGAATCACAGGAATCAGAATATGCATATAAAATTGTTTTTAGAATATTATTACAAGAAAAAAATTATTCAAATGCAATTTTTTGACAAAGTATTGAAGAAAAAGTGACATATTTTTAAAACATTCTCCTTTTATAAAAAATGCTTATATAATATTAATAATTTGCCTGTATATAATTAAGACTTCTGTACAGAGCCTAAACTAGGATTTTCGAGTGAGTGAGAGAGTGAATGAATGAGTGAGTCGCAATGTTCAGCTACACGAGGGCTTTTGGCGATGAACCTCGTCATTTTGAAGCATGATGAAGTGATGAAGACGACACTTGAGCTGGCACTCCCCCTTTTCCTAACTACCACAGCACACCAACGCGAGGACGTTTGAGCTCTCGGCAGATTTAACGTGCATCGCACCCCTACACGGCGGATCTTTAGTGGTACTGGGCTCGAACTCATGACATGCCTGTCATGATCCGATACCTTGACCACTGGGCTACCGAATTCCTAGGATATTCGAGACATATCATTTAGAAGTGGGTTTATTCATATATTAATATATCAGAGAGTAGAGGAATTTTAACATGAAAAACGTATAGTTATTATTTCAATATATCATAACTTTAACAATAATGCGATTTTTTTCAAAAATCCTAGTTAAAACTCTATATAGAAGGAGGGTGTACAGGGAAATTATTATTGTTACGCTGATCGGAGTTCAAGGATTTTATCTGGGAAAACGATATAAATTTATTATTGAAATGCAGGATTCAGCAACGAAATTCGCAGAATAAATATCAGGTCTTCACACCTTCAACAGCCCTCACACACGCCTGTCACTGTCTAAAATACACATATGTAAAAGATTATTCACAAGCACCGCTCGTCCAACTCAACAGCCTAGCTAATTGCTAGTCGACTCTTCACGGTAAAGGCAAGACTACTAATCGCTAGTCAAAACAATACTACTCAGTTTTGGGGAACGTCTCCCTATTTATAGGTCTCGCAGATCCTTCGAGAAAGAAAATCGTGAAATTAGTGTATTTCCCTACTAATTTCCAGAAGAATCCATAGTGTCCCGAACTCGCCAAAAGGCGGCAAATTGGTCGCGAAGTCCCCAACATGGTCGCCAAAAATGATGTTAACTTGTCTCTATCGCCAAGATTTTGCTAAGTTTCCATTGAACTGCTATTATAATGTAAGGAATGGCGCTGCTTGTGAATATTCCAATTTTAACATAAAGTAAGTACAGCATAAAGTAATATAAATGCATTACACATCTAAATGCAAATTATTTACACTATTTTACAGAAAATTCGAAACAATATTATTATAGAAATTTTTCATAACAGGAGAATGTTTTGAAAATGTCATTCTCTCTTCAATTTTGTCAAAAAATTGCATTTGAATAACTTTTTCATGTTATAATATTCTTGAAACTTGCGTATATTCTAATTCAAGTGTCACTAAACATCACAAAAGAATATTCATTTGTACACTTTTTCAAAACCAAGCTTCCGTACGTAGTCAGTTGTCTGAAGATCTTAAAGTTTGTCGTAGATTCTGTAAATGTCTACCTGCCTAAGTTTTTTTAAAAAAAATTCGTAATTTATTTAGAGGAATTGATTCAAAACCAAAACTCTCTCATTTTAAAAAAAAAGTCTTTAAAAAAAATTTTAAATAAAGAATGTTTTTGATCTCATAAAAATATCTTTGTATATGTATCATTCTGAATAATTAAATCCATATTGAAATGACAAAACAGTAATAGAACGTAAATTTAATACCAAATGGAACTACAAATTTAATTATTTTTCAGTTGTTCGGCATTCAATTCTAATGAAATTCAAATAAATATTTTGTCAATTATATTATTAATGCTATTTTTAGTGTGTGTAAAGTAAAAGCAATAATAATACTATCAAATTATTATGTGTTATTTTATCTACAATTCTATGCAGTGGAATTATTCTTGTGCAACAACTATTTGAGTAAATATTAAAAATTATGTTTAAAAAATATCATTATCAAGCAGTCAGCTTATTTCCAAAAGAAATATTTTAAAATTTTAAACATTATCAGGCAAATAGTACAATACATTGAACACAAGAATACAAATTTATTTTATATAGATTGAAGAATTGTATTTTTAATATCTAAAAGGAATTTAATATTAATATTATTCACTATTGTTATTTATTTTATTAACTTTACAGAAATAAATTCAATTACTTTTAACCTAATGTATTAAAACCCGAAGATTATATTAATAATATTTAGAACCCTCAAGGTAATATATTAAGATTTAAAGTTAAATATTTTAATAGACTGTTTCTCTTCGCCTTCGGATATTTAATTTAATTACGACGATGAGATGGAATAATATTTTTACAAAAACCAATCCATACTTACTATATATTTATCGATGTCAGTAATATAGAATTTTTTTCCCTGTCAAATACTCGTAGTTGAAACATTATTTTAATAAGGAAAAAAGGAAAATATAAACAGGATTCATTGAAATAAAATTGTCAAATATGTCATTTAATTGTCGGATGAGAATCATATGTGCATATTTCCTCAAGAAAATAAAAGTGTTATAGTAGTGTATATAGTATATAGTATATACAGTATATAATGTATAGTAAGTATAGTATATAATATACAGTAGTGTATAATATGTATAGTATACATACAGTAGTGTATAATATGTATAGTATATATACAGCAGTGCATATTATGTATAGTATATAGTGTATAGTATGTATAGTATATAGTGTACAATAGTGCATAGTATGTATAGTATATAGTGTACAGTAGTGCATAGTATGTATAGTATATAGTGTACAATAGTGCATAGTATGTATGGTATATAGTGTACAGTAGTGCATAGTATCTATAGTATATAGTGTACAATAGTGTATAGTATGTATAGTTTGTATAGTATATAGTGTACAATAGTGCATAGTATGTTTAGTATATAGTGTACAGTAGTGTATAGTGAATTTTGTGGCAGAGTGAGGGTTTATTAACGTCGCACTATTTTAAGCAACGCGAAGGCTAATGGTGACAAACCTCGTAATTTTGAACCTTGGTCAAGTGATGAGGACAACACCTGAGCTGTCACCTCTCTCTCAGAACTTCCACTATTCAAGGAGGGCTTTCAACCTCGAAAGTTTTAAATTACATCAGCCTTCTATATGTCGGATCTTTAGTGACATTAGAGTTCGAACTCATAACACGCTGGCCACGAATCCGTGACCATGACCACTAGACTATGCAGTGGTAATCGAAAAATAACGTTGTGTTTTTTACATGTTTCGTAAATTTTTAGTTAAAAGCATTGGCAATTATAATATTTGATAGCTCAAAGATTGAAAACTAACATAATTTAGTAAAATATGTGTTACTCAGCTACTTTTTATCTTTTAGTTTCTTTTTCTTAATTCAGATTTTTTTTTGAAGGAAAAAAATACTAATTAACGAAAGAAAAAGTTTTATAAAATTATTTGACAGTTTTATATTATTCCATAGGATAATTTCGTCGAATCAAAACTCGTAGCCAAATGTAGCCATATACAACCAATAGTGGAAAGCGTTCCTGCATATATTCAAGTACAAGAATAATAACAAATAACAATGGCAGTATTTGGCGAGACTTTTTGAATTGACAATGTCATTTCGTCTGAGGAAATGGGTCAAGGGTATAACACGTAAGTACCCATTATTTTTAAGTAACACTTTTTAAAAAATTCGCTATTAACATTATTCGACATATCAATATGATACAATATCAGACTCTCGGCAAAAGTTGAAATAATCAAATTTTTAAAATTTTACATCATGTCTTTTTAAAATATTGTTATTTATTTAGGAGAGTTCTAATTTTAATTTTGAGAAATAAATTATATAAATTGCATTGAAGTGTATTTAACTGTAGAGGTACTTTGGGTATACTTGATTTAACAAAAATTAAGGTTTTACGTATCCGAACACGCTCGGAATATTTTTAGACAAAATAGCATATTTGAGCATTATAAATGCTTTTTTATGACTAAATACCAATATTTAACTAATAATATTTAAAGTAAACTGCCTCAATTTCACAAAAATCACAATTATAAGTAAACTTTTAGCAATATTTTTGTAAAACTTCACAAAGCAATTAGAGAAAAAAATAATAAACTTACATTAGTAAAAATATTACCAACACAAATTAGATGCATTTATCTAAAGAACGAACTAAAATTTTAATGTTTCATTAAAATTTGAAAGTTTTAGAGCTGATTGAGTAAACATTATAAGAAAAGTCACTTGCTGTCTTTATGAGACCCTTATTTAAATAATAAACCATAACCCAAAAAAGTATTCATACAATAAGAAATATTTAAATACATTCTCTAGAAAATAGCATAAATATAGGTTTAAAAAGTATTACAGAAATACATTCGTAATATTTTGAGTTATCAGACTCGTCATTATAGATTTTGAGCAATTTAAATGTTCACTTCTGGTACATCAAAGACCCACTTCCGGTTTTTCTAACTTTATAAAATTGATTGTAACTTGGCCTCTCTAGATAGCGTAGAAACAAAACAAAGTATGTTTTGTAAAGCCAAAAGATAGCTCTATTCAATAAAATAAAAAACGGAAACATCCATCGTGTCTGAATTCGGTCATTTTCAACGTGTTCGGATACCTTAAAAAATGAAAATCTAGAAAGCAAAACTTAGGAAAATAAAATGAAATAAAAAAATATGTTACACTTCTTGTTAATAATCATAAATATAACATCAAATCTCTGAGAATTTTACATCTCTTAGAACAACATTTTCTCCGCTTCCTTTCTGAACCAATAAAACATTTATTAAGGCAAAAAAAAATCATTTCGTACAGTTGCGAATCAAAGCAGGAGTCAGATGTCGAAACAACATTTTGTGAATCTGGAAGATATTCCACTATTTCCTCCAATCCACCGAAAAAAAGAAACAAAGAAAACAAAAAAGCCTGTAAATATGCTTTCCCGCCCGTGCATTTTACCACCGCGCGAATCTAGTGCCGATTTTTCGCAGGTAAACACCAAAACCGTAAACTTGATGTGCTTCTACAAACAAAACAAGGAGGATGAAAAATTCTTCCCCAATAGGCGAAAGCGGAATTTTTACGAGAGCTATAAAACAAGTCTGAACTAGCTAAAGAAAGAAAATAAACGAAAACAGAGCTTGTTGCTCGGAAATAAAAAGAGAAAAAAAGTCGGAAATTTCCCAGGAATCATTACACATATCACGCTATCTTGCTTAGTCAAGTTATGCATACCAGTTTATTTTAAAATAATTTTATTTATTTTCTCTTATGTGTATTTTTTATGTGTACGAATTATGCAAGGTGGCATCCATCGATTTAGAAAGTCATTGCTATTCCTTAGTTTTAGTTTCTCCACTCATATAGGGATGTTTTTTTTTTTTTTTTCATAAAAAAAGTGAAAACCTAAACAAGGCTTTAATAAGGAGCTTTTTCAAAGCTTTTAAAAGAGTTATACGTCAAACTGTTAATGGAAAAAAAACTGTGCTATCCAAAAATTTAACACATTTTGACAGGTGAGGGAATATTTAGAATGCAATAAAGAAAAAGATTAATAAATATTTTAATAAAGAAATAATAATAAAGAGGTTAATAAAGAAATGTAGGGTGGCCGGCTGGATGACGTGATTGGTTTGTCGCTGGCCTTCTACACCTAAGGTTGAGGGTTCAACCACGGCCCAAGTCGGTGGATTTTCATGATGCAGAAAATTGGCAGCGCTATGTCATATGATTATACGTCATGTAAAAAATCCCTTGAATGCCTGTTTGGCATCCAAGGGAATTTTTGGAATTCTCGTCAAGGTATTCCTGTTTGGAAAAATTAAAATCCTAAGTACAGTTTCGCATCACCAGAGCTCAGGTGCCTCCCAATGGGGAAGAAACTGAGCGTCAAAATTACTGCGGTAATTGGTATCGCCTATATGGTGCGGTACTAAAATAAACCAACTCCTGTGGCACTAGGCTGACAAAGGTTAAATACCAATGCGGATCCCCATTAGAGAAGAAGAAAAGTAAGAAGTATATATATATATAGTAAGTAAAGATATACATATATATATAGTAAGTAAAGATATACATATATATATATATATATATATATATATATATATATATATATTATTTAATGATGTATTGAGATTAGAAGAGTCATTTATTGGTTCAGGTTTCCTCTTTGTCCCTTGACAGGTTTCAGATTTAAGAAGTAGTCCTTATAGCTTTCTTGCTCGTCTGAAAGAATTAATTCACAGCTTAACTAATCCAATGTACCTTAAGAAAGACAAAATGTATCATAAATTTGTGTTCGCTTTTATTTCTTTCTCATTTCTATTGAAAATGGATTTGAAGTATCCCTAGAAAATAGTTCCTGTCCTTCCATGAGTTTTGGTAATCGAAGAAAATCATTTCGCATGCTAAAATTTCCATTAATTAAATAAAAAAAAATTGAGCTTAAAATCCTCTCCCATGCCATTCTGGGGGAAAATTTAGTACAATAAGATTGGCATTCTCATCACTTAAATTTAGTTCAAAATCGCAAGACTATTTCTAATTCTTTGTCTTACAATTAAGGTATCAACTACGTTCGCAACCGCGATTTTCAAAAGCGCATAAATGGATAATTTTCATGATATTTAGTGTCTCTTAGATTAGAATATATGCATAAAATTGTTTAAGGACAATTTGACAAAAAAATTTATTTAAATACAGTATTTTATCAAAAAATTAACTTAGAATAATCTTTATTCCAAATGTTCTCCTTTTGTGAAAAATGCTTCTATTAGAATAATATTTTGCCTGTATATAGCTCAGACCTCTGTTCAGTGGCTCAACTAGAATTTTTGAAATATATAACTTAGAAGTGGGTTTATTCCTATTTTACGACAACAGAGGGGAGCAATTTTAAGGAAGAAACGCCAATAAGTATTTCAATTGGTGGTAACTCTGAAAATAATGCGAATTTTTCAAAATTCTAGTTGAGCCTCTGTAGAGAGGTCTGAGCTGTATGCAGGCAAAATATTATTATAATAGAACCATGTTTCACAAAAGGAGAACATTTGGAAAAAAGATTATTCTAAGTTAATTTTTTGCAAAAAATACTATATTTAAATAATTTTTTTTGTCAAAAATGTCCTTAAAATAATTTTATGCATGTATTCTAATCTGAGTGACACTAAATATCATGAAAATTATTCATTTATACGCTGTTTTAAAATCGCGGTTCCGAACGTAATCGGATACCTAAAATCTTCTTAGTTAATATGATTGCTAGAAATTTATGAAAATGTGTTAATGTTTTTCCAATTTCCATGCCGTGATCTCGGATTCGAGTCTCGACTGCAGTTTGAACTCGATCCGTGGACGTTTAGTCATCTGCAGTTGGCAACATCTTAAATGCAAATGAGGACGTGTTATAATTATACAACTGCCGATGACGAAGGGGATATAGATGTTTTTATGTTCGAGTGACATGCTTATCTATGAGATCGGGTCCGAATAATTTTTTTAAATGCCTTTTAAATATAAGGATATTTTTACGATTCCTACGATAGATAGTAACATGTTTTTGATCCTGAATAAACTACTTTTACAACATGATCTCGTAATTAGGCCTGCCGCCTCTACGAATACTGCCATAGATAAAAACGATATTAATGGAAAATTATTTACGAACCATTTTGTCTATAATTCAGAATAACTTTCAATGAAAGAATATCTTTGATGCAGTAGAGTGAGTGAGTGAATATTAACGTCGCACTGTTCAGCTACACGAGGGGGTTTGGGCAACGGACCACGTAATTTTTAAGCATGGTCAAGTGACGTGGGTGATACCTGAGCTGGCAAAACTTCACAAAGCAATTAGAGAAAAAAAATAAAAACTTACATTAGTAAAAATATTACCAACACAAATTAGATGCATTTATCTAAAGAACGAACTAAAATTTTAATGTTTCATTAAAATTTGAAAGTTTTAGAGCTGATTGAGTAAACATTATAAGAAAGGTCACTTTCTCTCTTTATGAGACCCTTATTTAAATAATAAGCCATAACCCAAAAAAGTATTCATACAATAAGAAATATTTAAGTACATTCTCTAGAAAATAGCATAAATATAGGTTTAAAAAGTATTACAGAAATACATTCGTAATATTTTGAGTTATCAGACTCGTCATTATAGATTTTGAGCAATTTAAATGTTCACTTCTGGTACATCAAAGACCCACTTCCGGTTTTTCTAACTTTATAAAATTGATTGTAACTTGGCCTCTCTAGATAGCGTAGAAACAAAACAAAGTATGTTTTGTAAAGCCAAAAGATAGCTCTATTCAATAAAATAAAAAACGGAAACATCCATCGTGTCTGAATTCGGTCATTTTCAACGTGTTCGGATACCTTAAAAAATGAAAATCTAGAAAGCAAAACTTAGAAAATAAAATGAAATAAAAAATATGTTACACTTCTTGTTAATAATCATAAATATAACATCAAATCTCTGAGAATTTTACATCTCTTAGAACACAACATTTTCTCCGCTTCCTTTCTGAACCAATAAAACATTTATTAAGGCAAAAAAAAATCATTTCGTACAGTTGCGAATCAAAGCAGGAGTCAGATGTCGAAACAACATTTTGTGAATCTGGAAGATATTCCACTATTTCCTCCAATCCACCGAAAAAAGAAACAAAGAAAACAAAAAGCCTGTAAATATGCTTTCCCGCCCGTGCATTTTACCACCGCGCGAATCTAGTGCCGATTTTTCGCAGGTAAACACCAAAACCGTAAACTTGATGTGCTTCTACAAACAAAACAAGGAGGATGAAAAATTCTTCCCCAATAGGCGAAAGCGGAATTTTTACGAGAGCTATAAAACAAGTCTGAACTAGCTAAAGAAAGAAAATAAACGAAAACAGAGCTTGTTGCTCGGAAATAAAAAGAGAAAAAAAGTCGGAAATTTCCCAGGAATCATTACACATATCACGCTATCTTGCTTAGTCAAGTTATGCATACCAGTTTATTTTAAAATAATTTTATTTATTTTCTCTTATGTGTATTTTTTATGTGTACGAATTATGCAAGGTGGCATCCATCGATTTAGAAAGTCATTGCTATACCTTAGTTTTAGTTTTTCCGCTCATATAGGGATGTTTTTGGTTTTTTTTTCATAAAAAAAGTGAAAACCTAAACAAAGCCTTAATAAGGAGCTTTTTCAAAGCTTTGAAAAGAGTTATATGTCAAACCGTTAATGGAAAAAAACTGTGCTATCCAAAAATTTAACACATTTTGACAGGTGAGGGAATATTTAGAATGCAATAAAGAAAAAGATTAATAAGTATTTTAATAAAGAAATAATAATAAAGAGGTTAATAAAGAAATGTAGGGTGGCCGGCTGGATGACGTGATTGGTTTGTCGCTGGCCTTCTACACCTAAGGTTGAGGGTTCAACCACGGCCCAAGTCGGTGGATTTTCATGATGCAGAAAATTGGCAGCGCTATGTCATATGATTATACGTCATAAAAATCCCTTGAATGCCTGTTTGGCATCCAAGGGAATTTTTGGAATTCTCGTCAAGGTATTCCTGTTTGGAAAATTAAAATCCTAAGTACAGTTTCGCATCACCAGAGCTCAGGTGCCTCCCAATGGGGAAGAAACTGAGCGTCAAAATTACTGCGGTAATTGGTATCGCCTATATGGTGCGGTACTAAAATAAACCAACTCCTGTGGCACTAGGCTGACAAAGGTTAAATACCAATGCGGATCCCCATTAGAGAAGAAGAAAAGTAAGAAGTATATATATATATAGTAAGTAAAGATATACATATATATATAGTAAGTAAAGATATATATATATATATATATATATTTAATGATGTATTGAGATTAGAAGAGTCATTTATTGGTTCAGGTTTCCTCTTTGTCCCTTGACAGGTTTCAGATTTAAGAAGTAGTCCTTATAGCTTTCTTGCTCGTCTGAAAGAATTAATTCACAGCTTAACTAATCCAATGTACCTTAAGAAAGACAAAATGTATCATAAATTTGTGTTCGCTTTTATTTCTTTCTCATTTCTATTGAAAATGGATTTGAAGTATCCCTAGAAAATAGTTCCTGTCCTTCCATGAGTTTTGGTAATCGAAGAAAATCATTTCGCATGCTAAAATTTCCATTAATTAAATAAAAATTGAGCTTAAAATCCTCTCCCATGCCATTCTGGGGAAAAATTTAGTACAATAAGATTGGCATTCTCATCACTTAAATTTAGTTCAAAATCGCAAGACTATTTCTAATTCTTTGTCTTACAATTAAGGTATCCAACTACGTTCGCAACCGCGATTTTCAAAAGCGCATAAATGGATAATTTTCATGATATTTAGTGTCTCTTAGATTGGAATATATGCATAAAATTGTTTTAAGGACAATTTGAGAAAAAAAATTTATTTAAATACAGTATTTTATCAAAAAATTAACTTAGAATAATCTTTTTTCCAAATGTTCTCTTTTTGTGAAAAATGCTTCTATTAGAATAATATTTTGCCTGTATTTTGCTCAGACCTCTGTTCAGAGGCTCAACTAGAATTTTTGAAATATATAACTTAGAAGTGGGTTTTTTCCTATTTTACGACAACAGAGGGGAGCAATTTTAAGAAAAAAACGCCAATAAGTATTTCAATTGGTGGTAACTCTGAAAATAATGCGAATTTTTCAAAAATTCTAGTTGAGCCTCTGTAGAGGTCTGAGCTGTATGCAGGCAAAATATTATTATAATAGAACCATTTTTCACAAAAGGAGAACATTTGGAAAAAAAAGATTATTCTAAGTTAATTTTTTGCAAAAATATTATATTTAAATAATATTTTTTTGTCAAAATGTCCTTAAAATAATTTTATGCATGTATTCTAATCTGAGTGACACTAAATATCATGAAAATTATTCATTTATACGCTGTTTTAAAATCGCGGTTCCGAACGTAATCGGATACCTAAAATCTTCTTAGTTAATATGATTGCTAGAAATTTATGAAAATGTGTTAATGTTTTTCCAATTTCCATGCCGTGATCTCGGATTCGAGTCTCGAATGCAGTTTGAACTCGATCCGTGGACGTTTAGTCATCTGCAGTTGGCAACATCTTAAATGCAAATGAGGACGTGTTATAATTATACAACTGCCGATGACGAAGGGGATATAGATGTTTTTATGTTCGAGTGACATGCTTATCTATGAGATCGGGTCCGAATAATTTTTTTAAATGCCTTTTAAATATAAGGATATTTTTACGATTCCTACGATAGATAGTAACATGTTTTTGATCCTGAATAAACTACTTTTACAACATGATCTCGTAATTAGGCCTGCCGCCTCTACGAATACTGCCATAGATAAAAACGATATTAATGGAAAATTATTTACGAACCATTTTGTCTATAATTCAGAATAACTTTCAATGAAAGAATATCTTTGATGCAGTAGAGTGAGTGAGTGAATATTAACGTCGCACTGTTCAGCTACACGAGGGGTTTGGGCAACGGACCACGTAATTTTTAAGCATGGTCAAGTGACGTGGGTGATACCTGAGCTGGCACCCTCCCCCCCTTTCCTAAATACCACAGCACACCAACGGGAGGACGTTGGAGCTCTTGACAGATTTAACGTGCATCGTATCCCTACACGGCGGATCTTTAGTGGTACTGGGCTCGAACTCGTGGCAAGGCCAGCCACGAACCGATTGATATACCATTCGGCTACCGCGGCCACTCTTGTTGCTGTAGAACTCTTTAATCTTAAATAAAATTTCGAAATTCTTGAAAAAGAATCAAATTTACCATAAATTAATTTTTTTAAAAAAAAAAGTTAGTAAAATATGCCAGTGTAACAACAGTAGTTATATAAATATTTAAATAAACAATTTATAACTTTCTATTCCCTCTTTTTTAACCTTTAAAAGGAATATTTTACTTGATTGTAGCGTTTGTTTTTCATTTCCATATAATTTTCGTTTGATATAAATACATTTATTTCTCTTCTTCTATTAAAATGTTATTATTTATCTCTGTATGTACAATATAACTAAAATAATTTTAAGCATGGCTGAGATATTAAGAAAAAGCGTCGTGATGTCTAGTCAGGAAATTGAGGCCAAGTTTCTTCGTAAAAATGTTTCCATTTAGATTCGAACTAGTTTTTTTTCACATGAAAACACAATTCTCACTTATAAAAATGATGAGACTAACTTATATTAATGTCAAGAAAATATCTTTTTAATATGATGGATATGTAAATTTCTTTGTTTTGATTTCTGTTTAAGAAAATAAGGCTAAAATATTCTTCTACCTTTGATTATTCTAAATCATTTTAATATATTTGTAAGAATAAATAATGGTATATCAAATTTATTTATAGAATTTAATAGTTTTTCTTTTAAAAAGGAGGATTCAAACATCCGAAATATTTGTTCATACATAGGACTTTTCTCATTGATACTAAAAATATTGCATGAAAGTCGCACAAGTAGAAATAAGGCTCACGATTCCATAAATTTAATCATTTTCATTCAATTCATTCTAGAAGTCATTCCGGCATTATTTGTATATTTAAACATACAGCTAATCTTTAATTTTTGTTATGTTTTGTGCTTGTTTCAAAAAAGTTTTCGTAGGAAGATCAAAATAAATTACACAAATTTTTAAATAATTATATCCACTACAATTCTTTGTACTGTAGCAATCATCAATAGATTTTGGGTTTAAAATTCATATTACATGTGTATGTGTTCTACTAATACATTTATTAAAGTACATACATTTATATATCACCTCCTACTTCAAAAAGAAACATAACTTTCCCTTCATGGACATGGAATAAGATTCATTTAAAGTATCCGAACACGTTGAAAATGACCAAATTTGGTCAACACAGATATTTTTGTTTTCTCTTTTATTGAATATAGCTATCTTTTGGCTTTACAAAACATATTTTGCTTTGTTTCTACTCTACATAGAAGCCAAGCTAAAACCAATTTTATTAAATTAGAAAAACCCGGAAGTGGGTATTTGATCTACCGGAAGTGGGCATTTAAATTACTCGAAATCTATCATGGCGAGTCTGATTACTCTAAATATTAGGAATGTATTTCTATAAAACTTTTTGAACTTGATATTTATGCTATTTTCTAGAGAATGTACTAAAATATTTCTTATTGTATGAATATTTTTTGAGTTAGTGCTTGTTATTTAAATAATGGTCTCATAAAGAATGTGATTTTTCTTATAATGTTTACTCAATCAGCTCTAAAATTTTCAAATTTTACTAAAACATTAAAATTTTAGTGCATTCTCTAGAGAAATGCATCTAGATTGTTTTTGTAGTACTTTTACTAATATAAGTTTATTACTTTTTTCTTTAATTGCTTTGAAGTTTAACAAAAATGTTGCTAAAATTTCACTTATAATTGTGATTTCTGTGAAATTTAGGAAATTTTTTTTTAAATATTGTGTTAGTTAAATATAAGTATTTATTGGTATTGAGTCCTAAAAAAGCCTTTATAATGTTTAAATATGTTATTTTGCTAAAAAGTGCTCCGAACGTGTTCGGATACCTTAAGGAAATATGTAATTGTGAGGATATATGTGTAAAAATAAATTTTAACACTTCATTCACACATATGTTTTTATACATTTGCTTAAAAATACTTTCTCTTAAAATATGTTTCAGTACATATTCTATGACTTTCCCATTTGTAAAATTATCCACATTCCCAAAAAATGAATTTTTTTAATAATGAATCTCAAACTGACATTGTTTCTGCAAATTTTAAAAATTTGAAGGCCCTTTTATGATACTGATTTATATTAATATATATCTGAAGGTGTATACAATATGAAAGAATTTATAATGCTGGTCATAGAAAAAAATTTATATACCTGAGTCTTAAGAACTAATGAAAAACCACTGAAAAAATAATTTTAAATTATATATGTGTTTCATTTTGCTTTTTATCATTTGAATGTTACAAAAGATAAACTTCGGATTGAATATCTCTACTGTTTGTAACTTTGATTTTTACAATCATATAGAGCACAAATATTTGTGCACTTATTTAACAATTGTGCAATTTGCAAGTTAAAAATATAACTTTTATCAATTTTAAATACAATATTTTTTTAAAATCTGTAAGTATCTTGAAATCAAATTCAAAACATTACTAAATCCATTCACTTTTAAAATAATAAAAGAAAAAAAAAAAATGGCATGTTACTTCAAATTATCCAAATTCAAAACGTTTGCGAATAAAATAATCAAAAATGAGAATCAAGCACCTCTTAAGGCTTCAATAATTCAACATAAATCAATACTTCTGTAAATGACAACTTCCTCTTCGATATAATGTTAACAAGAAGCAATTTTTGATGCAATCCTTACTAAACTTTGAATTCAATGCAAATGAATATCTTTACCAAAGAGATTTCCAAGTAAGTTGCGTCAAGAAAAGCTTGTTTTCAGTCGCATTTGTCACCTCATCAAATTCAAATCACGTCCATGTAAGAGTATTAAGTGCATGTACTCTTCAATAAATGTCAGCAAAATGTGTTCTTTCGATTGTGTAACTCATAATGAGCTCACGTTACTTGTATACTCCGGGATTTTCGAACGACTCATATCCGGAATATTTAAATCCAGAGATAACAAGGTTGCTGAGCTTTTTGAAAGGTTTTGGAGTTTTATGAATTGTTGCACAATTTCTCACTGAATTCAGTTTCCATGTTTTTTTAGATGATTTATTTTGACTTCAGTAAAAAGTATAATAATATTCGATACATTTATTCATAAAACGAAAAAGTAATCATAGCTGCTTTGTCATTCTACTTTTTTAGCTTTGTAATTTCAATTCTGCAATTCAAGATTTGTAATATATATCACGAAATACGATCTCTGCAATTACGCGTTAAAACCCCGAACTTACGGGATGGATTCGACTGAGTGATAACCACGTAACTCGGGGTATAATTTCGAATATAAATACCTATACACTAATTATAGTTTTTTTTCTTTTTTCACTAATGGGGCTACGTATTGGTATTTTTTACCATTGTAGACCTAGTTCATTCCCCAGGAGTTTGGTATCACTTTTTATTTCGGCACCATATAGGCTATACCAATTGCCGCAAGTAATTTTGACGCCCAGTTTCCTCCCCAGAGGGAGGAACCTGAGCTCTGACAATGCGAAATTGAACTTATGAATTTAGTTTTGCCGAAGGCACCTAAGCCAAATGGGCACTCCAAGGGATTTTTTACATGTCGCGTAATCATACGACATGGACGCTGTCGATTTTCTGCATCATGAAAATCCACCAACTTGGGCCGGGGTCGAACTCGCTAAATTGGGTGCAGAAGGCCAGCGAAAAACCAACTACGCCACCCAGTTGGGGCTGGGGACGAAAGAAAATAATAATTCAGAAAAAAATGTTTAACAAAATCTTGGGAAAAGCAAATGCAAAATCGCAAGCCGAATTTATTTTGATGCAGAAAGATTCATAATATCTAACATAGTAATCTGATGGGTCAATGATTTTTCTTCTCCCAAAAATTTTCTCGTAGCATACTAATTATTTTTCCCCTTTGTTTTGGAAAAAAAATACACTCTTCGTTGGAGTTTATATTTTCTAAAATGTGTTACCCTTTTGAAATAATCTGAGGTCTTCTGTCAAATTCCCAACCGTCATTCGATCTTCTGAATGAACTGGGACTAAAGTTCTTCATTGTCTTGCTCTTGCTCATGCATTTCTATGAGCTCATCCATTGTCAGCTCCTGCTCGTAAGAATCCAGCAGTTCTTAAGTCATCACTGCCTCCTTCTTAATTTATTTGCCTGGTAAGATCGAAAACTTCTTCAATCGCATTACCAATTTCATAATTCTCTAGCACTAATTCATCCTGAGTTTCACTAATGGGGGGAAAAAAGAATCGCGCGCGCGCGACGAGATGTGAAAAACGCTCAGCTCTTGGTTCTCGTTAATCGAAGTAGTGCAAGTCGAGGTATTATTGTATACGTTATTGTTAAAAGCTACAAGTTTTGACTTAAGGCTATATTTGAAGACGTAAACATAGGTTTCGGTTTTTTTTATAATAATTGAACATACTTATATTACGTTTTGATATTTTGAAGTGTATTTTATGTTATAGATTACAATGTCTTTTTTCAGATATGTTAATAGCAAGTTTTAGTAGTTAATTGTAAGTATAGGGTGTTTTAGAGGTATAGAACTTTAAATTGCAATAAAACAACGATGCATTATTCGATTGACATGAATTGTTTTTTATTCGAAAGATAATCTTGTGGCATTACATTTTAAATATGATTTCTGGCATAGGACTGCCACGGCTGGCTCCGATGTAGTCCAATCTGGACGTCCAATTTTCGATGACTTTCTCCAACATTTGTGGCCGTATATCGGCAATAACACGGCGAATGTTGTCTTCCAAATGGTCAAGCGTTTGTGGCTTATCCGCATAGACCAATGACTTTACATAGCCCCACAGAAAATAGTCTAGCGGTGTTAAATCACAAGATCGTGGAGGCCAATTCACAGGTCCAAAACGTGAAATTAGGCGGTCACCAAACGTGTCTTTCAATAAATCGATTGTGGCACGAGCTGTGTGACATGTTGCGCCGTCTTGTTGGAACCACAGCTTCTGGACATCATGATTGTTCAATTCAGGAATGAAAAAGTTAGTAAGCATGGCTCTATACCGATCACCATTGACTGTAACGTTGTGGCCTTCATCGTTTTTGAAGAAAGATTCCACCAGCCCATAAAGCGCACCAAACAGTCAGTTTTTCTGGATGTAACGGTGTTTCGACATACACTTGTGGATTAGCTTCACTCCAAATGCGGCAGTTTTGTTTGTTGACGTAGCCATTCAACCAGAAGTGCGCTTCATCTCTAAACAAAATTCGCTTATGAAAATCGGGAACAACGGTAATCTCATTTTGAGCCCATTCGATGAATCTACGCCTTGCTTGATCATATTTAAAATGTAATGCCACAAGATTATCTTTCGAATAAAAAAAATTCATGTCAATCGAATAATACATCGTTGTTTTATTGCAATTTAAAGTTCTATACCTCTAAAAAACACCCTTTATTTACATTTTTAATATTCTATCACATTTAAAACTTATTTATAATTAGTTTCTCTTATTTCTGGATCCAACTGGCAGTAAATATCAAACAAATTACTAATTTATACGCTTTTTCAAACTCTTGGTTCCGAGCGTAGTCAATCACTTTAAATCTCCAGGAACAATTTAAATATGCAGAAAAAATTATCAAGATATTTTTAATAACCGAAAGAAATAGAAGTATTTCTTAAACCTGTGGGAGATCTAAATGCACATTAAAAAATATTGGTACTACATTCTATTGAAAATGAATAAAACTTACAGACTTGTATTCTACATTCTGTGTTCCCTGTACAGGAGTTTGTTTTTTCATCTATCAAAATAGATAGCTCATCAAACTGTATACGATATTAGACTTAAAGAAATTTGAAAATAAAAATTCGTCTAATGGCGGGAAAAAACATTTCTTCTATAATAATAATCTCAGACAACATCAAATCAAATCAAATCTTGCATCTCTGGGAACAACAATGTTCCTTCCAACATGTTTTCAACCAATAAAAAAATCATTTGTTGGAACGAAAATCGTTTCGAAAAAAGTTTAGATCAAAACAAGGGGAAAAAAAGGAAATGCTGAAACATCCTTTTACGAGCCAGGATGTTATTCCACGATTTTCTAGAATACAACGAAGAAGAAAAGTAAAGAAAAAAATAAAAGAGAAAGAAAAATCTAGCGAATATATATATACACTTTCCGTGATTTTTACCACCGCACGATTCTAGTGGGATTCCTCTCAGATAAACACCAAAACCGTAAACTCAACGCACTGTTCTAAGCAGAGACGGAAGAATGAAAAATTTCCCTCCAATAGTCGAAAGCGGAATTTTTACGAAAGTTGTAAAAGAATTCTGGACTAGCTAAAGGATGAAAATAAATGGAAATAGTGCTTGTCGCTGAGAAACATAAAAGGGAAAAAGGATAATTTCCTCAAATTTTGATACCTGTATTCCTGTTAACTATATAGCCAATAATTTTAAAGTTATTTTACTGTTTTATAGTTCTGGACACTTTACTTACATTCAAATTATGAAGAATAACTGTTGTTTCAAAAAAGTATTGATTTATCGTACCTTCGATTTTTTTAAAATGAAACTTTCTAGGATTAAATATGATGACTAATCTGATATATTCTTCTTTTAATATGCTTTTTTCAAAGCTTCGAAAATTAGGTGAAGTGTTGTAAAAAAGGTGTACCGTCTATTTCCGAGTATGAATCGATCCGTGCATTTGTCGAAAGTACATTATTTATTCAAAAATTTACCCTAAATTTCAAACTCGTACACAAAACTGAATTGGAAAAAAAATTACGTAACTTTCAAACACGATGCCATGAGGGCGAACATCTTTCTAAGCTGGTGGAATAATTTCCTATTAAACTGCTATTAAGTAAAACGCCAGACGCCAAAGGCGATTGTTTTACTTTTGGTAACCCTATTTGAGCATACCATTTTCATTCCATTCATTTGTTAACTTGTTCACCGGGGGTGTCAAACTCGCAGCTCGCGGGTCGCATGAGGTCCACTACGAGCATTTTTGCTGCCCGGACAATATATCGGTACACAATAATATGTAACAAAATAAAAAGAATTCTCCCGAAAAACATGAAACATTGTAGCAGAGATTATATTGTAGAGTGATATTAAAAGATGAACCTCTATATAACAAATTTTCCACATGACGAACATTTTTCCTGGATTTAGCGACTTCGTTATATAGAGGTTCTACTGTAGTTTATTTGTTTTTCAGTAAAATACAGAAAAATTCACACTTCGGATCATATTAATTTCGATCACAACTTCATTTCACTTCTTTTTAGATGAAAGTGATTAGTGATTTCTCCTTTTCTTCAGTTTCATAAAAAAATCAGTTCTTTATTAGCATTTCTCATAAAATAAAATCCCTTGATATTCTTCTGTGATATTTTGAAAATAGCGCCGTGATGTCTAGTCAGGGAAATGGGGACAAACAACTTTCCTTGAAAAACTGCTGCTCCTTTTTTCCCCAAACTTGCTTCCTATTTACAAAAGAAAAGAAACGGAATTATTTTAAGAAAAAAGTATTTAGATTGATTTCTTCTCTCAATAACAGGATGCAAAAGTATTGCCTTTTAAATAAGATTAATCTAAAGATTTTTTTTTTGTTATTTATTTCTTTGTTTCGACAGTCAAGCAATAAACTTAATCATGTTGAAATATGTCTGAATTTAATCTAAGGAATCTGAAGTTATTTATGAGAAGTTATTATTCGAAATGCAGTGGGTTTTGAGATTAAGAAATTTTTATGTATAAAATCTTAAGTGTTTGGGCAGTCTTTTATATATATATTGTTCATTTTAATATTAAAAATATTTAAAAGTCAAACTCAAATGTAGTGGCGCGGTTTTCAGTGAAAATTAATTTTCTATATGTATTTATGTTTCTTTTAAAAGGTATAGTAAACAGCAACCAAAGAATTTTCTGTGCATTTAAATATAATTTCATTTTCAGAGTTGTTGAAAAATAAACTGATCTTTGAATTTACTTTGAATATCAATATCTTTAAATCAATAGCTATTTTAGAGATTTGGTTTAAGGTGTAGATTCTTGTAAAGTAATCAAATACTAGGCTATTTTTTTAAATTGTAATAAGTAATATTTAATTTATATCGAGTCAATTAACTTCCTGAACAGAACAAAATGTTTTAAGAACACAAGATAAAATATTTAAACTCAATTCTTAAATATCAGTATTCATCAGTAATAGAAACTATACGAATATTACGCGTTAAAAAAGTACTTGAAATCCTTTATAAAGTTTCAAGAAAAATTTATAAAATAAATATAACGTGAGTACTATATCAAAAACCTTTCAAAGTTATGCTTAATGCATTGTTAGAATTCGTAATATTCATATTTTTATATCTAATTATAGAGCTTTATAGAATAAAATAAGAACAAATCCAAACACCAAATTTATTATTAGATATTTACTAATATATATTTAATGATTAAATATAAATAATGCTTTCAGTTTTAAAAAAGTTTAAGAAATATGTACAAAATCTCAGAAGTTGAATGATGGGAGGGAAAAATTATTAATTAAAACGTATCTTATACAAATTACCAATTATTTGTTCCCTTTGTAAATTACTAATTAATGCAGTGCTTCTCAAACTTTCAATACTGGCGCCGCCCTTTTCGATTACAATTTTTATCGCGCCCCCCTTATACATTAATAATGTACTGAATGCAATAATAATGCACTTTGACGCTAAAGCTACAATAGGCGATCTTAATTATAAACCATACAAATTAGTAGCATAAGTATTAAAATTTTGTATACTACTTTTAAGCAAAAAATAAATAAATAAATAAAATAATAGGATAATTATTATGTTATTTTTCCTTTCTCTAATTTTTAAATTGAACATGTTGCAAAATGCGGTGGCTGCTTAGAAGACAAAATATAGATATATCTGCTAAATATAGAAAATTGACTCAGAGGGTCAATTTCTAATCATAAGCATTCCTTATAAAAACTTAGCTTTGCAAGACAAGCCCATGGAAGTCGTTAATACTTATTAAACTTGTTCTTAATTTAGTATTAATTAATTAGTTATAAAATACTATCTGCAGCACTGATACATTGAACGTCTACCGGCTGAAGTGCCCGCTCTTTGCCCGAGTTCATTTATAAGAAAATAAAACATTATTGATATAATCGCTGAATTGTAAGGAGAGCAAAGCCAAGTGCTCGACAATGTTTACAAAAATGTAAAATGATTTTTTTAAAAATGGTTGCTCAAATTATAATTAGTTTTAAGCGAATGGTAATTTTAAGCCTCACAGAATTAGCATTTATATTTGATGTTAAATAATGAACAATAATATAAAATTCCGATGCAGAATAACTGTATTATTTTTAATATTTAAAGCGAAAAGACTTCAACATGTTTTAACCCGGGAGCAGGCGCGCACTCGATACGGTCGAGCGGGGTTATTGAGTCACCCTAATCCTTTTTTTTTATAATTATTTTATTGTACACGATACAAATCGTGATTCCAGTGAATAATTTAATTAAGAGAAAGTTTACTTATCTACTTTCAAGGACTTTTCAATTTTTCTTTGGTAACAATTAAACAGTTTTGTCAGAATTAACGATTTCGTAATATGTGCGTCCCGCGTGACTACTTCCGAGTAAAAAGTGTATTCATTATGATTATATGAAATTGTGTAAAACGTTTTTCGCGTTATGGTTTATATGTATAGAATACTCGTAAAAATAAGTCTTGGCCAAGTAATTCTTCAAAGTGTGTGTGTGTGTGCTCTCCGTGGTTTTCCAAATATCATAAAACTCTTTTGCATGGAAAAAGCGTAACAGAGAAATACATTACTTACAACTTCACTAAATGAGAAACAAACACATAAAAAAGAGGTCATAACTAACTGTACCAATAACTTAGAAGGTTAAACAGATTACAGCTATAATGTGCAGTATTTCAAAAATAATGACAGTGATGAATTTTTTATATTCCTAAATTTTTTCGATTCTGCGTCTGGGATCTGTTTTTTCTCTGAAAGAGTTGTATGTTAGGTTTAAACAGAAAGCGTAGTAAAAAAAATCTCTCATCATGGGATTACAGCAAATCAAATAAAAGGTTTTTTATTTGGTTATAGGATCAAAGATAGATAATTAGGTATTGAATTTTTTATTTTTGTTGACTTAATATCGCGCGCGCGCGCGCCTATCAATTATATCAGAGTAAAAGTGCAGTTTTTATTATGTCTGAAAGTATTTTGTTTTAATTCATTCCAGTAAATTAATTATATTTAAATCTTTTATTTCCGATATGCTCGCGCCCCCCTCATAGGGTTATCGCACCCCCCCCCAGGGGGGCGCGCCCCATAGTTTGAGAAACACTGAATTAATGGATAAAATGATAAAGCAGTTTTAAAGTTTGTTGAAAAATCGAAACTTTTTAGTATATATTAAGAATCCTTACACTAAACAGTTTTCCATTCAAACACACACGTGCACAAAAAGACAAAATAAAGAAAGGTTTTAATTTAATAATAAATATTTTTGTCTATCCAAATTTATAGGCAAATAAAATATTATTTTGCAACGTTACTTATAAAAAAACTACTTACGAGATCTTCTTCTGTGCATTTTAATTGCAATTTAATAGAACCCTAATTCTGAAGAACCCTTATTCCTACAAGAAAAATTTGTCTTTGTTACCCAATTTTCTCTCATCTCATCAAATATAATTTTATCTTGTGAGATTAATTAATTTCTTTTAAGGTATCCGACTACGTTCGGAACCGTGATTTTGCAAAAGCGCATAAATGGATAATTTTTATGATATTTAGTGTCACTCAGATTAGAATATATACATAAAATTGTTTTAAGGACATTTTGACAAAAACAATTTATTTGAATACAATATTTTGGTAAAAAATTAACTTAGAATAATCTTTTTTCCAAATGTTCTACTTTTGTGAAAAATTATTCTATTATAATAATATTTAGCCTGTATATAGCTCAGACGTCTGTACAGAGGCTCAAATAGAATGTTTGAAATATGTAACTTAGAAGTGGGTTTATTCACATTTTACGACAACAGAGGGGAGCAATTTTAAGAAAAACACGCGAATAATTATTTCAATTGGTGGTAACTCTGAAAATAATGTGAATTTTTCGAAAATTCTAGTTGAGTTTCTGTAGAGAGGTCTGATCTATATGCAAGCAAAATATTATTATAATCGAACCATTTTTGACGAAAGGAGAACATTTGGAAAAAAGATTATTCTAAGTTAATTTTTTGCCAAAATATTATATTTAAATACATTTTTTGTCAAAATGTCCTTAAAACAATTTTATGCATATATTCTAATCTGAGTGACACTAAATACCATAAAAATTATCCATTTATGCGCTTTTGCAAAATCACGGTTCCGAACGTAGTCGGATACCTTAATTTCAATTTAATAGAACCCTAATTCTGAAGAACCCTTATTCTTTCAAGAAAAATTTGTCGCTGTTACCCAATTTTGTCATCTCATCAAATATAATTTTATTTTGTGAGATTAAGGAATGCCTTTTAAGCCAAGTAGGAATGTTTCGAAAACTTCTATAGAGCTAAGAATGAAATTGTTTATCCTTTTTAGTATTTATTAGTAAATTTATTTGAAGATCAAAAAGTATTGTGACTAAAACTTAAAAAACATTATTTAAGGTATCTGACTACTTTCGGAACTGTTATTTTGCAAAAGCGTATAAATGGATAATTTCTATGATGTTTAGTGTCACTTAGATTAGAATACATGTATAAAATTGTTTTTTGAACATCATTACAGAAAAAAATTATTTAAATACAACGTTTTGACAAAAATGGATATAGAATTACCTATTTTCAAACCATTCTCCTTTTATGGGAAATGCTTCTGTTATAATAGTATTTTGCCTACATATAGCTCAGACCTCTATACAGATTCTGAACAAGAATTTTTGAATTATATAACTTAGAAGTGGATTTATATATATCCATATTTTAATACAACAAAAAGGAGAAATTTTAAGAAAAAAAATCGTTAATTATTTCAATTGGTAATAACTCTGAAAACAATGTGAATTTTTCAAAATTCCTAGTTCAGGCCCTCTGGAGAAATCTTAATTTATATAAACAAAACATTGTTATTATAGAAACATTTTTCATAAAAGGAGAATATTTTTAAACAGGTAATTCAAAGTTCACATTTTATGCCAAAATATTGCATTTAAATTATTTTTTATTCTAATAATATTCTTAAAACAATTTTATATATGTATTCTAATCCAAGTGACACTAAATATCATAAAGAGTATCCATTTTTGCGTTTTTTTTTTAAATCCCGGTTCCGAACGTAGTCGAATACCTTAAACTAATATTTACTGAATAACAGAATTTTTCAATAGAACCACAGCTTTTGAAATAATTATTTAAATTTTAAATATATATTGCCTATTTAGTATGTTTTTGAAAAGTATTACTTCAGTCCCAATTCTTTTACTTAATTTTCCAAAAAAATGTATATAAAAAGTTTATAATCATCCTCAAACTCAAACTCAGTGAGGCAACATCCCATGACGGTCAGGAACTACTGTGCCCATCCCAGTACACGTGGTCATTGGGCGCTAGGTGCATGAGCAGATGTCCCAAACACATGGTCAGTCTGAAGTGAGAACCCCAGCGTTTTTTTTAAGTCCCCAAGCAAGCTTGGTACTCATTTATCGGCCAACTTCAGTGTAAAATTATAATCATCCTATTCAACAAAATTATTTTGTAATAAAATGTCATAAAAATCTAAATCTTACAAGTATGTTATCCATTTGAAATATCAAAATAAGTCCAAAATTAATTACAATTAATTTCTACGACATAACGCTTACAATTGTAAATTCTTAGTTATTTCATTGGTTTAATCACATATTAGAAAAAAACTACTTATAAACTACTCTAAACTATAACAAGAAGATGAAAGTGTGTAATAATGTTTCACAAAATAAATATTATGAATATTGAATATTCTTATCATTTATCCAGATTTAAAAACTACAACATAAGAGAATTTTAGCTCACATTTCATTGAATTGTATATTTGAATTTGAATAAAGGAGAACTAATACAATGTTGCCAAGAAAACACTCAAAACATTCCATTTTAAAATAACATTGGAATAGTTTCAATCATCTATAAACCTGTTTATTTGAAATTTGTTTCTCATCACACACACAAATACCCTGATAAATATTTAATTCCGAATGAATTAATATATTTAATATATATCAGCTCGAATTTACATATTTGACAGAAATTTAGAATTGTCTTAAATTCTTAACGTAATCGATCCAACATAGTATACGATGAATAATAAAATATTCAACAATTAAATAAAAAAAAGCTATAAATATTACCCAGAAAAATATTACTAATATTATTCTTTCTATCTCTTTAATTAATTAAGAATTTAATTTAAAAGTAAAAATATTTACAATAAGTGAAAAACATATTAAAAGTTAAAGAGGATTAATAATTTTTACTGCAGATTTTTTTACCACTCACTAAACTAATTAAAGGTTGTGAATGATTTTACTGCGAAGTAATGATAGTCTAGATAAATTATTGTCCAATTGTTCTCTGTAATGTGTTTTATTATTATATTTTACAATATCTTAATTAATATTTATAAAATCAGTCTATTTGCTCTAAAGTATACACATTGCTTACCATCATATATATGAAACATAAAATGATTTTCCTATTATTTTAAGTTCTTTGAAAGCTTCATATGGCAGCGTTTCTCAAATTGTGGGGCGCGCCCCCTTGGGGGGCGTGATAACACTACAAGGGGGACGCGAGTATATCGAAAAGTCAAAAACAAAAGATTCCCAAAACTACAAATTTACTGAAAGAAAGTAAAACAAAATATACATACGGATATAATAAAAATAAAATACACATTTACACTTATATAATATACTTATAAATGCATCAGTATCCACAATGTATTTGATAGTTAATCTCGCAATACTAAGTGAAGAACAGTTTTAATAATTACTAGAGATTTCCGAAGGCTTGTCATATACAAAATTTAATACTTATCTTGATAATTTATACGGTTCATAATTAAAATCGTATTGTAGCTTTAACGTCATAGTGCATTATTATTGCATTCAATTCATTGTTGTTGTGTGAAAGGGGTCGCGATCAAAATTAAAATTAAAAATTAGGTCTCAAAGATTTAAAGTTTGAGAAGCACTGTCATAAAGTTTAGTTAAATTTATCAGTTGAGTTAGAATGTCATTATTCCAACAAATAATATATTACGGTGGAAAAGAATTAACAATTTAAATAATTAATAACCAATGTCTTTTAAAATAATAAAGAACCAATATACGAAAGTCAAAAGTCAAATTCATATATTATATAGAAAAGTTAAGAAGTTTTAAAATGTTTAATGTTATAAATATGACAGGGTAATCTAAAAATATTAATTTCTGTAAATTACTGTTTCTGTGTATATATGTATTAATTAAGGAAAATTTTAATAAATATGTTTCCCACGCATTCTATGTTAACACTAAGAAGTTTATTTCAGATATAGTTCAAAATTTACAACAACAAATTTACAATTTATGTTTACAACTCTTTTTGAATCAAGCAAATGGCTTTAAATATAAGCATTTAAACAGTAGGCATGTTGAGAAATAGTATAACGATATTAAAAGATTAGCAAATTACAGTTACTACAAAACAGATATGAACTTGATTCTATTTACTCTCTCATTTACACTATATGATTCACTTAAAGGTAACATTCCGAAATGTAATTAAAACATGTTGTTTTAAATAAAAACAAATTAGAAATCTAAATATGCAAAAATGCTTATGCGATTTTAAATATATGACGTACATTTAAAATTATTATTAGAAAATAAAGCTGCCATTCCATAAACAGTATCTCCTCCCGTTGGTGTGGTGTGGTAGTTAGGAGAGGGGGTGCCAGCTCAGGTGTCGTCCACGTCACTTGACCATGGTTCAAAATTACGTGGTCCGTCGCCAAAAGCCCTCGTGTAGCTGAACAGTGCGACGTTAATATTCAATCAATCAATCAATCAATCCACCATAAACAGTATCCTTCTATATCAACTGTTATCCATATAATTGTCTTTTTATCATTTTTGAAATCTGACGTAGAAATAGTGTATATCTTTTTTTCTAAATGAAATTCTTCTCAACCATTTAATTATGGAAATGTGTAACTTTGTTTTTTAAATTCCGTTTCATTTCTCTTGGTTTCTTGTATCATTCCTTTTATCTTACTTCCCTTCTCTGTTTAGTAAATTTTTTTTATCATTCGTCTTACTATATCTAATTTTTCCTTCCTCTGACATTTAAAATACGAAGTATTTCTATCCATTGTTTGAATTCTTAGATGATGTTTTGTCATTTCTTTATTAAGAAAAAATTGAATAAAAATGAATCTCAAGAAAGTTTTAACATTTAAATAGGAATAAAACAAGAGATAAAAAGAAAAGTATAATATTAAGAAATAAATATGAACCGTGGTAATTAAAAAAATTTAAAATGAATCTGATGTGTGTAGTTTTATTTATTAGGTATTACATGCTGAATTTTTTACAAGAAAAACAGGATATAATTTCATAGCAAAATTAAATATCAATAAAAAAATGTATGTATCTATAAATATTCTCAAAATCTCATTGATAATTTAATGATATTCATGCCATTTTCCCAGAAACATTCTCCAAAATTTTCTAGGTTCTTTTTGAATAAATTTTAAAAATTCATACATACTTCTTACATGTTATGCATTGTTATACTGTTACTTTTTCTTGCAAAATTTAAAAATAAAAAAAAAACAATTTTGTTGCAATGCCATTTCAAACTCTGCGATATTCTTTTAGTATAAAAATATTTTTTTGTTCATATCACAACTAACCTCTAGTACTTTTAACACAAAATGAGTCGTATTTAAAAGAAACAAGTAATATCAATGTTAAGGTATCCGAATACGTTTGGAACCGTGATTTTGCAAAAGCGCATAAATAGATAATTTTCATGATATTTAGTGTTACTTAGATTAGAATACATGTATAAAATTATTTTAAGAACATTTT
This sequence comes from Trichonephila clavipes, assembly GCA_019973935.1. Classification (NCBI taxonomy): domain Eukaryota; kingdom Metazoa; phylum Arthropoda; class Arachnida; order Araneae; family Nephilidae; genus Trichonephila; species Trichonephila clavipes. The sequence continues at coordinate 349,641 of BMAU01000536.1, read as the reverse complement.
GACAAAAAAAATTTATTTAAATACAATATTTTGGCAAAAAATTAACTTAGAATAATCTTTTTTCCTAATGTTCTCCTTTTGTGAAAAATGCTTCTATTAGAATAATATTTTGCCTGTATATAGCTCAGACCTCTCTGCAGAAGCTCAAATAGAATGCTTGAAATATATAACTTAGAAGTGGGTTTATTCGTATTTTACGACAACAGAGGGGAGCAATTTTAAGAAAAAAACGCGAATAATTATTTCAATTGGTAGTAAATCTGAAAATAATGTGAATTTTTCAAAAATTCTAGTTGAGTTTCTGTAGAGAGGTCGGAGCTATATACAGGCAAAATATTATTATAATAGAAGCATTTTTTACCAAAGGAGAACATTTGGAAAAAAGATTATTCTAAGTTAATTTTTTGCCAAAATATTATATTTAAATAAGATTTTTTTGTCATAATGTCCTTAAAACAAGTTTATGCATGTATTCTAATCTGAGTGACACTAAATATCATGAAAATTATCCATTTATGTGCTTTTTTAAAATCACGGTTCCGAACGTAATCGGATACCTTGATCGCTCAGAGGAATCTAAATTATGAGTTCAATCAATTATTTAATATATTTATTTTATTACATAAATAAACGTAGTTAATTAAACTAATTAAAAATTCTTATTTAAGGGGGTTCACCCACGTGATGGCCTGTTTGGTAAGCATTTTTAGGAATTTCTTTTTGAAGATCAGTAAAATGATAAAACTGTACGTTTTTTATCATTTATTTTTATTTATCTGAAAAGTAAGTACATAAATGTTTACTCAAAATGTCCAATAGAACGTGAGTTATAGTGCACTGAACACACCCGCCTAAAAAAAATGGTCGCTTACTTCCTCCACGATCCCGGCTGATTGGCTTATCTGAAATAAAAATAATTAACGGTGTTTTAATCTATAATCTTAAATACACCGAATAAGCTACACCCAATTCAAAATATTAAAAATTGGATTTTTGGTAGACTCCTGAAGAAAAAATATGAATTTCATGGTTTTTTTGTTATGTTTTTGTTATAAAAAAAGGAAATATAGGAAACTTTGGAAGATCATAGTTCATTTGGTGCGTATATATATGCTGAGTCTACCCTAGAAATTTGAAGTCATTTGGTCAAACCATTCTTGAGATATGACGGAAGAAAGTTTGAAAAACACAGTTTTGAGAAAAACGCGTTTAAAATTTCAAGTCCGATTAAAACAATAAAAATCTTACCATAGCGTTACGAACAGCTGCTCTTCTAATACCTGCTTCTTTAGAATGACTTCGAATTTTTAAAAAATTCCCTTTACCACCGTATTCTAGACATGTTAAAGAAGCAATTTATGAAGAAAAAAATTTAAAAAATTGTGAATATTCAGCTTAAAATTTTAATGTCTTTCAAAAATAGGAGAAAGAAAAATAAGAAACAAATAAATATATTTCATTCTCACATATACATCATTTATTTATTATTTTTTTAAATTTTTAATAGAACCTTTTATTCTCTATGCACTACACCACTTCATAACTAATAGCATATAAATCCTACTTGAATGTAATACATAGCGTTTTCAATTTCCCTGGAAATGATTTTAAAATCATTGTATATGAAACTAAATATTCTAATTTCTCCTAAATTTTAAAATTTATTAAATAATCATGAATTAGCAAAACCTTACCAGTTTACAATTTCTTTGTACACTCACTTAAATTTGAAGCAAGCTCTAAAGTGATAAAACAGAAATAAAATTTCAAAAAACCTCACACACACACAGAGATAATTTTAACAAATAGTTAACTCATCTAAGATCCAATATTATGCTAGTTGGTAGTCTAACTTCAAAATTTTGTTTAAATTTCATATCGTATACGTGACGGGAAGTATAGTTTCAGGAATTCAGTGTCCAGAATTTAGATAACCACATCCAAGTTCTCTCCTAGAGAAATCTGTTCTATAAAGGTTGATGACAACCCTTACAGCTAATATCAATCAGTTTACTCGACATGTCAGGGACATGTGCAACTGTAGCATCGCCCAAATTGATGTACTCAATCAACACTGACATTTCCAAATGGACGACGCGCAATTCTAAAGCTAATCTCTGATTGTAATACACTGGATTCAAATACAGAATTCTATTTTGCCAAGTTTAGATTAACAGTGATTTTCTCAGAATAAATAGCTTGTGGAGTTTGAAATGTATTCAAAAATAAATGCTTGTTTATATAATATATTTCATAGATATTATTAATTCCAGAATGAGTAAAACTAGATGTTTTTTTATATGGACAAGTACTTTTAAATTGCAAAATTGGATACTTTGATATTTAATGTACTTTTAAATGAAGTTTATTTCAATAATCTTAAACAGAAACACAAGAAAAGAGAACAAAATATGTTCTGCTATAAATTTAATCTATAATAAGTTTGCTTCAAGAAATATATAACCTACATACCAGAGGTCGGTAACCTCATAGCTGTGTTGAGCAAAACCAATCTACCAATCTGATTCAGGATGCCACACAGTAGAAAATATTTTAATTAATTAAATTCCCCCTCGAAAATGCATGTAATTAGAGAAAAGAGGTCTAGAATACAGATTTATATTATTACATATTAATTTTATACTATTTAGATGTTTATTAATATAAAAAATAAACATGAAACAACTATTTCTTCCCCATAAACAAAAAAAATTAAAATTACCCATTATTTTTTATCAAAATAAGAAATAAACAACACAAAATATAAGTATTACTTAAATATAGTTAAATAAAGAATAATTATTTTGAGAGCGAAACGCACCTTGTCCTTTAATTACATTACGCAATATCGCAATATCAGAGGTCATTTTAAAATTGATGAATTTCTGAATGTTCCGTTATTAAACAACCTTCTTGATGCATTCAAAATATTTTTCATAGGAGATAAGACCTGATCAAAAATAGATTTGTAGAACCAAAAACGGAAAGCAAAGAACATGCAATTTTTCAAATAATTGAATTTCTCCAGTAAGGGCATCCAACAATTTCAAATAGCTGTTATCGTTGAGGTATCCGACATCGTTCGGAACCGTGATTTTAAAAAAGTGCATGAATGGATAATTTTCATGATATTCAGTGTCACTTAGATTAGAATTCATGTATAAAATTGTTTTAAGGATGTTTTGTCAAAGAAAAATTATTTAAATACAATGTTTTGGCAAAAAATTAATTAACTTAGAATAATCTTTTTTCAAAATGTTCTCCTTGTATAAAAAATGCTTCTAAAATAATAATATTTCGCTTGTATAAAGTAAAGACTTCTCCAGAGAGTCTGAACTAGGATTTTTGAAAAATTGAAATAATTATCAACGTTTTTTACTTAAAAATGCTCCCCTCTGTTGTCGTAAAATATGGATAAACCCACTTCTAAGTTACATAATTCAAACATTCTAATTGAGCCTCTGCACAGAGGTCTGAGTTATATACACAGGCAAAATACTATTCTAATAGAAGCATTGTTCACAAAAGGAGAATATTTTAAAAATGGGTCATTCTATGTTCCTTTTTTGTCAAAATATTGTACTTAAATAATTTTTATTGTAATAATGTTCTTAAAACAATTTTATATACATTTTCTAATCTAAGTGACACTAAATATCATAAATAAAGGGTGTTTTTTTAGAGGTATAAAACTTTAAATTGCAATAAAACAACGATGTATTATTCGATTGACATGAATTTTTTTTATTCGAAAGATAATCTTGTGGCATTACATTTTAAATATGATTTCTGGCATAGGACTGCCACGGCTGGCTCGGATGTAGTCCAATCTGGACGTCCAATTTTCGATGACTTTTTCCAACATTTGTGGCCATATATCGGCAATAACACGGCGAATGTTTTCTTCCAAATGGTCAAGCGTTTGTGGCTTATCCGCATAGACCAATGACTTTACATAGCCCCACAGAAAATAGTCTAGCGGTGTTAAATCACAAGATCTTGGAGGCCAATTCACAGGTCCAAAACATGAAATTAGGCGGTCACCAAACGTGTCTTTCAATAAATCGATTGTGGCACGAGCTGTGTGACATGCTGCGCCGTCTTGTTGGGACCACAGCTCCTGGACATCATGATTGTTCAATTCAGGAATGAAAAAGTTAGTAATCATGGCTCTATACCGATCACCATTGACTGTAACGTTGTGGCCTTCATCGTTTTTGAAGAAGGATTCCACCAGCCCATAAAGCGCACCAAACAGTCAGTGTTTCTGGATGTAACGGTGTTTCGACATACACTTGTGGATTAGCTTCACTCCAAATGCGGCAGTTTTGTTTGTTAACGTATCCATTCAACCAGAAGTGCGCTTTATCGCTAAACAAAATTCACTTATGAAAATCGGGAAAAACGGCAATCTCGTTTTGGGCCTATTCGACGAATCTACGCCTTGCTTGATGATCGTTTTGATGAATTGCCAAACCAAACTGAGAATAAATCACTTGTCAGCTGTTAAATCGGTCGCCATCTTGGAAAGTAATGCCAACTTAATCTTCTATAGCTGGAAAAAAACACTCTTTATTTTCCATTTATACGCTTTTGCAAAATCACGGTTCCAAACGTAGTCGGATACCTTAAAGTCATTCTAAAGACTTTTTTGTAATTCTATATATGTTGCTTCCAGTATAACTTTGAATATGTGAATTGAATAAGCTCCATTTCAAAATTATCAACTTCCATCCGCACAAAAATTGACAAATTTGTTGTATGGTACAGAGTGCTACTGAGAATTCTACCGCGTGCCAAATCTGGCACGCGTGCTATAGATTGCCGAACGCCTGCCGTATAATTATACTTTTTCATACAGAATTCTTAATTTATTTCAAAAGACCTCGGTATTCAATTCTACAAAAAGTCTAAGAAAATTGTATCTGTGTGTTTTAATTGGGTGCTTGATTAGAGAAAGTTGACTAAGCAAAGTACATCTGCGCCAATAAAAATAACATTTCGTTTGGTGTCAAAGATAGCATCATATCGTAGAAATTCATATTACTCTTATATCTTAGACAGAATATCAATATGGTGCCATTTTTTTAGTGCCAATACAAGTTTTATTGGGATACAATAAAATAAATTCAAAAAGTACTGGAATCAAAACATGAAAGAAGAGAATTCCGAAACCACGAATTGTGAGCCAAGACGTTCGTTTACAATTTCTCCAAATCTGACACGAAAAAAATGCTAAAAAATAAAATTCAATGAACATTTCTTCTGTGATTTTTACCATCGCATGTATGTAGTGCTGATTTTTCGCAGATATATATAACAAAATCGTAAACTTGATGGGCCTCTACAAATAAAACATCCGCTTGAGGAATGAAAAATCATCCTACGGTATAAGTAAAAGCACAATTTTTACGAAAGCCGTAAAACAAGCTTGAACTATTTGAAGAAAGAAAATGGACAAAAACCAAGCTTGTTGCACAGAAAAAAGTAGTAAAAAAGAACTCTTAGGAGCCTTATATGTATCCCACTTCTTAATGTTAAACTACATTTGTGCTTTTTAAGTTAAATTGTCTTCCCTTTTTGCTTTTTTTTTCAGTTATATTTGCGCAAGGATAGTGAAAAATATATACTGTGAAATACGTTTAACGCGAAAATACTTAACCCTTTATATACCGACGGTACTTAAAAGTAACCATTTTTACGAATATTCTGGCAATATTTAGCAGGAATATTCTTTGAAATCCACTCTTCCAAGATATAGGGCAGCATGGGTTCTATGATGAGTATTTTAGAGGGGAAGGTGTATAGTTCTAAAATTGCGTTTTCAGCGGATTGCGAAGATTGTCATTTTTGTTCCGAAAAAATAGTTAATGTCAAAAGGTGTCTTATTTTTTTCTATGTTAATGATGACCTTAGGAAAAGATTTGACTATTTATTTTAAGTAAACAGTGTGCATAATTAATTTTACAGATGAATATCTTTATTTAATTAATTAGCTCTGATTAAATTTCAAAAAGTTGAGTATTTTGTTTATTTATATCCCTTAATTTTCAATGGAGTGATTAAAAAAATGTATATTGCATGAAAAAAACTGCAGAAAATCATAATGCGGTAGAAAAGGGTTAAGAGGAAATATCTGTTAACATGAAATAATACAACGATCCCGACAAACTATTATGTATTTTCATGTATCTTTATCTCTCAACACGAAATAAAAATCGCTTAACACGAAAAATTTCCCTCCTGGAAATGAAGAAAATACGGAAAACACCAGCCGCACAGGCAAGATTTATGAGGAGTGTGAAATAAAAGAGAGTGGTTTCACATGTTTCGTAGAAAGGAGGCTAACTTGGCTTTCAGATACCCTAGGAACAGCTTGTGACATGAGCCAATTTTGTTTTTATAAGTTACTTTCACCATCCACCTCTACAAACACCACACAAAAACGTATCATCAGTTGGCTTTGAAATTCGGTGACGAGTATATCGAAGTGTGAATAGAAATCAGTGAGTTTGATTCGTGTTTTATTTGCTATTCCCGAGGAATTTTTACGAGCCCAATGGCAAAGAACTCAGGGGGGAAGTAAACTGCTATTTCACTTAAAATGAAGAGGAAGCTTCTTGAGGCTGTTGATCAAAAACAGAAGACGAATATGAAAATCTGTAAATATTTTGGTATTGTTAGCTCTACATTATCAACAATAACTAAAAAAGGGAGCAAACTACGGAAGTGTTTAAACATACATATTCGAATAAAATTTACTCTAATAAACTTAATTTTGTTAAATAAATGGGGACTTTTTTTTCAATATCTTTTAACACGAAAAAATATTTCAGTGCCCTCACTTTCGAGTTAAACGATTTTCACTGCATACATATTTCAAACATCTAAGTCCAATTATTTTATAGTATATCCATAATTTCTATATACCTAAAAAAATTTAATATAAACTGTATTAGACAAATTTTCCATCAAAAATGTTCTTAAAACGATCAAAATGCTGAAAAAATAAATTGGGGGTTCTTTCTGAATAAATCTTCCGTTTTTTGTTTAAAAATAAAGAAAAAATGAAAGAAAACTTTTTTAAAGAAAATGTGTATTTTAATCATTAATAAAATGTTCTGTCACTATGTGAATACATGCAAACAAAACAAAAGTTAAAATCGTCTGAAATTATTGAAAAATTATACTCGAAAAGAGCTTTGTGGTATGATTGTTTATTCTACGTATATTCCAGCTGTAATTTATTTTAAACCATTATTAAATAAAATGCAGTAAAAAAAATTGCATTTTGTTTTGTGATAAAATAAATTCCTTTGATGTGTGTGTGTATTAAGCATACACAAAAGAGGTTTAATCAGTTAGAGAACTTGCAAAAAATAAATGCTTCTGGAATGATGAATATATTTCATTTTGATTCTTTTCAAATTCTATCGTAATAAATTAAATTTTCATATAACAAACCATTAATTTTAAATACTTATCAAAAAGAAGCATTACATACTATATACATACATGAATATGAAATTTCATTCATACTTCAAAAAATCTAAGGCATGAAAAATGATCGTACGTATATAAATAATCTACAGTTTTAATTAATTTACATGGTTAAATATGAATTATACCTAATTTTCAATACAAAAACTTTATTTAAATATTTTTAGAAAAATCGTAATTATATAAATTTAATTTTTCAAACTTAATCTTGAATTTTCTCTTTCTTATTGCGAAATTTACTCTAATTCATGTTTCTTTATTTCATGTGTTTTTAGTTCTGACTGTCAATTCTCTTTCCTCCAGTAAGTTTATGTTTATTTCCTGAAGTATTTACAAATAGACTATGAGTAATAAAGTTAATTTTAGCGTTCCTTTGTTTGTTTTTCTCTTTAATCATTTCAAATAAATAATCAGAAGGAAGACTAAAGAAATTGAATGTAAGGTTGTGTGTCGAACAGTTTGCAGAGATAAGTTGCATAAACGTTTTTGTTAAAATAAGAGGCTGTATCTAGGACATTAAACATATACGTGGAATTCAATGAAACCTAGTTGCAATTTGCTTCTTATTTTTCTTGTTTTACCCGTTTATTTACTTCTGCCTCCAATTTCTTAGTTATCTTCTGTTTTGCTTAGCTGTGTCCAGTACCTCCTGTTCAAGCATAGATTTAATTTTGTTATATTTTAAGGTATCCGACTACCCTAAAACCATGATTTTTTTCAAAAATTGGCAAACTTTTATGATTTTATTTTATAGACCATTTTAAACAATAACAATACCAAGTATTTTACCTACTAGAACAAAAACTACAAGCGTTTTAGTAAAAGCAAATGCCATAACTTTAATGAAACCGAAACGTAAAACTCAAACGGGGACCGCGATTGCAATTTGCTGTATTTCTTTTTTATGTTTTGCATAACAGTAGAAGTGTTTTGATCTTCAGATTTATCTATAACCGTTTCTTTATGTTGTAGTCTGCCTCAATTTCTAATGACTTATCTTCTATTTTTATCGTGAAGACCACTTCAAACACGAATAACAAAAGTAACACATCAAAATTGAAAATTGAGAATTTGTTCATAAAATCTTTGTAGAGAGCGGGCCCCGTTTATGTAATTTTTCGTAATTTTGTTATATTTTAATAATAATAATTTTTTTTTTTTTTAAGAGAAAAATATACTATATAAATATAAAAATCACAAAAAGATCTCCATATTTAAAAAAGTTGTCGCAAGTAGTCGGATTAAGAGAAGATTTTAAAACATGTTAGATAAAAATAAAGGCTTATCGAACCTTTTCTATAATTCCTTCTAGGCCTGTTCTGAATCTAGAATTATTACTTGAATAAAAATTAGGAAAAAAGTCCGAAATATTTAAAGGTTGCTCAAATGAAAAATGGACAAGTTCAACAAATAGAATGATTTTATTGGAAATCAAAGAAATTGCCCTGGATGTTGTAACACAGGTCTCATCATTTTGGCAGCTGGTCAATGTTTTCACAGTAGAAAGCACGTGGTTGATTCTTGAAGAAGTCCTGCCCAGCTTCTTTCACTTCATCGTCCAAATACAAACGTAATACAGTCTGAAGAGGTCTAAAGGTATAGATGTCCCAGGATAACAAATTCGGACTGTACGGTGGGGTTCTAACATTTCCCAACGGATTTTTTAAAGTTTCCTTAGATTAACGGGAAATGTGTGGGCAAACATTGTCAAGATCCGATATTGTTTGCTACCCTTCTCAAAAACTTTAGCACCAAAAGCTCCAAGACGTTAGACCTAAACAATGTTCACCATAACTACCACTATTTGTGTCTACATACACCTCTAGCAATTAGAAACCGTACTACCATACGTTGTTCCAATCTGGGCGCATCCTTATATGGCACGACTTTACTTTCGATTAGTTTTCTCTACCTCTAACAGGTCTCCATGTTAAATATCGTATGCGATGTACATGTCCTACTGTTATTTGTGTCCCTGTTTGGTCGCTCTACTATAGCTGCACTCATTCTGACACAATCGCATATGTCCACGTTTTATTTGTGTGGCGGGGCAACCCTTATACATATAATCTCATAAAGTTGAGAGTTTTCCAAAGAAACATTTTACGTTCATATCTATCACCAATTGTGATAATAGACAATAAATAAAAATAAATATTCAAAATAACAGATATCGAAGTTCAAATAGATGTGTTTTATGTTGTTTTTTTATAGATACCTTATCTGTAACCACAAAAGACACAAGAATTAGGCCGTTAAAGCACTTCACGAAAATCCATTAAATAATCGATTTTTCAATTTTGATTGAAACATAAAATACAATGCACTGTAGCTTAATTAGAAGTATTTTTAATATTTTTTTTAAAAGTTGTTTACATCTGTCAAACCCCAAAACCGCTGATTGCCACGCCCTCTCAAATCAAAACAAAAGACACATGCTACTTTTCAGCCTTATCAAATGGTTTAAATTGATTAAAAGAATTTATTTTGATCAGCAGCTTATCCAGGAAAGAAGTGAAGTGAATAGTTATAGATGTTTGTTTACTTACAGCATTTTTTACCTCCTTGTCAAATGCAACGGATTTCTGCGATCGTTTTCAATAGTGTTTTCCATTAAAAACACATTTTCAAAACGTTTTTTAAACTCTAGTTTAAAAAACTAAAGAGTTTGAAAGAAATGTACAACATTCCAAACTTTTATGGATTTAAATGTTGATAAGTCAGACAATTTCAACCATAAAATCTAAGTTGTAAGTTTAATAAAGAGTATGTTTCTTTTTTAGATTCAAATGTTTCTGGAAATTCTGACATTATACTGTTCATTTGTGCTTTGAAACAACATTATTACATGGCACGACACATAAATTTTGGTCACCAAATCTAGGGTTTGGCTATACAAAAATTGTTAATATGTTGTAACTTTTGTGGTCTTATTCAAACATTTCTTATTACCAGGTTTTCTAAAACAGTAGTTAATCAAAAAGGTACAAAAAATTATATGATGTGGACACATGAATTTCATATGCTATAGGTCTATTTAAAAAGTAGCAGTTGTATTTTGCATTTGTCACTTACACCATAGTGGTTTTGTGATTCCATTTTAAATAATGTCAGAGAAAGTAACCAAAGTGTCTATGGCTTTAGCTGCTGCCGAAACAATATTTAGGATAACCAAATGTACCACTATCAATTACCTGGCTAAAAATAAGCTATATATTTCTAAATGCTGTTGTTACGGCAGTTAGTTTGGACACTGGGAAAGTTGTTGATGCTAAAATATTATCGCAGAAATGTTTGTGTAATTTTAACTGATGTACATTAGTGTTCGGTAAGTTACATTGAAAATAGTAGGGGAATGGAAGTTGAAGAGGTGCACTTTTTTTTTTGTATCTCTCATCACTCGCAGACATTACACAATTTATGATATACACAATATTTGGACTATATGGGAACTCTAAAGCATACAAATCAGTTTTAGAATCTAAAGATATGTGAATATTGAACAATTAGAATGTGTTAATCATGTTGAGAAAATGATGGGGACATGACTTTTAAAATGAAAATTAAAAGACAGAAAGCTTAAAGACAAAAAAATCTCTAGGATGCCGTAATGGCTTGACAGATGCTGAAATAAACAAATTGCAAAGTTGCTATGTTTTGGCTGTTCAAACAACTAAAATTTGTCAGCCATAAGGCAAGCTATATGGGCTATAATTTTTGATAAAATGTTCACAGGTTTGAATCTACGACACGGTTTATGCCCCATGGGATGTGACTTGTGGTGTAGATTTAATACGTCCACATACTGAAAGGTTACAACAAGCATAAACACGACTTACCTATTGTAATATTCAAAATTACATAAACAAAGTATTTAGAGGTCACTAATCTTGAACATTTATCTGGATGCTTGCTTGATAAAACTCAAAATATTAGTGAAAGCGAAATAGTTTTTGGTGTATAATTCCAAAACTGTATTTGTTGGGGAACTTCAAAAACTATAGTACATGAAGCTATATACTTATATAATCAAAGCTTCATTACCAAATTGAAAGTTTTAAATGTATTAAACATTCAACACCTGAATTTTAAATGTCGAGCATTGCAAAAAGTAGATCATTCGTGTATTAGGAATAGTCAGTTTTACAATGAACCAAAGAAGCCAGAATTAAAAAAAACAATTAAAATATAGGCAAGAAGATGATCTTGCAGATGACACTAGCAATCCAAGTTATAATGCATTAGTTAATAGTATTTGTACTTTAAATCACTATTTCTCAAAAGTGTAAATTTCAACACAAAAGGAACATTTTAGAAAAAACTACTTGTTTTACAGCCTTGAAACTTTGCACATATGTTAACTATACAAATAAATATTTTAATGAGAGATTTTGTCAAAAATTATTCAAAAATATTTATGGATTAAAAATGTATTGAATTTTCATCGTTTTAAAATTTTGACGTGTTACTCCACATATGAATTTTTTACTAATCAAAATTTTTAAAAATGCTTTAAAATAATAAAAACAATACCACAAAAAAATTCATGACTGTATAACCAGCCAATTTTTAAAAAATGTTCCCTTAAACAAATTAAATCGCATGTTCTTTTATAATTTTGTATGGTCTTTTTTGATACTGTACTACCACGTGTAGCACTACTTGTTCCAAGGCTTTCAGACCCTCATAATGCTGGCTTCAAATAAATGTTTTGTCTTCGCTTGTCAATAAGCCAGGGCTTCTCAAACTTTCAATTCTTGCGACTCAATATTCAATCATAATTTTCATCGCGCCCCCCTACATACAATAACAATGTATTGAATTTGATGAAAAGGATACTTTGACGCTAAAATTTTAATTCGACTTCAACGTCTAAAGTGCCACCGTCGTATATGAAAGTTCCGCTCAACCAAAGCGTAAATTGTCCCGGACATTTATGTACGTTTTTCCAAAATACGATTTTTTCTGCTCCCTGCTATCCATAAAATTATTCCGAAAGCTTTGGAATGTATTTTAAAAATCTTGCCAGTGTTTACGAAGGAGTTACTAATTTTACTTTATTTACTTATTATTACTTTATTATTGCTTATTTATTCCCCCTTTCTCTTCTCCCCTCTCAAAAACACCACATATGTATGCATACGTGCAAAACGGTGGCATTCGAGAGCGAATCGCGTAAATTTCAATCGGCAGTTTAGGGATTAATTATAAACCGTACAACTTATCAAGATAAGTGTTAATTTTTGCATATAATTTTATATAAGACGAGCCCTTGAGGTCACTGGTAATTATTAAACTTGGTCTTAAAACTTAGTACTGTTAAATTAATTATAAAATACATTGTGCAGAACTGATAAATTTATAAGTATATTATATCAGTGTAAATATTTTGGTTTATTTTTTATTATGTAAGAATGTATTTGATTTGTTTACTTTCAATAAATTAATAATTTTTTCAAAATAATCTTCTGTTTTCCATTTTTCTATATGCTCGCGCCCCCCTCCTGGGGTTATCACGCCCCTCTAGGAGGGCGTGCCCCACAGTTTGAGCAGCACTGCAATAAGCTTAGTTTCATCCTTATGTTAACTGTTCATGAATCAAAGTTTGTAGGTTCGAAACCACCGCTTCTATTACCGGACTGGGCAAGATTGACTCAGCCTTTCATCTCTACTGCAGTGAGTCGATAAATGAGTACCAAGATTCCTTGGGGACTTAAACTTTGCGGATCTCGCTTCAGATTGACCACCTGATCGGGACATCTGCTCATGCACCTCAGCGTTTAATGGTGACGTATACTGGGATGGGCACAGTAGGCCCTGACCCTCATGGGCTGTTTCACCACTGAGTTTGAGTTTAAATATGCGTATCTCTTGCAAATTCTGTGGATAATATTATTTATAAAGTTTATAGTGTAGGAAAAGTAATATATATTAGCAAGATTCTGTTACCAGTATTATCCATCCTTCCAAAAGTACCTCTTTACTTACATTTCAACTGGATAATTGCGCATCAACACTTGCTACGGGTTTCTACTATTTGTCTTTGTACTTAAATATTTCCCTGTCCTGCTAAATGAAGCACGTTTGGGCTCTAACGGGAAGACGTCTCTGGGTGTTGTTCATCGGTTGTGCAGGTCTAACTTGTCAATTGAAATGTGTATAAGATATTAACTAACTCTGCGAATCAATGTATAGCAGGATATCAACATTCATAAGGACCAAAGATGGGTCTACACATTATTGATTTTGCTGTTGCTCCTGCAGCTGTACCTCCTGCGTGAATAAAGCATTGAATTTCTGTCATACTGTTAGCTTTTTTGTTTTAAATATCCATAAAATTCATTTACCGGCTTTTGTCCTATTCTTGAAAATCGTTTTTTTTTAAATGATAAACATACCACTTAAAAACAGAAAATTATTAAATTTCTTTCTTATTCCTACATTGTAAAATTTGTGTTAGAATTTGTTTCTATACATTATTAAACGAAATGTAAATTAATTTTGTTCTCATAATGCTATATGCACTTCAGATTTTAAGAATTAACTAATTTAAAACGACATTAATTACAAGATATTTCCCCAACTTTTCACAAATTGCGCAAGTTGTGTACTGAGAGCTTTTATAAATATCGTTAACAAAGAAAGTTTTAATTGTAACACTCGTGTTGAATTTATATTGAATGTATTCCAATAATAAGTATTCTTATCATCATATTATATTTAAGCTACGTAATTCATTTAGAAATAAACTTTAGTATTCTAATTAATAACGTTATAAAATGGAAACACACACAAATGGAAATACGAACAAAAAGCAAACGATATGCATGTGTATTTTTTTAATAAATGATATACATTTTAAATATTTGTCATTTGGAAAAAATTAAAATAAATATTTCTCCAGCAACTTAAATTGTTATGCATTATTAGAACAACTGTATTTTTAAATGTAAGGAAATTAAAAAAAAATGTTTCTGTTCTTAAATTTAATATTGGAAATATCTTTTTTTATTTGCTTCTTTAAATGAGATTTTAAAATGACAGTGAAACTATGTTTGGTAATTCATTTCTTTTAACTTAATTTTTATATTTTGCTTTCCTCTAAGTTTTAATTTCATCCTTCAATTTTTTTCTGTTAATTTGTTTAAAGTACTTTTTTATCTGACATTGGAAAATAACAAGAATCTCTTATTAATTTTAAAAGTGACATGATAGTTTTTTGTTTAGTTATTTTTTTCATTAAATAAAAATAACAAAGGAACACGTGACGTCAAAATGAAAAAAATAATGCGAAATAGGCTTTTGAGAAACAAATAAATACGTTATAACTTAAAAATTTTGGAATCTATGAATATTATATGGATTTGGTCATAACTTAATATATTTCAAAAACTAAAATATTTAATGACTGTAACAAAAAAAAAATTATATGCTTAGAAATGACAGTTAAAAGATTCGTTTTAAGAAAACTTCATTTTTTATTAGTTCTTATAAAGCATCATATGTCAATTACTATAATAATGATACACGTGAGTTATTTTTCCTATTATTCTGCTTAAATTAGTAAACTGTAAAAGCATAATAATGCATCATTAACGATCTTGTGTTTTATACCATGTAGTATACTGGATATTTAATAATATACTGGAACGGGGTTTATTTACTGGAATAGAAAAACAGAGTTCAATGCTATTTTTTTCGCCATTAGATTTAACTAAATGTAAAAAAATGCGATTTGAGCTCTTAGATTTTAATTTAAATCAGCTACAAGCCCTTTAATTCTATTTTATTGACATTTTGATCTTAACCATTCATATAAGTCAGTGCTTCTCAGTTTCAATATTCGCGACCCAATATTCAATCATAATTTTCATCGCGCTCTCTCAAACGATAACAATGCTTTGAATTCAATAATACTATACTTTGATGCTAATACCACGATACAACTTTAACCTCTTAAGTGCCAAAGGCGTATATAAACGTTTCGCTCAGCCAAAGCGTAAATTTCCCTGGACGCATATATACGTCTTTCCAAAGTACGATATTTTCTGTGCATTGCTATCCCTAAAATTATTCCGATGGCGTGGAATGCAATAAAATGACATTGACAATGTTTGCGAAGAATTTACTTAATTCAGATTATTTGCTTCTTTATTCCTTTCCTCCTCCTCCTCCCCCTCCTTCCCAATACATCACACATGCTTGGAAAACGGTTGGCATTGGGAAGTGAATCGCGTAACTTTTAATAAACATTTAAGACAGTGTTTCTCAAACTGTGGGGCGCGCCCCCTAGAGGGGCCTGATATTTCTACGAGGGGGGGTGCGAGCATATTAAAATGTCGAAGACAAAAGCTTATTTTTAAAAATAAATATATTAATTTACAGAAATTAATCAAACAAATACATTCCGACGTAACAAAAAATAAAATACACATTTACTCTGATAAAATACACTTATAAATGTATCAGTGCGCGACAATGTATTTTATAATTAATTTAACAAGACTAAATTAAGAACAAGTTTGATAATTACCAGTGACACACCATGGACCTGTATTAATGCTTATCTTGATAATTTGTACGGTTTATATTTAATTCCTTAACTGCCGATTAAAAGTTACTAGATTCGCTCCTAAATATCACCGTTTTCCACGTAGACGCGAGTATGTGATGTTTTGTGGGGGGAGTGAAGGAATAAATAAGCAAATAATCTGAAATAAATAAATTGTTAAGGTCCTTTTATTGCATTCCAAAGCCTTTGGAATAATTTTATGGATAGCAGTGCACAGAATAGATCGTACTTCGGAAAGACGTATATATACGTTCAGAAAATTAATGCTTTGGCTGAGAGAGACGTTTACATACGCCGGTGGCACTTAAGAGGTTAAAGTCGTATTGTAGATTTAGCGTCAAGGTATAGTATTATAGAATTAAATACATTGTTATTGTATGGAAGGGGGGGCGATGAAAATTATGATTGAATATTGGGCCGCTAATGCTGAAAGTTTGAGAAACACTGATTTAAGAGATTAATTATAAACCGTACAAATTATCAAGATAAGTATTAATTTTGTATATAATTTTATATATGACAATCCCATGGGGTCGCTGGTAATTATTCAGCTGGTTCTTAACTTAGTATTGTTAAAATACACTGTGTGTTGCATTGATACATTTATAAGAGTAATAAATCAGTGTAAATGTGTATTTTATTTTTTATTATGTCAGAATGAGCGTATTTTATTTACTTTCAGTAAATGAATAATTTTTTTAAATAATCTTTTGTTTTTTTGACTTTTCACTATGCTCGCGCCCCCAAGGGGGGTACACCCCACAGTTTGTGAAACGCCGGTATAAATGAAAGATTTGCTTCGACCCCTTCTTTCACATGTCGAATTGACCACGGTAGCCGATGGTCATAGTCGCGAATTCATAACCTCATATTTAACGAACATTGCGTTCATGTTTCATATATTTAAGTTATTATGTGTGTGTTTCAAGTGTATCATATATTAAATTATATTTTTATTTTGTATTTTTCTTTCTTTTCATATAAAAAATGTGTAGGTTCGAAATAAAATGCTATGCATTAAAATAAAGAAAATTATGTTTGTAGAAAGATTATTTCTTCTGTGTATTATTCTTAAAAATTTAACTTATCAAACAGAGAATGCAAAAAACGTCCAAATTATTTTATAGTTTATCTGGTATTTTGAAGCAAGTTTCCAAGTAAAAAAAAAAAAAATTTAATAAATTTTCACTTGTATAGTTCAAACAAATTTTCAGTAAGATAAATTTTTAAACTAAAAGGGGGAGGATACTCCCTGTACCCCTAACGGTAGAACAGGTAGACCAACCTCCATTGAACAAATTATGCAACTGTTAATACTCATTGCTCAAATTATAAAACTGTAATTCTCTAACTGTTCAGGGCCTAACTTTTCAACTAAGCTCTTCATTAAAAATTTCTGTCTTTTTTGTGCACTTTCTTCATTTGTTCTTTTTTTCATAAAACTCGTTCTTGGTGCTCCTGTTCAATTAGACCATAGGTCGCAGATTCTATCTTCCTCATTGGTGACCTCGACGTGATATGAAACAGCAACCAAAGTCGTCAGACTCACTTGACGCAGCAACCAAAGTCGTCAGACCCAATTGATGCAACGACCAAAGTCTTGAGATTCACATGACCCGACACCTCCAGTTAACAGCAACAACACACACCCTCGCCATATCAAACATCTCGTTCATTAGCCTGTCCACTAACTCACTTTTGGGGAAGTACTGTAGAGGTATCTACATAAGCCAGTAACAGCCTCCGGACATGGGTGATCAATTTTGTCCAGTGGTCATGTTACCCGGCTTCGGATCCATAAGTCGTGGGTTTACCTCCACAAATTCAACTTTTTACAGCCTATCTTTACTAACTATACTTTATGCATAAATAAATTTATTACAGCATCACAAAAAACTACTACAGGATTTTTGTTCGTAATTAGTAAATTCGTAATTGTAAAATTTGTAATTCATTGTCACATTTAACTTTTTTTGCTGGTTCATATGCAAAGCTTCAACATTATCGTAAGTGTAAGTTTGTCCGAACTGTGATTTTGCTCCATTCTGTTATAAAGATATAGTTGCTTTTATTAGCTATACAGATGTATAAATAAATTTAATTACGGCATCACGAAAAACTATTTTTATATAGAGGGAAAATAAATTTTTAAACCGAAATCTCAACTCTTAATTATTTCTTCACTCCTCAGCAATTCCATCTCCTGTTAATTAACAATCCATTTGTTAAAGAAGAGTTTAAAACGCAAGACATTCGAATAAGAATCTCGGAAACAGAATTTTCAGAATATAGATAATTTCATCCAAGCTATATGATGGATTAACTTATTTTATAAAGGGTTCATTACAATATTTCTAACTAATATAAATCAGCTTAGAAGACATGTCAGCGACATGTGCAATTGTAGCATCGCCCAAATTGATGCACTAAATCAACACTGACATTTCCAAATGGATGATGTACAATTCTAAAGCCAATCCCTGATTCTAACATGGTTGTGATTCAGGTTTAGAATTCTATTTTGTGAAGTTTGGAATAACTGTAATTTTCTGAGACTAAATAGTTTGTGAAGCTGACGAACTGGAGTCAAATTAAGAATAAAACAATATGTATAAAATTTGTTTAGAAAATAAAAATTACTTTGAATCGATTGCTTATGATTATTATTCGAATCTTAATTTTAATTCAAAGTAACGACAGAAGAATGTGGAACAAAACGGGTATAATAATATTTCCTGGACTAGACACAATAAATTTATAAATAATAAATAAGTTTTACAACTTTTTATCAATAACTTAACATAATTGTACACTCTGTTATAAAATTCCCCTCTTTCTCAACGAAGGCAACATAAATGCGAATCTGAAACAAGGCGTATGAAAATAAATAATTTTATACAGTTTATTTACAGTCGTAAATCGGTTATCTTTTTCTCTCTAATTTTAGGAATCTTGATTCTTCATAATCTTCTTATTTTCAAATGTTAAGAATGCTTGTGAAACTATGGAAATGAAATAATACGAAAAGAAAATGAAAGGTTTATGGGGCTTTTGTATGAATGACTTATGTATATATGATCTCCTGATGTTTACCAATGATTGTGTACATGCAAAAGTTTTGTCAGTGACATAATAGAGCAATGGAAGGAAATATTGGAAATGCTACATTGGGACGTCTTATGGCATAGGACAACTGAGCCCGGGCCTAGGGCTTCAACCACTATAGAGGCCGTGTCTTGTTCTCGGCTCAGCTTTAATATGATTATTACACTGTTTGAATTAATTAGGACAAATAATAAAAAAGGTTATTTTTTCTAAAACCTTAGCTTTTTATCATTCCTTACCATAAATAGATTGAAAAATCTGTATATTAATACGAAGTATGACTTCCTTCAGCGGAAATGACCTTTTCAACCCGCCTTGGCAATGACTCCTCTAGAGTAGAACACATGTTCTTGATTTCATCATCTTGGAAACACACTAGTATAACCCTTTTTATCATTTGCTTTGTTGTCATGCGATTCACCTTAGTGAAAAGATTCTTGAGAATATGCCACCAGTTTTGAATTTTGAAGCCAATCAAGTCCTTGTATTTTGTTTTCCGCATTAAGGTATCCGATTTCATTCGAAACCGTGATTTTGCAAAAGCGTATAAATGGATAATATTTATGAAATTTATCGTCACTTAGATTAGAAAATGTATATAAAATTGTTTTAGGAATAGTATTACAATAAAAAAATTATTTAAGTGTAATATTTTGACAAAAAAATGAACATAGAATGACCCATTTTCAAAATATTCTCCTTTTGTGAAAAATGCTTCTATTATAATATTATTTTGCCTGTATATAGATCATACCTCTGTACTGAGGTTCAACAAGAATTTTTGAAATATATAACTTAGAAGTGAGTTTATCCACGTTTTACGACAACAGAGGGGCGAAATTTAAAAAAAAAACGCCGATAATTATTTCAATTGGTTGTAACTCTGAAAATAATGTGAATTTTTCAAAAGCCATAGTTGAGCCTCTGCACAGAGGTCGGAGCTATATACAGGCAAAATATTATTATAATAGAAGCATTTTTCACAAAAGAAGAACATTTTGAAAAAAGGTTATTCTATGTTAATTTTTTCCCGAAATAGTGCATTTAAATCATTTTTTTTTTGTCACAATGTCCGTAAAACAATTTTATATATGTATTCTAATCTAAGTGACACAAATATCATGAAAATTATCCATTTATGCGCTTTTTTAAAATCGTGGTTCTAAACGTAGTCGGATACCTTAAAGTATGAACCAATTTTGAATTGTGTCAAAGGAGCAAGTCACGTTGAAATGTTCCATCAAATGTTACCATGAATAGAACAATCCTACTACATAATATTCCTGTATATTTGACAGAATTGATCATGTATTTAAGAGGAACTAAGTTTCCAGAGCCAGTTGTTGTGGAAAAAAAATCCCAAACATATCTGTTTAGAAGGGTGTTATACAATCTGTTGGATATGATTTGGACAGCAAAGTTTCAGCTTCACTTCGTCTAATTACACTTGATTTGTATCCCTGCACAAATACATGTTTCATCTCTCAAAATCACCTTCACGTTAACAGTCCATGATGGTTATTTTTTTTTTGGCTCATGCTAAGCGTTTTTCATCATTTCTGAGTTAAAAATAGTTATTTTCTTCAGTCTTGTTGCCTGAAGGCCATCTTCCAGAACCCCGTTCCATGCGGTTGAGGTACTCACTTCAACACTATTATCCAATAAATCCCTTCAAATGTCTATGCTTGTCTTTCTTGGATTTATTTTACTACTTCTAATTAAAATTTTATCAATTTTCCACTTGCTACCACATTTTTCTTTTCTTTTTGGAGACGATGATCCAGAATTTTGAAATGTTCTTAAAACACTTGATTCGATCACACCAACTGTCATAGTTATATCTCTCACAGTCATAGAAGTGTGTTGATTGAGAGTGATTTATTTTAGGATGGTTCCTTGGAGTAACATCCATTTTTGAACAAGTCATAGTAACAGTCTTTCAAAATTGAAATTACCAGCTGCCCCACTGAAAAGACTCACAACTGATCTCTTGATACACTATCCCTTTATCAACTGCATTATGATTTACTGCAATTTTTTCATGGGATATTGTTTTTTGAATCACTACATTCAATTTAAGGGATATACATAAACAAAAATACTCAACTTTGGGAAATTTAATTAGTTACAGCTAATTAATCAATTAAAGATATTCAACTGTAAAACTAATTATATACACTGTTCATTTAAAATAAAGAGTCAAATCATTTTCTAACGTCTAAATTTACATACAAAAAAATATAACACTTAAATTTTGACATTAACTATATATATTTTTTCGGGACAAAAATGATAATCCTTGCAATCCGCTGAAAACGCCGTCAGCTGAAAACACAGTTTCTCCTATAAAACTGTTCGACTTTTCCTCTAAAATACTCATCATAGAACCCGTACTGCCACATATCTTGAAAGAGTGCATTTCAAAGAATATTCCTGCTAAATATCGTCAGAATATTCGTACAAATGGTTATTCTACGTAATTTTAAAGTGAGTGGTACTTATAAGTACCATCGGTCGATAAAAAGTTATAACGAATAAATTATAGGCAAAGTCGATATTTCACACTACCTAAAGGCATATATAAAGGGTTTTTGAAATGGTTCAGGACATCACTAGTAATCACACACCAACTCAAGAAAAACATGATTGTCCCAATTAATTCGAACAGTATAGTATAGTTCGTATATAGCACTGTATTCTCCAAAAAACTTAGAATTTCGTACGATATGTCAAATGGATACATACAGTGGCGCACACAAGGGAGCTTTGGGGGGTGGTCCTGGGGGTTCGGACCCCCCAAAGCCCTTGATTTTTTTCCGATTGGTTATAACTCTAAGTATATAATACGTAAAATTTAATTAAGTATTTGTTATTAATGATTAATTTTATTAATTAATGCTAATTATTTATTGAATAATTATTTTTTTACTGTGTTTTGTTCCCGAAAATCGATCGAAATCTTTTGACCCCGGACCCCCCAGCCCCCTTGAAAAATTCCTGTGTGCGCTACTGGATACATATGATGACCGAATTCCCTGTATGGGCCTAGGTCTACCCCACTATACACCATTACTCATTCAGTTAAGAGCAGTCAGTATGGTAAACATCTTCGAGAAATCGATTTTGAGTTTTTGATATTTCTCAAATCTCCAAATTAAGCCCTTTACAATGATATAACGTATTAGTCGATTTATGAATTAGAAGTATTTTAAAATGTTTTTTAAAAAAATAATCGACTGATTTGCCACGCCTACTTTGACAGATAGAAATGTAAACATATTGGCCTTTTAAAACTGGGATGCTCTTGTAAAGCCATTATCTGTTTTATTTATTTCCACGAAATTAACTGTAGAATAACTGCAAGTGTAACTGTTAGGGTTGTTTACCTATTTTTGGTGCATTCGAATACGTTTTGATTGAGCACTTGTTGTTTATCGATACTTAAAATTTCTGAAATTTTGAAATGCCAAGATCTCAAAAAGTTTTCAAGAAACGCAAAGATAAGTATTATCCACGTAAGAATACTATTAATAGTAAAGTAAGTACCACTGATAGTAAATTAAATGCTCAACCTGAACATGCACATGAATCTAAGCAGTCATGTGCAAAAGAAAAGAAAATTCCCAATTTAAATTAGAGTTTTTCTTCTTTTGGTGATAGCGTAGGTATTATAAATGCAATCATGAATTTGAATATTCTTACTTTTGTTTTCAAGAATGAAGTTCACTGTAAAATGTACAACAGGGGTTTAGATAGGCAAGTTTTAAAAGGTATGTCTGGACTGGCTATTAAGTTTGTCCTGAAATGTTTTGCTTGTCCATATCGTGTAGAATTCTCTTCTTCAAATTTTCATGAACGAGCACAAATTGCAACAATAAATACCAGGTTTGTGTATGCTATGCATTCATTTGGAAAAGGTGCAGAAGCAGGGAGAATGTTCTGCGGCATAATGAATCTTCCACAACCACCTACAAGGTTTTCTCTTTACGGTAAGCGAATTTTAAATGCTGCCCAACTTGTTTACGAGGATTCAATTCAAAATGCTGCGAAGGAAGCTATTTGTGAAAATGAAGGTAACAAAAATATAGCGGTAGCTGTAGATGGGACATGGCAGAAGCGTGGTTACACATCCTTGAATGGTGTAGTTACTGTGACCAGAGCATTGATACAGGTAAGGTGATAGATGTTGATATCCTTTCGAAATATTGTACTTGTAAAAACTTGCCTTTTCATTAAAAGGATTGTAAAAGGAACTACATTGGATCTAGTGGAGCCATGTAAATCCAAGGTGCGTCTAAAATTTTTCAACGGTCATTATCTTTACATAATGCCCGATATATTACGTACTTAGGAGATGGGGATTACAAAGCATTTGATTCGGTAAAAAAGAAAAACATTTATGGAAATGAATATCCAATTGAAAAATTAGAGTGTATTGGCCATGTAATGAAGCGCATGGGAACAAAATTACGCCGAATAAAGGCTCAATTGAAAGGACAAATCTTGTCAGACGGTAAGTGTTTAAGTGGGAAAAATCGTTTGACTGAACATGAAATTGATAACTTGCAGTCATACTATGGATCAGCTATTCGGAGAAATCACAGCAGTGTTCAGAATATGCGGCAAGCTATCTGGACCATTTTTCTGCATAAGTCATCAACTGATGAATATCCTCAACATGGTTTTTGTCCCATCGGGAAAGATTCATGGTGTGAATTTAAAAAGGCTGAAGCATCAGGTAAGTCTTACAAACATAAAAACAGTCTTCCGGTCGCTGTTGTTGAAGCAATGCGTCCTATATTTAGAGATCTTTCCCATCCTGATCTGTTGAAAAAATGTTTGCATGGAAAAACACAAAACCCGAATGAAAGTTTTCATAATGTCATTTGGTCACGTGTTCCCCAAAGCAACATTTGTACAGATTGAAACACTTTCACTTGGTGTTTATGATGCTGTTTGTTCCTTTAATGATGGTAATGTATCGAAATTAAAAATGCTTCAAAAAATGGGCGTAGAACCTGGGGAATATTCAGTAAGTGCCATGAAACTTCTCGATAGGGAAAGACTAATGAAAGCACTTTATGCTTTTTCTGGAGGCTCGAAGAAAATTAGAAAAGATAAAAGAAGAAAAAGAAAGAAAGAAGAAGATAATATTAAGAAAAATAAGGTAAAAACCGGCTACAGTGCAGGACCTTTTTGATGAGGTAAAAATTTATACAAAAGCTACTGTGTTTTCTAATTAATATATTTTTTAAGTAGTCTGTTCTTTTTTCTATAAATCTACTGTATGCAGGAACTGGAGATTTTTACTATATATTTCATATATATTATTGTGTGTTCTTATTCTTTATGCAAAATTTTTAAATATTTCTTTCTTTGACATTTTTCACTACTGAACACATGTCGTAACACAGAAAATGACGATTTTTATTAAATTGTGTATTTTTTTTCTATAAATCTACCGTATGAAAAAACTGGAAATTTTTACTATATATTTCATATATATTATTTTGTGTGTTTTTATTCTTTATGTAAAATTTTAAAAATATTTCTCAGACATTTTTCACTAATGAACATATGTCGTGACACAGAAAATGACAATTTTTAATAAATTGTGTATTCCTTTTTCTATACATCTACTGTATGCATGAACTGGAAATTTTTACTATATATTTCATATGTATTGTGTATTTATAGAAATTTTTAAGCTTTGGTGTTCAATAGTATCTTAGTAAAAGGTTTATAAATATCTAAAAATGCAATGCCTTTTTTCATTGCACACAGCTTGTTGCATATATAAAAATACATAAATTTCATGTTCAAAAACACAAAAACAGATTTCTTGTTGTTTTGAATACCATTTACTAAATATTTAAAGAAAATTTTTTTAATTCTGCTGCTGTAAAAAATTGTGTTAACAGGTGAATTTATAAAACACTAATGAAACTTTTCGAAATAGTGTATAATCATGTATTACCAAAGCCATATTTTCATGTATTGGCACATTTTCACATGGTGTTTATGATGCCTTATAGTCAAATTTGATGAAAGTAATGTATCAACTGAAAATTCCTCAAAAATTTATACAGAATTTGAGTAAAATAATCAAATGCTAAAAAATATAGCGATAGCTTAAAAGTGAAAGATGCTATATATATGTATTTTCTGAGAAATCTAAGTAAAAGAAAAAACTAAAAAGCCTTAAAAGTAATAGAGAATAAGCTAATATTTAATAAAATAGGGCAAATACATGTTGTAATTCATTATTTTTGTGATCAAGTGCTTTTTTACACTAAAAATGCAATTACCTCAAAATGGTTGTTTTCAAACCACGTGTACCATTTTCTCAGAATCTACAGAATGAGTGCTCATGCAATTTTTACTGTACATATAAATAATATGTAACTCTACATAATAAGACTATTTTTTGGAGATTTTCCCAAAATATTTTGCTGAAAAGCAGTTATCGTAAAAAATATGACAGTTTTCAAAAATTTCAAAGTGATACTTTTACGATGAATTTTTTTGAAAAAAGTAAGCAATATATTTTAAATATATTTACCAGTATTTAAATAAAAAGCCTAATTAATATACAGACAAAATTTGAAGTTTATATACTTAACAGTTTCTGAGAAACTGGTTCTTAAAATGGCTCAATTTAACATTGTCGGTATAGGGCCTACCGACTAATCTTAAAAGTCTGCCGATTTGTGTGACTGTAAGTCATGCACATTTATTTGTTTCGGGTTTGTACGAGTTTTGACAGCGTTATTTGTTTCGGGTTTGTACGAGTATTTGACAGCGTATGATATGCACTGTCTACTTTTATGGGTCATGAGTGAGGCTTACATTTTTGTAGGGGCTCAGGGCCTACTTTTGCGTAAGGGCCAAAGGCGTCCAGAAGTCTTAAGACATCCCTGTTGCTACAAGTAAATTTATCTGATTTTGCATTCATTATTCTGGTTGGCTGTGTAATTAGTGAACTCGTATATATTTCAACTGTTGTGCAAGTTTGGTGATGGTTCACTGAGAACAAATTTACTCGTTTTTAAAAGACAGAATTATATGGGAAAGTTTGAAAATGGACATTTACATATACAAGTATCTATAGCTGTAAATGTTGCACTTGACAAGTTTCCAAACTGTGAAAAAATACCAAATTATTGGAAACATTCATAAACAAGTTTAGGGGGTCACCAAGAATAATAAAAATTATACAAAACCGGTTTCTGCCCATAAGTACAAGCCGTAATCGTTCGATGCATCACAAGTCCTGTGCATCACAAGTCCTGTGCATCGCAAGTCCTGCGCATCGCAAGTCCTGCGCATGCATCAGCGTGACATCACAGACTCTCCCCCAGGACTTTGAACATTCCTTCCTGACTTAATATTCTTGATCCAAATGCAAGTTCTAGGAGTATTTTTTTCATTGTAGACAATTTAGAGAGATCTTGTCTAGTATGGCACATCTTTCAATTTTCCCACAAGGCTTTTCAAAGTCTATAAAAGAGGAAAATTTCAACATTATACGGGTGAGACTCTATGGACTCACTTAGAAAGGCACTGCGGACCTCCAGGCGTCCGTGAACCACAGTTTAAGAACCGCTGCATCAGAGCATTAGTGAATCAGAGAATGTCTTGCGTCGACCCGCACTCATAGCGAAGCATTTGATTCGAAAGTAAATAAGACTCTTCTATGAATAGTATTTGAATCAAAGCATTGAAAAATAGACGTGAAAAATGTCAAATTTTCAACCAGGATGTTATTCCACGGCTTCCGTAAATCAATCAAGAAAGAAATAAAGCAAAAATAAAACTCAAGAACATACATTCCGTGAATTTTACCACCACATGAATCTAGTCCTGATTTTTCGCAAGTAAATACAAAGACTAAACTTGATATCATTCTGCAAACAAAACAGGAGGAAAGGGGAAAAGTCCTTCGCCCATAAGCATAAGCGGAATTTTTACGAGAGTAGTAAAATATGCCTGAATTAGCTGAAGATAGGAAATAGAACTTCTGGCTTAGATGCACAAATAAATAAAAAAAAGTTTCCTGAATATACTATGTGTTTCTCTTTATATTACTCATCTCTATATGTATTTAATTTTAAGGTATCCGACTACGTTCGGAAATGTGATTTTGAATGGCGCATAAATGGATAATTTTCATGATATTTAGTGTCACTTAGATTAGAATATACGCATAAAATTGTTTTAAGGACATTTTGACAAAAAAAATTTATCTAAATATAATATTTTGGTAAAAAATTAACTTAGAATAATCTTTTTTCAAATGTTCACCTTTTGTTAAAAATGCTTCTATTGTAATAATATTTTGCCTGTATATAGCTCAGACATCTCTACAGAGGCTGAACTAGAATTTTTGAAATATATAACTTAGAAGTGGGTTTATTCATAATTTTACGACAACAGAGGGGAGAAATTTTAAGAAAAAAAACGCCAATAATTATTTAAATTGGTGGTAACTCTGAAAATAATGTGAATTTTTCAAAAATTCTAGTTGAGCCTCTGTAGAGAGGTCTGAGATATATACAGGCAAAATATTATTATAATAGAACCATTTTTCACAAAAGGAGAACATTTGGAAAAAAAGATTATTCTAAGTTAATTTTTTGCCAAAATATTATATTTAAATGAATTTTTTTTTTGTCAAAATCTCCTGAAAACAATTTTATGCATGTATTCTAATCTGAGTGGTGGCCGCGGTAGCCGAGTGGTATGATATCGGATCGTGGCTTGCCTTGTCACGAGTTCGAGCCCAGTACCACTAAAGACCCGCCGTGTAGGGCAGCAATGCACGTTAAATCTGTCGAGAGCTGAAACGTCCTCCCGTTGGTGTGGTGTGGTAGTTAGAGAGGGGGTGCCATTTCGTCCACGTCACTTGACCATGGTTCAAAATTACGTGGTCCGTCGCCAAAATCACTGAACAGTTTAATATTCAATCAATCAATCTAATCTGAGTGATACTAAATATAATGAAAATTATCCATTTATGCGCTTTCTTTAAAATCACTGTTCGAACGTAGTCATGATCATTTCTGATTTTGAAAATTTCATTTGATTGAAAATCATGAAGATATCTGACAGATCTAAAAATCAATGGTGTTCAATGATCAATGATACCTAATTAAGGATGTTTGCAATTTACATGTCAATGATTTTGAATACACGTCCATGAATAAATTTTCGTTTGGGGAAAAAAAATCTCTAACTCTTCTTAAAAATTATCGAAATGTTGAAGAAAAGGCAAGAGGTCTTCTCTTTGAATTTCAATTTCTGTATTCTTTTCATTTAAACAAAGACAAATATGAGAATATTTTAATTCTTTTTTGTTTTATTAGGAAAATAAGATTTTTCTGTATCATATGTATGATTAGCGGCATCATTTAAAAAAGCCAGAACAGCCTCTAAAGGGAAGGGATCATTTTGGTCTAGTGGTATGTTACGCGCTTACGGAAACGAAGGTACCGAGTGCTGCCCTACAGGATATGCGCCTCTTCATTGGTGACCCTGGCTGAACTAACAAAAGCGCAACCTACTGATCTGTCGTGGCGCCATCTACTCGCATACAGAGGAACCAAAAAACTCGTCAGATTCACTTGACACAGCAAACAAATTCATCAGACTCACTTGACAAAGCAAACAAAGTCATTAGACTCACTTGACAAAGCAAACAAAGACATCAGACTCACTTGACAAAGCAAAGTCGTCCGACTTACCTGACGCAACTCCTCCAGTTAACAGCAACAACTCACACACTTGTCATAACAACTATATCGCTCATTCGCCTATCCACTGACCCACTGGAGGGGAGTGTGTAGCGGTATCATTTATATAAGACAGTAACAGTCTCTGGACTGAAGTGATCCTTTTGGTCTAGTTGTATGTTACGTGCTTACAGAATCGAAGGTACCAGGTTCTGTGCCACCAGATATGCGCCACTTCATATATAATAGACTTTATTTCATCATTATTTACGTTTTTATGAGCTTTTTACAGATTTTAGTGAGCCATAGATTACTTATACCACGTTTTTTAAAATCTTGAATTAAATAGATCAATAATATATATAAAGCTACTGAATGACCGATTTCAACCAGTATTTCTTTTTGACTTCTTTAAAAAGGACGCAGCGACAGAAGCTAATTCTATTTTTATATTGCAAAATGATATTTAAAACTAATTTCAACTCATTAAATATTTACTTTCGATCACAAATCCTTTCATAAAGTGTTAAAAATTTAATAAGTAATTTCTTCAAATAAATAATGAATAAATGTAAATAAGAACTTGTGGTTTAATACTACTTTTTGCTGTGTGTGTACTAATGTCATACCCTAAACTAAAACTGAAAATTTGGAAAGTTTTTTAAAGTGATTAAGAAAATTTGCTTAACTTATATAATCATTCATATAATGTATGTCTGGTTAAATAATTAATTCAAATAAAAAGACATTTAACTAATAACAGAGACACTGTTTTAAATTTAATAATAATAAAAAATTTAAAATATTTAAAAAATTAACTTTTTAGTATGGTTTGAAACAAACAACAATCATTTTAATCAATTATACTTACCATAATTGTATAACCGAATTCTAAGCTGCATAAGTAGTATTTAAAATATTACTTAATGCTTCGTACGAAAGTGCGATTCGAAATTTACTTGAATATCTTATTTCGATTGAAATTTCTTCAACGAATAATAAGTACCACAAATGTCAAGGAAATACAATTGGACTATTTAGTAATTGCAAAATATAATACAACGTTTATAGAGTTACTCATAAAAGTGTACTTTTATATATTCCTTCTAATATTAGACTGAATATTAAATTCAATTGAATATAGCCGACACAGCTGAATGCCTCGAAATTCAAATGTTTGTAATGCATCGATATTTGAACATTATGTTAAAGAAGTCACTGCATTATATTCATCCCTATTCTACACTATCACTACTATTGTACCTGTGAAAATTTCTACACTTTCAAAGTTAAACGCAATTTTTTAATCTGAATGGCTTTTTATGACATTGGAGTTGAAGTGTAGAAGTTGAAGTATGCTTGACTTTACATGGTGAAATACACTACTTTAAAATTCATTATGACTTACGCTAATTAAGTGCGAACAATGCACCTTTGGAAAAAACTAAAAACTACTACAATGACATTAATGAAATAATTGTGAGAAAATATATACGTATGTATATAGGCAATCCATTCAGACTATTCATGACGCAAGCATATTTAAACTACGCAATTTAATTAGATTAACTGTGGTGTAACGTACATCACCACATCTTGGAGGGGGGTACAGGATTCTAGGGAGCCAAATGGGAATGGTAATCTGAGATCAATTAATCGAAGAATCGATTTCTTGGGCCAAAAAAATGGATTTTTTAAATCGATATGTAGCACTGAATCGATTCAGTGAATCGATATTTCATCCTACAAAATCAACATTCGATTCTTTCTGTTTTGGTAAAAATTATAAAATTATTTACTAATTAAAATAAAGTACTATTTTTAAAACCCGTTATATTACGGTGTTGCTGGTTAAAAGGTTAATTTACTGAAAAAAAACAAAAAAAACTCTATAATCACGTTCATTCAATAGCCATGATGTATATGAGTATCGTTGGATCATCTGCTCCTTGTGAGCGCCTTTTTTTCGATTGCCGGCAACATCGCAAGTGATGAGCGGAACCGCTTAGATTCCAGTAGACTTGACCGACTGTTGTTTTTAAAAAGCTTAGGTATTAACCACTGGGAACTATAAGCTATATTATCTATTTTTTAAACTCTTTAATGTAATAAATACATTTAGAAAATAAATATTTTCTTTTATACCTGATACTTTGATATGGAAATAAAAATAATTGTAATTGTCGAATTTCCTGAACTAAAAACATTCCCTGATTTTACTGATATTAAGAGATAGTTTATTATAGTATCTTTCTTGTTTTTCATAAAATGGATTTATATTTACTTTTTATATAAAAGCAGACTTGAGAAAAATCCACTTTTTAGAAATCGATCTTTTAGTCTTCGATTTCTTTGCGGATCGATTCATCAGGTTACGATTCGAATCGATTTAAAAATCGATCTTTTTCGGAAAGAATCGCCATCCTAGAGAAAAACCCCTGACTGATCCCAAGTATTTAACCAATTGGATCCCAAGACCTGACTTTCCAGGGGAGGGCCTGATATTCTCCAATAGGCCACTGTAGATTAATAAAGTTAAGAGCATCATATCTGTGTGTGAACCAAAGCAAAAGTAGCAATATAAATATAAGATGTAGACGAAACGCATATTAGTAATATCATTTTAATAAATAATAAGCTAATCATGATAAGTTAGTCATTCTGAAGAAATAAAATTTCTGTTCTAACAAGTATATTAATAATGATTATATTTCTAAAAAATAGCCTCAATGGCTCTTTTTTTAAAATATTTTCAATTTTTTTTATTAAATTTCCTATGAATTGCTTTAATTTGTTGAACAGTGACAAAGAAACTTTATAGGATTTCATTTCATTTATTTTGGTTCTTAAGTTAATGTATGGAAATAAATGAATAAAACACAATACCGATTATATTTGCAATTTTAGAATAATATATACTATGTTTATTTGCTCCGGTTTTTTTTTTTAGTAAGACATAATTTTAACTGACCGAATAAATTGATTAAACCGAATAAATTGACAACGAAATTGAGAGTATGATGCAATCTCATGTTGTGATGAATTGAAATTCGTAATAAGAAAAAAAGGCAAGAATAGGTGTCTTTGGTAGCATTCTAAATTAATCAGAATATTTGTTTAATCCAAAAAGTTTTTAACAATCGGATCAAAATTATTTCCTCAGGCAACGTTTTTTACAAACTTGAACTCTTAAGTTGAGTTTCACAAAATGTTTTAAATAATCACATTATTTTTCCTCAAACGGTTCATGAAATTAGAATACCTGTCACCAAAACGGGGGAAAAAAAGAACAGACTAAACAAAGACGAACAAAAAAGAACACATGCCATATCTTTCATAAGGTCATATTCGACCTCATCGCTTGTCTTCAAACAGAATAACAGAACTGAAATACTTTTTCACAAAGAATATAAATTTCATAAGAAGAATAAAAAAGAAAAACATTTCGAAAAGTACTGGAATCAAAACTGAAAGAGTCAATAGGCGAAAAAGCAAATTTGGATTCTGGAAGTTTTTCCACATTTTCTTGGGTCCAAAAAGAAAAGAATAAAAGCAAAAGAAAAATACTTCTGAATATACCTTCCGTGAAATTTACCACCATGCGAATCTAGTGTCGATTTTCCGCAGATAAACACTAAAACCGTAAACTCGATGCGCTTCTAAAAACTAAACAGGAAGTTTGAAAATTCCTCCACCAATAAGCGAAAGCGGAATTTTTACGAGAGCCGTAAAACAAGTCTGAACTGGCTAAAGAAAGAAAATAACGGAAATAGAGCATGTTACTTGGTAAAAAGGAAGTAAAAAAAACTATTTCCTGGGCACCTTACATGTGCTTCCCTCTTCATATTCCAGAAAACTATCTGATTGTAACTTTCAAATACTTTTATTCGTTTCTGATTTAGTGAGTTTTATTTATGTAACTGTTATAAAAAAAATTATCTGACCATTTTGAAAAATATTCAATGATTGTAGACTTAGATTTTTTTTTTTAATATTTGGGGATATTTTTAAAAAATATCACAATGAAGACCGTATATAATTTCTTTCTTCTTAGTTATTGCTTGCAATGCTTATAGAAACATTCAAAATATTTAAGAAAATTAATTGAATATTTTTTAACCATATAGTATAAAATTTCATCTCAGGAAAAAAAGGAAAAGATTATTTAAAGTTTGAAGTTTTTAATAAAACTAATTGATGATGGTCGTTCTTTAAAGTGAATCGTGAATTTATTTTAAAATTAAAGTACACGGGATTTATTAAAAAATTATAAAACAATTTGCAAAATATTTGTTTATTCTTAGTATATTCCTGCAGTAATTTATTTTAAATAGTTTGAAATAAATTCTGCAGAAACTACAGCTATCTTTTTTCATACCCTATTTTATAATTTAAAAAATGTAATAAATTGCTTCTTCTATGAATAAAATATAAAATAAAATTTTTATAAGTTATATAGTTTAGATTTGTAGTTTAGAGTTATAAGTTAAGTAGTGTAGTTATAACATATGTATTTTAAAAATAACAGCTTCCCAATTGTGAAGGTTACAGTATTTTATTTTCATACCTTTCAAATTCAGGGCACTTGCAATAAATTTCAGATTAATATTTAAATAATAATAATTTAAGATAAGTATCAAAAAGAAATATTCTGATAGAACATAGAATTCTATTTCTCTATTTTATTCTATTTCTAAAAATAGTTCATCTCTTTAATGCCCCATAATCAAAGGAACAAAGACTTCTTAAATTTTGAAATTGATTCAATAAATTTTATTTAATTTAAACTTTAGCAAACTATTTTGCTGTTTGCTATTTTTAATTATTTATTTTAGTTATTTACTGTGATCCTTTCTCAATCTGAATATTTCAAAATTTGTCCCTAATTTACTAATTAATATAAAATGGAAATTTTATATGCAAGCTAAGAAGATTTCCTTTATATTAATTTTAATCTATGATTGACACCAAACAGAAGTTTGTAAGTGTGTATAAACTAAACAAATTATAAATTTTCTGAAAATACATAAATTTATTAGTACAACTTTATAAGGTATATTAGAACTGTAAATGTTAGCTAGAAAAAAAACATGGCAAATTTTTATGTCCTAGAATCTTATACACCTTTAAAGGTAATTGCCCTATAATTAAATTACATAATAAAAGTTTCAAAATTTAAAGGCAATTTTATTTTATACTGTCTCCCTAACCCTTTATGAACTAAGTAAATAGTTTTGAAGTATATTTTAACATTTAAACTTGTAGTATACTAAGAACTCGAATAACAATAGGAAACAGACGAAGAAGTTACTTTAATTACAACGCAGATGTGAATTTTATTCAAAAAATTTATTCTTATCATATACGCACATTTAAACTGTGTTATTCCCTCAGAGATAGCATTCTACATATATTGTAATTAAAACATATTGTTTGGAATGTGAGTATGATGCAGGGAAGAATAAACAAAGATATGCGGAGCATATGTCTAACATATCATCTTAAATGTGACATACATTTTAATAGTGTTATAATAATAAACATTTTTAAGCAAAAAAACAATATAATATCTGAAAGCGTGATATGTATTTTAAATTTATTGCTGCAATAAATATATTTATGTTTTTAATTTCGTGTCTAAGGAGATTTTCTTTTATTCTTCCAATTTCACGCAGAATAGTTATTTAATTTTGCACGTGTTTTGCGATTAGGTTATTTTAATTTATTTAAAAATAAATATAGAACTTTTGCATTTTGAATTCTATTTCCTTGCTTTATAAATTATATTTTTTATCTTCATTTTATTATTAAGTCTTAATACCTTCCAGTTTATTTGAATTTTTGTTTGTTTATTTATTTTATTCGGGTTATTTTTCGCATTTGGCCTTGAGAATTATCAAATATTTCTTTTTCGTTTAAAGATTTTTTACTTGAGGCAGGTTTTTTTCCCCCTCTTAACGGAAGTGAAAATTCGAAAGATTTTCAGTGTCGTTGGAAAAAATTAAAAATGTTATAATGTATTGTATTGTTGAGAAAATAGCTATGCAAAATGAGAATTTAAATACTTTCTGGATAATCAGAGGAGAAAAATTTCGTAAATGGATATATTTTAATGCAATCCGATTTAGTAAAACATCTTAGAAACTAATAAAATAGAATCGTCCCAACTAACTGCTGGCAAAATAAAATTGTAGGAATCTAGGTTAATATTTAGTTACATTTTTTGTTACGGAAAGTACAAAACTTATTGTTCAGCAAGTTGTTAATGTTTCATTTAATAAATTCAGCTCGATAAAATTATAAAACTAATCATTGCATTCTCTGTATGAAAATGTTCATCAAAACTCTATTATATAACTTTTTTGAAGTCTATTAGATGCTTAGAATTAATCAAATTTGTTTCTTTCAGATTTTTATGTAAATATATAAAATGTTTTCACTCACACCATTTGAAGTAAGAAATACGTGAATGGGGTTGATCATAAAAAATCAACTTTTTTATTTCAAGAAAAGGGGGGATATTCCTTTTAAACAAAAAAGTGCATTTTTTTCTTTGTGATTTCATTTGTTATGCAATGTAACTTAGAATAAGTTAAACATGACCTTAGCTATCGTATAGTTCAAGTAAAATGTTTTAAAAGTTACAAATAATGTTTAAAATGATTTATAAATTAATAGTTAAAGCTGCTTATATTATTGAATAATTAGAATTGTTTAAAATTGAACAGTTAAAACATTCTAGCTCTGCCATTTTATGTATCAGGGCCGATTTTAGAAACTTTTTACTACTCAAATGTATTATTCATTAGAAAAAATTTTTGAAATTTTATTCAGTAAATGATATTAAAGTAAATGATATTAAAAAACATGAAATAAGTTTTATAATTTCATAAATCATTGCTCTATTCATTTATGCTTAAAATTTCAAAAATATATATTATATTTTCCCATTTATAACAGTCTATTTCTAATATATTACTTGATTTTTATTTTGCCTTTTCCAATCCTTTTTTTTAGCTCAATTAACACAGAATTTGTAAATACAAATCAAATTTTAATGTATTAAAATCAATAAGGTAAACAACAATGTGTTTGAATCTATAAATTAGCTTCATTACTTCTATTTAAAAAGAAAATTTATATTCATAGCCAAAACAAGTAATATAAAAAAATTAAGTCAATTCCTACTTATTGCTACTTAGAAAATTTTCATTTTTAGTTACTTTTTATTAAATAGTTAATATTCATATAAATATGTATATACGTATGACATAATCACAATATTAAGTGACAAAGTAGAAAACGATTTCCCTTGCAATTTTTTTCTTTTTCCTTTCTATATAGGGTGTTCGATTTTTTTTGTTAGTTGCTGTTTATTCATTGATTAAATTCAATTATTCTAATAAAATAATATAGTAAAAAAAATCACATTCTCAGAAATTAGGCTAAACCAGGTGGGATTCGAAAGCACGAACTGTGTATTAAAAGTCCAATGCGCTATCCATTGCGTTACAAGGACACAACTAACGATTTTCTTTTCTATATATGCTGCTGGATTATTTTGTTTGTTTGTTACTATTTATTCATTTTTTAATTTAATTAATGAATTAATATTTGAAAAAAACTGTATTAACATCAAGTGGCATCCACTACAAGTCTAAAAAATTTATTTGAAATTGAATGGATAAATAGAAAGTATTTTATTAACAGTTGAACATTTGAACAATATATATATATATATATATATATATATATATATATATATAGTGAGAGAGTGAACTAATGATAAAATTAATACAAAATGTCAAACTAAATAACATCCTTAATACTTTTATCTAAAATCCAATCTTATGCAAACTAACAATCCAGTTCCTAGAAAATAGTTTCGATTTTAAAACACAAACCTCTCTCTCTCTCTCAACTTACGAACGCCATTTTCAGCTTAAACGCGACCACACCAAAGTTTAATCCTGTAGAAATTTATTCTACACAAAAGCTCGATGACAACACTTTCAGCTAATATCAGTCAGCTCATACGACATGCCAGCGACATGTGCAATTGTAGCATCGTCCAAATTGATGTACTCAATCAACACTGACATTTCCAAACGGACGACGCACAATTCTAAAGCCAGTCTCTGATTGTAACACTGTCAATTCGAATGTTGAATTCTATTTTGTCAAGTTTAGACTAACGGTAGTTTTCTCAGGCTAAATGATTTGCGTGAAGCTAGCTAGTTATGGGACTCAAAGAGTGTGAATAAAACGTAATGTTTTAATTAAATTTATAGGAAATAAATTTTCTTTTATTCTCAATTATTTGTTCTATTTATTTGTAATGGAAGTTTAAAAAGGATAAAATGGAATGCTTTACTTTTAAAGTTCCTTTTCCAATTCAGGTCATTGACTACTTTCAAAACCATGATTTAGCAAAACGGCATAAATGGATACTTTAAATTAATTTAATTTTTTTATATTACTTGTTTAATATTTAGAATCAGTTGAATTACAATATACATATAAAATTATTTTTAGAATATTATTACAATAAAAACTTATTTAAATGCGATTTTTGGGCAAAAAAAATGAAGAAATAACGACACATTTTCAAGAGCATTCTCCTTTTATGAAAAATTGCTTTTATAGTAATTATCTTTTACCTGTATATATACTTTCCAACCGGAGTTGAAGAAAGTTTTTTTGAAATATATAATTTAGAAGCAGATTTATAAAAATATTTTAATTTATCAGAGTACAAAAATTTTAGCAAAGAACATCTTTTATCATTTCAATTCATCGTAACTCTGAAAATAATGTGAGCTTTTCCAAAGTATTAGTTCAACCACGGTACAGATATTCTAACAATATACGAGCAAAATACACTCAGGAACATTGAAAATAGCGACCTAAGAAGAAAGCATCGGATTGAAATGAAATTTAATACACGTGATGACACAGATGAGAGATTCACTTGATCTCAAAAACAAGACAATTAAACGAATACAGGGACAACGACACAAATACTGGGCAACTTCAAAAGCGCGTTGGACCACCTCCAGCTGCAATACATGCCGCCACACGGTCCGGCATTGAGTTGATTAGACACCTTATGTTGTCCTGAAGCAGATGGGCTCACAAATCTTGAACAGCCAACTCTAAATCATGCATAGAGTGACACGATGGCATCTGCTGTTTTAGCTGATCCCACACGTGCTCTACAGGGGACAAATCGGGGGAGCGGGGCGGCCATGGAAGAGTCTGAAAATGACGTAGAAAGTCTTGAGCAACTCTTGCTGTATGTGGACGAGCATTATCTTGCTGGAAAATTGCACCTGGGAGACCATTTAGGAAAGGTCCTACATGGGGTCGAAGAATATCATCAACGTAACGTTAGCCCGTTAAGGTTCCACGCATCACAATTAAAGTGGACCGGCTATCATAGGCTATGGCCCCCCCAGACTATTACACCAGCTGTGCAGGCAGTGTGACGTAGAATAGTGTGGGGGGATTGTACCGCTCACCAGGGTGCCTCCACACCCGTACACGGTTATCATCTGTCCCCAAAACAAACCTGGATTCATCACTTAACACAAACTTTTGCCAATCTGTGACATTCCACATTGATCTGGCTTGGCACCACTGTAAACACAGTTGCCGATGTTCCGGTGTTAAAGGCAGTGCACGGAAAGGGCGCTTGGATTTAAGATTTGCTTCTGCAAGTTGTCTGGAAATTGTTTGTGGAACAATTGCTACGCTTACGACTGCTCGTATCGTTGAACGAGTCACTGTGGGGTCCACAAGGTCTTGCCGCACGATTCTTCGATCCTCTCTCCTCGTGGTCTTCCTCATCGCTCCAGACCCGGTTTTCCACGCGTGGGTACCTTCTCGTGTCCACTGCTCCCAATAATTTCTAACGGCACACTCCGAACGATCCACCTGGCCAGCAACACGGTTCGTCGACCAGCCTGCAGTTTTCATCCCGATGATCAGGCCTCTCTCAAACTCGCTTAACTGTGAGAAATTTCTTCTAGCACGTTTACCTGGCATATTTCGCTTACCAAAGTCTTCCTACAATCGGCGGGTAATCGTCACGTTTATAAATCTTCGAATTTGCGCTGGCTTATATAGCACCCTCTTCCTGATTGTAGCGCCACCTCGACATGTATGAGCATGTGTATTGGCACAAAACTTGGATCATTTGCATATCACATTACGTTGTACTTATCTGCAAAGTTTCGCGATTGTATTTAGCTTCCTTCTTGGGTCGCTGAGTGTACACTGCTGGCCACCGTAAATGTAACACCCTGAAGGAAGCATGCAAATAACATGAAATTTACAACATGCATTAGAGAAGATGAGATATTCAAATGATTAGAATTTCAGCGCAGACACACATCACGCGCGCATGTGGCACCACCTCATAGCGCTATTCAAGGCTTGGAGATTTCGATTATTTCAAGTTCGGCAATTGTGTTTTTCTTGTGGTTTTTTCAAAAAACGATTAGTTATGTCTCGTAAAAAGCAGCGATTAGCTTCTGATCAAATATCCGAGTTCGACAGAGGAAGGACAGTGGCCTACCGAGATTGTGGATTACCTTTCAGGGAAATCGGTAGTCGTGTTGGACGAAACCAAACAACTGTAATGCAGGTATGTGACCGTTGGCTGCAGGAGAGTACGACGGACCGACGTGGTCGATTGCATCCACCTCAGTGCACCACTTCACGTGAGGACAGGCAAATTGCACGCATGGCAGTGACGGATCGCTCAGTCACATCACGAACCACAGCACAGTACATTAAGTCTATAACGCATCATTCAGTGTTTGCGCGTACCATTAAACGCCGTTTACGGCAGAGTGGTCTGTCCGCAAGACGTTCGTTGCTTGGTTTACCCTTAACGCAGAACCACAGACGTCTCCGCCGCAAATGGTGCGATGAAAGAAGAATGTGGGCGGCAGAATGGAATGAAGTTGTCTCTACTGACGAGTCGCGCATCTGTCTGCAACACCACAATGGTCGGATTCAAGTCTGGATACATCGTGGAGAGAAGATGTTGAACAGCTGCGTTATGCACCGCCACATTGTTCCAGCACCTTGTGTTACGGTATTGGGCGGTATTGGATATCACTCTCGCAATCCTTTAGTACGGATTACCGGTACTTTAAACAGCTAGCGCTACATCTCCGAGTTGTTGGAGCCAGTTGTCCTTCCTTACATTCAGGGCTTGGTCACAGCCACATTTCAAGAGGATAATACGTGACCACACGTGGCACGCATTGTCCAAAGATTCTTCGTCAATCACCATATTGAATGGCTTCCCTGGCCGGCTCGCTCTCCGGATCTTTCACCTATAGAAAGCTTGTGGTCCATGGTTGCTCAATGATTGACTCAGATTATACCCCCAGCTGTCACATCAGATCAACTTTGGCAACTTGTGGAAGCTGCTTTTTCTGCTGTACCCCAAGAACACATCCAAAGTCTCTTTGAATCAATGCTGAGGCGTGTGGCAGTGGTGATCTCCAGCAATGGCGGCTACTCTGGCTACTGATTCTAGCAGGAACCCCACTCCACAGAAGTCTATAAATTTAATCATTTGATACTTGTTCAACATGTTATCTACAAAATAAATTTTGTTGTGCTATTTCATGTCTTTCTTGGTGTTACATTTATGAATGCCAGCAGTGTATTATTATTACCGCAGCATTTTTCATGAAAGGAGTTTTGAAAATATTTCATTATTTATTCATTTATCCCAAAAATTACATTTAAAGAATTTACTATTGTAATAATATTCTTGAAACAATTTTATAGGAATATTCTAACTCAACTGGCACTAAATATAAAAAAGTTATTCATTTATACGCGTTTTAAAAATCTTGGTTTTGAATATAGTCAGACACCTTAGTGTAAATTTGTAGCGTGATAAGTATGACTGAAATACAAAAAATTAAATAAAATAATCTATTGGTTATAATTCAAAACTTTTTGAATTATCCAAAATATACAGCCTCTGACAATAAAGTTCGATGAATAGTCCTGTAACATTAACGTTGATGAAATATTAACAAAAGTTGAAATTAATTAATTTACGAGGCAGCACAATTTGTACTATATTCAAACTCAATATAACCCAAATTAAATCCATTTTAGTTACCATAAGAGATTGTGCAATAATATATCCTATTTGATCGTAACAGAAATATTTTAACACTAAAATCTCCACTATTTTCTGTAGATTACATCTGAGAGTATAATAATATATTAAAAGTATACATTGCAGTTCCCTTCATTTTTAAAATAGCTACATAAACAACAGAGAGAAATTAACGTGTTCTCCATAGAAGAAATATAATGGTTAAAAAAGTATGAAATCATACGAAATAACTCGCAAATGGCTTTCCCGTTTTTTTCCTGAAACTGTAAAAATTCTTTAAATTAGTAGGAAGCTTGTAATCGATAAAAAAATTCAATTCTTCTTATGACTGATAGTTTAATTGCTTAGGAACATTGTTCTGTGAGGCTACAAGAGAGCTATAGGCGGAAAGCCGAAAGAGATTGAGAGCATCAAAAATGGCAAAACAGTTACAAAGGTACCCCATGGAAAACAACTATCCCTTACTAAATTTGTATTGAATTTTTGATTGCTTTTTTCTGAAGATGGCAAACTTCAAGAAAACTTGTTTAAACACACATTACTTGACATTCAAATCTGCTGGCATAGGTAACTTGAACAATAGTCCCCTCTCTCCAAGACAAGCTCAAAGTTTTTTAAGTACAAAAGCAAACAACAAAAGGCAAAAAAAAAAATAAATAAATAAAAATAAAAACAGTCTTGTTAGTAACCTCGAGAGAGCTGGGAACCCACTTTCCAAACTTCCACAAAACACCAATGGGAAGGGGGGACTGTGAAATCCTCGACAGAGTTACTCCCATAGATGACAATTCTTTCGCAGCACTAGACAAGACTCGACAAAAACAATGCCGGCTGAAACTTTTATTTTTGATAACCGTTTCAAACTTTAAAAATATATCGTTACATTTATAGCATTAAAACAAATTTATATTGATGCAAAAATAAACCAAATCAAAAGGAAATCTCTAAGCAAAAAATACTGCAGAGTGTACTTTAAAGAGAGGTGGAAATTTTAAAATTCAAATTAAGTCTAAAATGTGTGAGGTTTATTCTCAATGGAAGATTATTTTTGAAATTTTGTGGTATATATAATTAATTTTATATAGCATAATTCGAAACAGGTAGTAAAAGAAAATTTTTAAAAACTTAATTTGTAAATTTATTATGATAAATAAATTACCCTAATTTACTTCCATTAAAATTTAACATACTAATGAAAAATATTTCAGATCTTTGCACCATTTGAATCCTAAATCTCTTTCTAGAAATTACTATATATATCTCTTGTTCCTGTCTTATGTTTTGAATTAATTATCCCTAACAAGTTTCTGTGACAGCATTTTTATTAAAATGAGCTTTTTCTGGTGCATTTATAATGTACTTTTTTTCATATAAGGTATTAGTTTTATTAGCCTCATCCTCCTGTTTAAATCTCTTTTATGGCTGTCTACGCTGGTTTATACACAGAAATGAGGAAAGAAATTAATTCAGAAATTTAAAATAACATTTTTCACTGTTATATCAAATCCTTACATAAAAAAAAATGTAATTCGTTTTTGCTTAATGTGCAGAGCCACTGGATTTTACTGAACGTTTTCGTCTTTTTATCACAATTTGTAAACTCAGCACGTTTCAAGCATTTTTTAAAATCTTTTTTTTTAATTTTTTACATTATCTTCTTATCGTCTGCTCTTCATTTCTCATTTTTTTTAATCATGAAGATCTAAATTGCCATAAACATTGTTAACATAATCTTCTCGTTCCTGTTTCACTTGCTTTTTCAACTAGTTTTTATTTCCATTTAGATGTCCTTAATTTTGTTGTTGAGGAGATTCTCTAATTGCTCTAAGAAATATTTATTCAAAAAGTTAAGTTAAAAACATTATTTATTTAAAAATAAAATAAGATGTTATTTACTATTAAAATAAACTTTATAATTAAAACCGCTAATTATAAAAACTATTATTATTAGTTACCATTAAAGCTGTCATTTAAGGTATACGACTACCCTAAAGTTTGTGAATTTTGCCAAAAATTGACAAATTTTTATGACTTTATTTATAGGCCATCTTATTAGCTTTATAAAAATACCAAGTTCATTATTTTCCATTCTCTAGAACAAAAACTACAAGCGTTTAAGCAAAAGCAGATCCCATTAGTTTAAGCAAAGTGTCATACTTTAAAATGCGTTTTACTCGAAATGTGTGGTTTTTTTAATGCTCTAAGGGAGACAGAAATTGCTCAAAAAGTTATGAAAACAATTAACTTAATTTTTTATATATTCTGCATAAAAGTAGAAGTGGTTTTAACCTTCAGATTTTTCAATCATTGTTTTATTACAAAGTTTACAGTCCCTTATGTGAATACAATCACTGTTTTTTAAGCAATTTCATTTAATAAATAAAGTGCTTTAGTTTCTGTAAAAATTAAAATATCTCTTATCCTGAAAGTCATTTCAAAAATGTATAGCAAAGTAACACATCAAAATTTGAAAATTTGTTCATAAACTTTTTATACAAAATGAACCCCATTTATGTAATTTTTAGTAAATTTTTGCAAATTTTTTCCTATTTTAGTAAAAATAATTCCTTTTTCTCATCTTAATTTTTGTATATTTTTCTTAAATATCTTCTTCTTCTAAATAAATCTAAGAGCCACAAAAAATCCCCATATATTCATTTAAAAAAAAAAAGATGTCGCATGTAGTCGGATACCTCAAAAAACCAATACAAATGTATTTAAGTATTAAAATAGTATTCTCCTTATAAATTATTATATTTTTAATCATACCATATTTATCAATTTTATTTATTTTATAAAACAAAAACTTAACTGTATTGTAAATTTTGGGAATTTAAGCACATTGAAAAATGTGTACAAAATTATACTCTGTTAAAGAAAGAACATATACGTCAGTCAAGGCTATTATGAATTTAATTAGACTTATGAATACTTACAAGTAAATATGGAACAGAAAAAAAATACATTTTTCAAACAAATTTTTCATAAAAATTTCTTTATTTTTTATATACTAAGTGAATCTTAAAACTTCAATTTTTCTGTTTAATTGTGTGTTAACATTGTAATCTGAAACAACGCAAATAAAGGGTGTTTTTTAGAGGTATAGAACTTTAAATTGCAATAAAACAACGATGTATTATTCGATTGACATGAATTGTTTTTTATTTGAAAGATAATCTTGTGGCATTACATTTTAAATATGATTTCTGGCATAGGACTGCCACGGATGGCTCGGATGTAGTCCAATCTGGACGTCCAATTTTCGA
This sequence comes from Trichonephila clavipes, assembly GCA_019973935.1. Lineage (NCBI taxonomy): Eukaryota > Metazoa > Arthropoda > Arachnida > Araneae > Nephilidae > Trichonephila > Trichonephila clavipes. The sequence continues at coordinate 305,313 of BMAU01000536.1, read as the reverse complement.
TGACTTTTTTCCAACATTTGTGGCCGTATATCTGCAATAACACGGCGAATGTTGTCTTCCAAATGGTCAAGCGTTTGTGGCTTATCCGCATAGACCAATGACTTTACATAGCCCCACAGAAAATAGTCTAGCGGTGTTGAATCACAAGATCTTGGAGGCCAATTCACAGGTCCAAAACGTGAAATTAGGCGGTCACCAAACGTGTCTTTCAATAAATCGATTGTGGCACGAGCTGTGTGACATGTTGCGCCGTCTTGTTGGAACCACAGCTCCTGGACATCATGATTGTTCAATTCAGGAATGAAAAAGTTAGTAATCATGGCTCTATACCGATCACCATTGACTGTAACGTTGTGGCCTTCATCGTTTTTGAAGAAGGATTCCACCAGCCCATAAAGCGCACCAAACAGTCAGTTTTTCTGGATGTAACGGTGTTTCGACATACACTTGTGGATTAGCTTCACTCCAAATGCGGCAGTTTTGTTTGTTGACGTAGCCTTTCAACCAGAAGTGCGCTTCATCGCTAAACAAAATTCGCTTATGAAAATCGGGAACAACGGCAATCTCGTTTTGGGCCCATTCGACGAATCTACGCCTTGCTTGATGATCGTTTTGATGAATTGCCAAACCAAACTGAGAATAAATCCCTTAACAGCTGTTAAATCTGTCGCCATCTTGGAAAGTAATGCCAACTTAAACTTCTATACCTGGAAAAAAACACTCTTTACTATTGATGACAGATCTCTTAGTTTTAAGCTGTTCAAGTGATGAGATGACACCTGAACTATGTAAAGGATGAGAGCTCCCATCCATTAGTGGACCAGGGTTAGAAGGTATATTAGCCATAGTCAAAACAAACTCAATTTATTAACAATTCTCAACAAGGTCACAAATTTCAACAACCAAAGTTAAGAAATGCACCAATAGCAAAATATTAAGGTGACAAGTTTTTTTTTTTTTTTTTTACAATTAAAAGGAGGACGAAAAATTTTAGGAAATGTTACAACGCAATTATATGAAACATTTTATTAATTCAAACAAAAACACGCTAATTATGCTTACATCCCTTTTAATTATTTACTTAAACGAGTATTTTCTCATTGAATGAATTTTTTTGTTTGTCAATATATTATTTTTTAATACATCGAAATTTTCGGAGAAAAAAATATCCTTCATCTTTATTGTAAGTACAGCAGCTAAAATATCAACATCGAATTTTGATTTCTCACTTGTCCAAAAATTACCTACTGAAAAGACTCTTTCAACTGGTGCATTAGTTCCAGGGCAGCTCAACGTAAATTCAAGAAGAATAACTGAATTTTTATATGGCATGTGTTCATTTCTGAAATGGTTAAGTATTTCAACCCATCTTTTATCAATTTCAGCATGTTGATTTTCCAATTGTTTCAATTAATTATAATTTAAATATACATTCAGTCTTCCAATTTCTTCAAACAGACCATTGTCAATGATTTTAATAACAGGCATTTCTTTTGATAAAAAATCAACACAGTTTTCTACATCTGCCCAATTTACTTGTGATGAAGTCAAAACACACACCATTGAAAACTGTTATTTCCTATGATATTTGTTTGAGACTATTCTTCGACATATTGTTCAAACATGCTCGGTTCATCTCTGAATGCAGAGATTAACAGATCAGTTTTAAAATATTGAAAAGGAGGACAAGAAGGAAGACACTTTTCGAGGAAGGACAGGACCTATAAAAGGAGGATGGCTGGTCACCGTATAAATATGGGAGTTATAGCGAGGTAGAAGAGATAATTGGAGATATAATTATAAATCGAATCACACTTACTCTTAGCACGTCCTGGCAATACACCTTCTAAATATTTGAAGGCAAGTTCTAAAGTAATCTAATTCAAGACGACACTAATCCATTTTAAACAGTTAATTGACCAAATCGTCAATCTTAATATTAAATCAAATAATCTACGAAGTACTCTTGCCTAGCTTTACATAAATCAATAGCTGTTATTCGTTTATATAGCTTCTAACCCAGGGGTACTCAACCTTTTTTTCTACTGGGACACATACATATGTCAGCTACTTCATGCGGAACGCAAACATATGTTAGTTATTTCACGCGGCCCATAACATGAGGATAAATGGGGAAGGGTGGGGGGAGGAGAAATGCTTTAAGACCAAGATAACATTGAAAATTTAAAATATGGAAATTGATCAAAATATTAAAACTTCTCTATTTTGCGTTTTTTTAATTATTATTTTTTATATTTTTTATTTTTGTCAATAAATTTTCCTAAATTGATAGCATTTAAGAATCACGCTTTTACAATTTCTGCAACAGTTAACGATTTCATATGATTAGGAATAATGTAACAAATTTCATAGAGAGCCTTTGTTACCGCTGTGACATTACCAATGACAAAACAATTTTTTTTTTGCTGTTGTAAAGAATATTCAAGAAAGCCTATTTGTCACCTCTTGAAAGAGATCTTCGAGAAAAGGTGTCATATTGAATGTGATTCCTTGTTTATTGGTATTTTTAAATACAGCACTTTCGAGACAAATTAAACAATTACTGAACCATGCTTGTTTATCACAACAAAATAGTTAACTTCCCAATAGTCTTGAAACAATCCATTTTCTTCGAATACTTTTCACTTGCAAGATATGAAAGATAGTTAAAAATTTATTCCACTCATAAAATGGTTGCTACTCCACACTGTTGTCTATTATCACTAATAAGAACAAAAATATCAATTCGCACCCATACGACATCGATAGAAAAAAGCAAAATTGATCTGTTTGATTTTTAACAAAAGAGTTCCCCACCAAATTTTCATAAATAAATGAATTTTACATATCAATGGGCCATGACAGGGCCACTTACAAAGGCCCGTGAGCCGCAGGCTGAGTATTAATATTCTAACTCTTTGTTTCAAACTTGAAAGTTAATTTTTAAATATAGGCCTTGATTTGAATAATTCGCGTCTTCTTCTTCGGAGGAAAGTTTTCTGTAGAATAATATTTGAAGAACCATTACATTCCCCAAGAGGATTAGTAGGAAGTACGCGAATAGACACGTTTATCCCACTCTCCAACTTCCTCATCACTCCATCGTGAGGCCTTATATACTGAACGAATTTGACATAGATGAGTCTACTTACATAGTAAGTCCCTATTAGCACCAGGATTAAAGTCCTTACTTGTATGAAAAAATGTTTGGTACTCTTTCACGCAAAAACAATTGAATGGATTCTAATGAAACTTAACAATAATGTAGCTTATACAGCAGAATAACCCATAGGCTATAATTTATAAAGATATTGTGTGAAGTGTCCAAAATATAACGATAATTGTCAAGAAAGTAGGAAAAAATTCTGCCATCTGAAACAAGCCCGCGACAGCATATATCAGGGGTAGCAAACCTGTATGGATCATCGTGCCATTTTATTCTGAAGAAATATTTATTGAGGTATAGACGTGCCTGTCAAATAATTTTCACTTGTGATTGTTGGAAAAATAATAAAACTAAATTCTAACAGCTCAAAACTCTTTATTTACTACGAAAAAATACATTTTGCACCTTATAGTAGTAAATATTTTAGTTATACGTGTAATTCAGATTAAAGTAACATTAGTGTGATTTCTGTTGCTGCTGATTATATGAAAAAAAAACTTATATTAGGATTGTAAGGTGTTACTTTTAGTAGAATACATGCTGAATTGGAGTCATCTGTCAGTTTCTAAGTGAGTTTTTAATGCTATTCAACTCTGAAAATAATGACTCGCAGGCATGGGTAGATGAAAATATGGTTCAAATTGATGACCCAGCTTCTTCAAACAGTTAAATGTGTCTGGAATCGAAAATTTCATTAGCATTTTTACTTATATTGCTTGTTAATCTTTCTGTTTCAATCACACACACACAATTCCGACAAATGTTTTGAATCCATATTAAACTAGACTGGAAATTAATCAGTTGCATTTAAAAATTTCCAATTTTTAACCAATCGAATTGGGACAAGTTCAGTTTTATTAAATGAAATCATATCAGGGTACATAAAAAAACTTGAAAGTTTCCGATAATTCTTCGAACTGAGAAAATCGCTGAAAACTGCGACCGATTACTCGCGTTTGTTCGTAATACTTCATACTGAACTTTGTTATTTTTAATTAACCGTTTAATTAACCGTTTAATTAACTAATGTTTAATTAACCGCAAACCGTTTTGATCGTTGGCGTGCATAAAAATTATGTCGCGTGCCAGTGGCACTCGTGCCAGTGGTTCGCATTCCTGGCATATATCTATCTTTTATGTATGAAGCAAAACTTTGCATTTTGTTTTGTCTACGCCAGGCGCCAGAAACTGCGAAAGCTTGAACCGGAGGAGTGTGAGGCTGATTACAACAAATACAACAAATGATAAAATAAATACAACAAAAAGTAATATTAACGTATTACACTTCCAGATATATATAAATTATTTATAATATTTTAAGCGTTCATTACACAAAATATGTAACAATGTGCTACTTTTGCTGAGCAGAGATCAGCTTAGGAAGGTGTTTTCAAAAATTGACCCGCAAGAGAGTTATGGGGAATTATTGATAAAAAAAATTCCTTTTACCAGCTATTAGATTTACAGACAAAATTTAACAAACAAGGTTTTTTTGTTCAGATGAGACATGCAAAAAGCTTTTTTTTTTTTGTTTAATTTCCAATTCACGTAAAATTAACTCATTAAAATCTTCTTCATCCTTCAATCTGTATTGTTTAATTTTACTATTCACCCGTGCGAAGAACGGGTATAACAGCTAGTATCAAATAAATAAGAAAACATATACGCATCGCTATTGTTAGAATAACAAATTTTTATTCGTGAAAATATTATTAAAATAGCATTTCACTTTGCAATGCTAATCCAATTATTATTGCAATATGAATCTTTTCTATATCTATTATAATATCTTCAAATTAACTGCGCGGGGTTTTGAGATGGCTCTAAGCTATGCTTTAGCCATTACTTGAATGAAACAGACTATAATACTTCAAATAAAGTATTCAAGATCATGCATTCATTATATGTATTTGCATTAATTTATGAACGCATATGTATTAATTTATATTGAAGTATACTTCTCATAACAATTGAGTCAAATACTGATTACAATCTTTTCAAGTTAAGTATAAATTTACATATATTTGATGTTTAATATTATATCATAAATATTTTATTCATACCCCAGTCGAATTCAAACCGGAAAAGGAAACATTGCCTATAGCTGATTTCACGTTAGAAATTGTAATGTCAGTGAAATTATCAATTGACTTATTTTAAAGATCCAGACAATTACTAAAACAATCTTTGAATATTTTCAATCCATTTCATTTATATTTCTAGTACTTGTTTTTTCAATTCCTACTCTATTAGTTCACTCTCTCCCTATATATATATATATATATTTGAACAAGATGTATATATAAACATCTTGTTCAAATTTTCAATCGTTAATAAAATACTTTCTATTCCTCCAATCAAGTTCAAATACATTTTTTTAAACTTGCAATGGATGACACATGAAGTTAATATAATTTTTTCAAATATATAAATATATATATATATTCATCAATTTTTTAATTAATGAATAAATAGTAACAAAAAAATAATAGTCAACAGCATATATAGAAAGGAGAATCGTTCGTGTGTCCCTGTAGCGCAATGGATAGCGCGTTGGACTTCTAATCCAAATGTAGTGGGTTCACTCCCACCTGGGATGGCCTGATTTCTGAGAATGTGATTTCTTTTTACTATACTATTTTATTAGAATAACTAAATTTAATTAATGAATAAATACTAACTATATATATAAAGGGTGTTTTTTTAGAGGTATAGAACTTTAATTGCAATAAAACAACGATGTATTATTCGATTGACATGAATTATTTTATTCGAAAGATAATCTTGTGGCATTACATTTTAAATATGATTTCCGGCATAGGACTGCCACGGCTGGCTCGGATGTAGTCCAATCTGGACGTCCAATTTTCGATGACTTTTTCCAACATTTGTGGCCGTATATCTGCAATAACACGGCGAATGTTGTCTTCCAAATGGTCAAGCGTTTGTGGCTTATCCGCATAGACCAATGACTTTACATAGCCCCACAGAAAATAGTCTAGCGGTGTTAAATCACAAGATCTTGGAGGCCAATTCATAGGTCCAAAACGTGAAATTAGGCTGTCACCAAACATGTCTTTCAATAAATCGATTGTGGCACGAGCTGTGTGACATGTTGCACCGTCTTGTTGGAACCACAGCTCCTGGACATCATGATTGTTCAATTCAGGAATGAAAAAGTTAGTAATCATGGCTCTGTACCGATCACCATTGACTGTAACGTTGTGGCCTTCATCGTTTTTGAAGAAGGATTCCACCAGCCCATAAAGCGCACCAAACAGTCAGTTTTTCTGGATGTAACGGTGTTTCGACATACACTTGTGGATTAGCTTCACTCCAAATGCGGCAGTTTTGTTTGTTGACGTAGCCATTCAACCAGAAGTGCGCTTCATCGCTAAACAAAATTCGCTTATGGAAATCGGGAACAACGGCAATCTCGTTTTGTGCCCATTCGACGAATCTAAAAGCGTTGTTCAGGCGTGAGTCTATTCATGATGAATTGCCAAACCAAACTGAGAATAAATCACTTGACAGCTGTTAAATCGGTCGCCATCTTGGAAAGTAATGCCAACTTAAACTTCTATACCTGGAAAAAAAACACTCTTTATAAACTAAAATAATACTCCAACATCCTATATAGAAAAGAAAATGGAAAATTCAAGGAAAATCGGTTTCTATTTTGTCACTTAATACTGCGTTTCTGTCATATGTATATACATATTTATATTATTTGTAATTATTTAAGAAAAAATAACTAAAATAAATTGTTTTGTTTGTTGACCTAAGTAGGAATTGACTTAAACATTTTTTTATATAACCTGTTTGTTACATAAGATGAATTTTTTTACATTGTCGCAGTACCTTATCATCGTGTTGGTTGGGGTGAAGATTCCTAGAAGATCCTAATGCAGCATAGATGTAAAAGCCATTAAATCAGATACAAAATGATTACAAATAGGTATTTGCAATAATTTATTTGTTTTAAATTAAACACCGTAAAAATGAGTTCACTGTATGCTAACAAGATAAGCTAAAGTATAAGAATCAATTGGTACGGATCTGAAATGAGATACAACTTCTCAAATTTGACACAAAAATACTTCAACGTCTTTTAACTTACAAGTGGATACCCAAATATGATTCAAGCATCAATAAATATGACTACAGAAGGTCGTTTACACTTTATGGAAACTATTTTGTAATTAATTTTCTCGTTTGGATTTTGAGATAAAACTGTGGAAATTTCGGAATAATCATCTTCTAATGTTTTTTCTTTGTGTATTATAATATAAAATGAAAAATTTATTTTAAAAATGCCTCCAAAAATTGATTTTGGCTCGAGGGTTACGTAACTACGCTATCCGAGGAGAAATATTCTTATCAAAAAATTATAAAGTAGTGTAGAGTTTCAGTATTTGCATTACAATAAAAGGTGTTTGTAATATATTAAATTTGAAAGGTAAAAAACGTATAATAGAAAGTAAAAAAGGAAAACATGACCATGAAACTCCATCCTAAGTCTGTCAAGCAAGAAGCTATCAAAAAAGTGATCCTAAATAAGAAACTGCCAACTGAAAGATTGATTCATTGTATCGAAACTATGAATGTATTCCGACATTGTAAGTAAAATCGTTCATAAAGATTTTAAAGTTAAATGAGATGTTTGAACCTAAAGTTCGTTTCCGTTTTTTAAACATATTGCTGAAAAAAATAGCAAAAAAATTGTAGAAAATTATATACTAAAAAATAACTGATGGAAAACGGAAATTTCTGGTGATACTCGATGAGACATGGGTATATTTAAGTGACTGTAATAAAAGATCAATTTTCTATTGTTCAAATGACAAAAATGACCGTACGAAATGACTTCGTTATTGTACAGTAAAGTTCTCAAGGGAATTCAAGATAGTTACAGGATTTTCTAGTAACATCAAACAAAAAAATAAAAAAGTATCAATAAATCCAAAACTAATTCACTATGCTATCGCCAGAATATTTTAGAACCATTTTTTGAAGAAGAAATTCCAACCTTATATGGATAGGACATTGATAAAGTTGAAAGTCATAAATGGACAAAGCCTCCAGTCAAACGTCTAATTAAACTGCCTGCTTATTTAGCAAAGAAAGAATCAAAAACAGGAATAAAGTGTATTCCATTTGATGGAATACGTGTAAAATCACTTTGCGCTTCTCCAATGGACTTTCGTGCATTCTATTTCTTAAAAAGAGCCTTAAGGAAACGTCATCCAAGAGCATTAAACGGACATTGGAAAACGGTTCACGAGGAATGCAGTAAAATTTGTACGACAGTGCTAAGAAAACGTTCACTTTCATGAAAATTTGAGCTAGAGCTATTGTCAAGAATCATGGCTATCAGATAGAAGCAAGTTTTCACAAAATATATAGTATTTACTGATAAAAATTAACTATTAAAATCTTTCCTATAAAGTGTGAACTAACTTCTCTATATCGTCCACTAACACCTATTTTCCTCTGAAATCATCATCTATATTATATGATCTATCTTCCTGGCTATTTATATGCTATTCGGTAGTGAAGTTCACTTGTTTATAGGTGTTGTTATAGCTTTAAGTGCCAATTTGGCTGGACGGAAAAAAATTGACTTGGAGAGGATACGCCTCACGGATAGCCCATTGTGTCACCCTCAGAAATAGGTTCTTAAAATAGGGTGTTTTAAATAACGAACGTATATAATTTATCTTGCTATTTTCATTATCATTGTGATTTTATCAGTGGATGATGATATTTGTGGAGAAAGGCAAATCATCAGTATCTCTGTACAACGTTGAAATCTTGAAATTTGGCATCTAATTTAGAACTGGAGTTAATAAATTCACGTAAATTCGATATAACATTATTCAAAATAAAACTTTAAAAATAATTTACTCATGAGCGTTACTTTTTCTTCCAAGCTTAAGTACTTACCATATTTTTTTTTTGTTTTTTTGTACCTAAAAGGCATTTTTTTTTTTTTTTTTTTTTTTTGCTTTCGAAATTGGTACAGAAAACAAGGTGTGTCTTATGTAACGAACGTATATTTTATTATGCCCCTTTTCATTATCATTGTCGTTTTATCAGTTCTTGTTGGTATTTGTGGAGAGAAACCATCATCAGTATCTCGCTAAGTCATTGATATCTTGAAATTTGATGTCTTATGTAAAACGGGGAAGAATAAATTTACATAAATTCTCTCTCTCTCTCGATATAACAGTACTCTAAATAAAACTTAACAAGTATTTTATTCACGAGCGTTAGTTTTTCTTCCAAAGCTGAAGTACTTACCATATTTTTTAGTGCAAAGATGCATTTTCTGCCTTAGAAATTATTTCTGGTTATGGGACGTGCTTTATGTAATGTATAATTTGTCGTGCTCTGGTGCGTACAACTTGTTGTAGAAAGAAGAGTCAGATTATTGTTCTGAGTGAACTATTAAATTATCTTATTATTATTTTTTATGACTTATTTTAATTTTTGCGTTTTAAATTTTAGATGTTTATCCAGAAATTTGCATTCTATTTTAAAATGTGGCTAAAAAAAGAGTGTCTTCTTCTTTCCAAGCACTACAGCCGGTTACCAGCCAAGGCTGTCTCAGTCGGCTTAGACCAGGGGTACTCAACGTTTTTTTCTGCTGGGCCGCATTCATATGTCAGCCATTTCACGTGGGCCGCATACGTATGTTAGTTATTCCACGCGGGCTGCAACATGAGGATAAATGGGGGGTGAGAAATACTTTAAGATCAAGATAACTTTGGAAATTTAAAATGTGGAAAATTGATCATTATTTTATAACTCCTGTTTTGCTTTTTTTTTAAAATTATTTTTTATATTTTTATTTTTGTTACTAACACTAAATTAGAAACATTTAAGAAACAATCCTTCACAATTTATGCATCATTAAACGGTTTCATATAATTACCAATAATATAACAAACTTCATGAGATGTCTTTGTTACCGCTGTGATATTACCAATGACAAAATACTTTGTTTCTGTCGCAAGGAATATTCAAGAAAAAGCCTATTTATCACCTCTTGAAAGAGATCTTCGAGGAAAGGTGTCATTAAATGATTCCTGTTTATTGGTATTTTTTGAATACAGCACTTTCATGACAAATCATACAATTACTGATTCCTGTTTGTTTTTCACTACAAAATAGTCAATTTCCCAATTGTCCTGAATCCATATATTTTCTTCGAATATTTTTTGCTTGAAAGATATGAAAGATAGTTAAAAATTAATTCCACTCACGGTTCATTCCACTGTTGTCTGTTAAAACTAACCGTAACTGTTCCAAATAGAAAAATAATATCAATTCGTACCCGTACGACACAGACAACAAAAAGCAACTTTTTCCCCCTCTGGAGTTTGGAAAGTTATTTTCTTGACAGGAGTTTCATCGCTATATCGAAATGCACATGCCAGCCGCCTTATTTGGGAATCCTTGATCACTTTGACTATGTTCTGTTCTCTGTATTTCGATTTAAGATCAAAGTTGTATCGTATTCTCCAGATTCTGTTTCCTCTACCTGCACCAAAAAGCTTTCGTAAGATTTTTTTCTCGAAAATCATCAGTTTCTCTTCGTCTTCTTTGTTGATTGTCCAGCATTCGCTGCCGTATAAAACAATTGGTCTTACCAGAGTCTTGTATAATTATATTTTTGTTTTGCTACTTATGTATTTAGATTTAAACTGGTTTCACAATCCGTGACACCATCTGTTAGCCATCTTGATTCTATTTTTAATTACAACTTTTATGACATTACCATTATTTACTATTGTGCCTAAGTATTTAAATTGAATCACTTGTTCAAATTCATATTCATTAAATTTCAGTGGTTGTAAATTTGAGATTATGTTTCTTATTGCCATGAATTTAGTTTTTTTTTCTTCGTTTACCTTTAATCCTATGTTTTTGCTGCTGGCTCCCGCGCACTTAACCCGTTGGTGTGGTGTGGTAGTTAGGAGAGGGTGCCAGCTCAGGTGTCGTCCACGTCACTTGACCATGGTTCAAAATTACGTGGTCCGTCGCCAAAAGCCCTCGTGTAGCTGAACAGTGCGACGTTAATCTTCACTCACTCACCCGCGCATTCTCTAAGATATCAATATTATCTGCATTTAGGATTTAACAAAAAAAAATTCTCCGAATTTGTTTTACCAGAGTCTCTAACTGTCTTCTCTAGTGCTATGTTAAACAGATCTCCTCATTTCAGTCCCTTTTAAGTATAGAATGTATCCGATACTTCTGTTCCCAACTTTACTCTACATTTTTACTCTGTTGAGTGTCATTCTTATCAGCTTAACCAATTTTTTAGGGATTCCCAACTCCAAAATTGCATAAAGAGTGTTATACACCGAAAAATACTGTACATATTGTAGGAAAATCCTTATTACTTTTACACTTGCATGCTCTCCAACTAATGTACATCATAAGATTAATTAAATTTTGGTAAAATAATTTTTTACAATGTTTAAACTAAGATCGCACATGAGTTCTCTGTCCATACCCAAACATACTTTTATCTTTACTACTTATCGAAATAAAAAATGCATCGTTTCCAAGTTTTTGATTGAAGGAATGTAAATATATACATATACATGAGATTTACTTTACAAAACTCGGGTCTTTTATACGTTATTGGATCTTTGCATTTCTTCCCGTGTTTGCGAACATAAAAAATGAAAGGAAGAAATGACTTACTGCCTAACGTTGTATTCGAGAAAAAATATTCCTTTTTTTCCCCTACTGGGCGATTCAGAAGAGAAAGTTGCATAAACCTGGAGTCCATCAGTAATACCAGATTTCTATCTTTGAGAAAAGAGAGTCGTTTTTCTGAGGGGAAAAAAAGGGAAAATGTGCTGCATTTGTGAAATAACTCGAATTCACGTTATGTTCATCTGTGAAATATCATGTTCTCAAAAAACTCATCCGCAAAAGCCGACGGTTGAGTGGTTCCGTAACTCAAACGTGAAGGGGGAGAGGGAAGAATATGAGGATTTACATCCACCGTCGTTTTCAAACCGGCTGCGTCAACGGTTTGTTTTCTTTGATTGTCTGAAGTTGGGAAAGATAAATAGCTTGTACTTAAGTGTTTAAAGGTATGTATTACAATGTTTTGTTTAATCTCAGATTTATCACGATGTTTGTATTGCATTGATATAGCAGTGTCCTTTGGAATACAGATACCACAACAAAAGAAATAGTTTTAAAAAAATATCAAAATGATTTCACCAACACGAATTGGCTTTGAAAATTTTTCATGCATCTTTAGAATAAAGTATTGTCAGTATTTATTTTGTTTGCATTAACTTTGTAATGATCCCTAAGGACCTCACTTTGAGAACTAGGATAATTAGGAGACGTAAATGAACCAGTAGCCATTTTTATAAATAACTTTCTTTATTTGAATAACTTTCTCAATTAAAATCAAAGACTTATTAACAAATCCGAATAATAATATTATGAGGTTTTAATTATAATAATCTTCAAATTAACTCAATTAATTAATAATCTAATCAATTCATTAAATAACGATCACGCAGAAATTACCACGATAAGAGATCCCAGAATTATATTCAATAATGTTCTTAATGAACATTTAACTTTAATCTCACTCTTAAAACTTTAATGAGACTTTAAATACGATTTTATATTTACCACTCGGAATCTCAATTCTTCATGAGAACAAATTATCTTCAACTACAATATTTCAATTCAAATTCACTATAACTCTATGTTTCAATATCTATCTCCTACTGTTCTAACTTTACTATTTCGTTTGACTTAAATACTGAATCTAATCTGCATAATAAGGAATCCTGTCCGCTTTTTGGAGTTGATTGGAAATAGGTAGGGAATTAAATTTCCCCTAAAAAGGTCGGTTCAGAAGGTTAGTGATAAAGTTCCGTATAGATTCGTCACAACTTTGCACTGGAGAAATGCAATTACCTTCAAACAATGAATACTCTGTAACAAAATCAATTTAGCTTAATTTAACACGAATTAAAAATCCCTCTAAAGATGCACAAGCTCTATAAGCAACGAACGTCACTCATGCCTTACGAATGACATTCGCGCTAGTTGATATGCGGTAGTCCTCACTATGATGGAAAGTCTTCTATAGAAAGAAAACTTGGGAGTGATCATAGCCATTAAAGTACTGTCCAACATACATTTGCTAAGAATGACATTACTGCGAGTTCTCCCTCCTTCTCTTAGCGTCCACATATGCCTTTTTTCTTTTCAAGCGCAGTTGGCATGCAGCAGCCCACAATATGATTCACAGTTTTCCGTAAAAAGGTAACTTAATTCGAACCCGCGAATGAATTCAAAGAATGCCATTTAAAAGTGAGCGACCATGGGCATTAATCTACTATCCGCTCTCATATACTAAGAATGGCATCTGTGCTTGTACCTCCTCATTTTCTTAATGTCCCCACATGCATTTAATCTTTGTAAGTAGTGCTGATAAGATTAATACCCTCATTATGATTGATAAGTCTTTCATAAAAAGAGAAATCGGACTCGTGACTGAATTCTAAGAAGAATGTTAGTAGTAAATGAGCGATCATGACCATTAAACTATTGTTCACGCTCATGTACTAAGAATGACATTACGACGATCTTTGGAAGTACAAAACTAAATTCATTACACAGGGTCACAAGTCCTCTATTCTACTAACCAAACTACCGTGGTAAAGTATTCCTATTATGTAACATATGATTATAGAACAAGATATTATTTCTAGTACTATCATTACGCATTAGATCACAAGCAAAATGTTACCTACTGACCCCTATTAAATAACTTTACCAGGAAACCACGCCATTGCAGTTATGAAGTTTTTTGTTGCTTTTAGTAGTCAAAATTTTGATAATTTCCAGTAAAAATTGTAGCAAAGAACTTTTTACGATGTCTTAAGTTTTATAAAAAATTGGATGTCTTGTCTTATTTTTCTTTGGGGGCCTCTACGAATCACTTCCTCCCATGCATTCTTATATATTCTTATATAGCTCCCAAAATGGAATATAAATGTATGTCGCTTCGCTATGGACAGTGTGAACTGTTAGCCCGCGTTTTGTAGCATAAGAAATAGGGCCCGGATCTCAACCTGGTCGGGTCTCCCACCTCGCTGTCCAATCACGGACTGCATTTACTAAAATTTACTATAAGTTATTTCTCTAAATTAGAGGTTCCCAAACTTTTTAGTCTCATAGACCCCTAGCCATGTTTTTCGATTTGAGGTAGACCCCTTCTTAATTAATATTGAATTTTTGCAAATTTATCAACTTAAATGTCTTTTTGACCGCTGGTACTACTACTACTTTGAAATAATTAAATTTCTAATTGTAATGAAGTATTGTGTTTAAAATTTAAAAAGCGCATGTCAATTAAATTAAAAGTTAAATGTTAATTAAAATAACTAAAGAACACGCAAACAAATGATTTTAATGAGACGAATGAATCTAGTGCTACAATAACAAATTTTCAACATTTGGTATCTATCTTGCCAGGTTTAACCTTAAATCTCCTGTATTAGTATAGTGTCCAGTTTTTTTTCTTTCTTTTTATTTTGTTTTGGAGGTTGACAACCACGCTGAAACTCCTTCTCACTAGGAAAAGCAATTAAAAATTTCCTCGCGATATTTTATAATTTGGGACAAATAACAGGTTTGCCTTTTTAAAGCCAAAATTGCTGACATCCGTTTCTAATTGCTGACATCCGTTTCCGTTAGTGCTTATTACGATCAGTTCAGAGGCGCAACGCAGAATATTAGACCCCCTGCAAAGTAAGGTTTTAAGCCAAAATATGTATGTAGTTGGTCGAACTTTGGGTCCTTAGAATCCCCCCCACAATGGGGAGGTTGCGGGGGTGTACGTTGCGCCACTGGATCAGTTCCTATTGTAATGTGACATTTTATTTTCAATGTGACTATATGAATTCAATGCCTACTGCTATATTTCCATAGTCCAAGCTTTCTCAAACCTAGTTTCAAAATCTGAATAAAGGCCATCTAAATGTTGAACGTAGGTTAAAACGTCTTGACAGATTGTCTGTAACAAATTGAGAAAATTTGGGCCCTCTAGAATTATACTTCTTTAACTTGTGACGGGCTCACGCGTTATTTCATTAACATGTCCTTTGGGTTCTTTGGGGCCAGAATTAATGGCAACTCTTTTCCAACCAAACCCAAGAAGTGAAGCGTGAAGGAAAGATGCAAATTAGGAAACTTTTAAATATCAGAAGTTAGAATAAGCGAGGTGTCAATTCGGGGAATGTTATGATAATCCGTGATTCAAGAGTGAAGAGGTTTTGGGAAGGTTAAGTGACAGCCAATAGAAGTTATACGTGATAGAGAGCCCTTAGGTCAAGGTGCATACCATTGCACTCCAGTAAACCGCAACTTCATCTA
The DNA here is from genome assembly GCA_019973935.1 of Trichonephila clavipes. Classification (NCBI taxonomy): domain Eukaryota; kingdom Metazoa; phylum Arthropoda; class Arachnida; order Araneae; family Nephilidae; genus Trichonephila; species Trichonephila clavipes. The sequence continues at coordinate 289,715 of BMAU01000536.1, read as the reverse complement.
GGATTATATTAATAGCTACTTCAGTCTATATTAAAGGTAGGAGGGACTATTTAATATTCGGTTCTGTGATAGTCTAGGAATTGAGCTTAGGCGAGTTAGTATTGATAGTGGTCCGGGTAATGCCTTTTCGATATTATATATATTGTGTGTTTAGCCACCGTAGATTCTCTCACATATATTATTATTACCTAATCTGTTGGACGTTTAATTTAAAGATCTTAATAGAGTCAAATTAAGATCATGGCAGCTTCTAGTTCTTCCTTTATCCCTACACCTCACGCTGATAATCAAGAAGAAGGGCACCCGAGAGGGGAGCCCTTGCAAACTTAACATGCAAAAATGTTTCTTGTTTTGATAAAATGTATGTTGTCACTTTTTAGGTGCAAATTAGCCTCATTAAATTTAGTAAATAGAGCTGTTAAATAGGTATAAAATTTGGTTTCCACTAGATTAAATTTTTCTTAAAATTAAAGTTACGATCTAGTTTAATGCGAGCCACGATCATAGACCCTCCATTTACACCACATGGACCCCCAAATTATTTTTTTGCTAACGTGGATCCCTTGCAGGTCTTCATAGACCACTTTGAGAATCATTGCTCTAAATGTTTAATTGTAATTGTCTTGTAAAGTCTTGTTTTGCCGATAATTTTGTAATGGTGATATTTTAGTTTATGAAATGGTATTAATTTTTACCAAGAGATTCGGCTCATTACTTTCAACCCAGTAGAAACCTAAAACACCGTTTCGTTTTTAAGTATTGGAGAAATTTAACCATCTTTTTTATAAAGGGTGTTTTTTTAGAGGTATAGAACTTTAAATTGCAATAAAACAACGATGTATTATTCGATTGACATTAATTTTTTTTTCGAAAGATAATCTTGTGGCATTACATTTTAAATATGATAAAGCAAGGCGTAGATTCGTCGAATGGGCCCAAAACGAGATTGCCGTTGTTCCCGATTTTCATAAGCGAATTTTGTTTAGCGATGAAGTGCACTTCTGGATGAATCGCTACATCAACAAAAAAAACTGCCGCATTTGGAGTGAAGCTAATCCACAAGTGTATGTCGAAACACCGTTACATCCAGAAAAACTGACTGTTTGGTGCGCTTTATGGGCTGGTGGAATCCTTCTTCAAAAACGATGAAGGCCACAACGTTACAGTCAATGGTGATCGGTATAGAGCCATGATTACTAACTTTTTCATTCCTGAATTGAACAATCATGATGTCCAGGAGCTGTGGTTCCAACAAGACGGCGCAACATGTCACACAGCTCGTGCCACAATCGATTTATTGAAAGACACGTTTGGTGACCGCCTAATTTCACGTTTTGGACCTGTGAATTGGCCTCCAAGATCTTGTGATTCAACACCGCTAGACTATTTTCTGTGGGGCTATGTAAAGTCATTGGTCTATGCGGATAAGCCACAAACGCTTGACCATTTGGAAGACAACATTCGCCGTGTTATTGCCGATATACGGCCACAAATGTTGGAAAAAGTCATCGAAAATTGGACGTCCAGATTGGACTACATCCGAGCCAGCCGTGGCAGTCATATGCCAGAAATCATATTTAAAATGTAATGCCACAAGATTATCTTTCGAATAAAAAAAATTCATGTCAATTGAATAATACATCGTTGTTTTATTGCAATTTAAGTTTCTATACCTCTAAAAAAACACCCTTTATTTCAGATGTATGTCTATAATATACCGATCAAAAGTTAAATCCACCAGTTTTGGCTCATGAAACTTTAAGTTCCTGACATTGTAACTGCTCTGTAACGATAATTATCTTTATACATCTGATGTTAAACAAACCTTTAAAGCTCGTGATATCTGCAGGATTTATTAATTAAACTCTGACATAACTATCGTTAAAATGACATTTACTAAAGCCGCATTTTACACTCTTATAAGCTGTATCAAGATAAGCACGAAAACAGACCTTTTCGATATCATCTAAGGTGACTACTTTGAGCTCTAATTAGTCTTAATTATCAAGAGATGCTTAACTGATAAATATTAGTCACTTTATATTGAATTTAGTGCAGGTCTCATGGGTGTGAAATAAGATTTAAAATTATGCATCATGTATCATAATTATAATTAAAATTCACTCATGTAACTACATATAAAAGAAATTCCTTGACTTGCGACACCGAGAATTGGTAATTTATTTAAATATATTCACTTAGAAAATCTTTGAAAAGAATTCTTATGTTACTATTCTGTATAAATTGCTGTTCTGTCACGAATTAGTCTCTTTACAGAGAAATTTAATTTAATTTTACGCTAACATTTGACTTTCGTTAAGTATCTAGTTTCAAGTAACTTTTGTAATCAAATAGAACTATTTGCTTAAAGAAATTTATAAAATTTTTGTTGCATAATACAGTACATTGAATGAATAATGAAAATTTAAAATACATATTTTTTTAAATGTTATATGCTTATATATAATTTTTTTGATTGTATAAATTGTTAAAATATTATAATGCATGGGAAAATATTATTATGCTCTGATAATTTCAGCCTTCGATTTTTCTTACTTTTTAACAGAATTTCCAGAATCATAGCAAAATGGACTGATTATACATAAATGTTCTTAATAGTTACATATTAGATTAGAGCTGTTAGATTCTTTAAAAGTAATTCAAATTTTGCTTGTTCATTAATATAATTTTATTGTTCCTTTTATTCAACTTAAATTATCCCCATACTTTGTACATTTTATTTATATACATTAAATAAGCTTTATTTAAGACTTAAGTAAATCATGTATGTATTGAAAATAGAAGTTGTATCTTCGCTGTTGTCAATCAAATAAACCAGGACCTTATTTAAAAAATTAATTGAACCCTTTATAAAGCCGCGGTATAAGAGAGAGTATACTTACCACCAACTTTATTAATTTTAAATGTGTGGCCATGGAATGCTATTTTTTCACCTATTATTTGTGCTGCTAGTACTTTGGCTAGCACAACTGATATCTGGAATATCAAGTTGCAAGCTCAAAGTGATGGATTTCTTCTCACGTCCATCAGTGTTTGGGAGTTAGAATGAAGATCAGCCATAATCAAAACGAATACAATTTATTAATCCTTTAACAAATCTCAACAACCCAGGCTTGGAAATGCACCTATAATTAAGTTTTGAAGCAAAAGCGAGGTAGACGAGATATTTAATATTTAATTATGAATTGAATCACTTAGTTTTGGAACGTTTTGGTAACATATGTTCTAAATAATCGTTCTAATGTTCGACTTCTAGTCGATATTATTCTAATTGACGTATTTCTTATTGACTAAATCATCAATTATCAATCTTAAATATTAAATAATTAATCGACGAATCACTCTCGACTAGCTTTCTACTATTTTACGTTAATCACTAACTTCTATCATCTAACTCTCACGAACCTGAAAGTTAATGCTTAAATATAAGCCTTGATTTACATAAATCGTATCTTCTTTGGGAGAAAGTTTCAAAAGAACAAACACTACTTAAAGAAATTGATTTTCCCCAAGAGAATTAATAAGAGGCTCGCGAATAGACCCGTTACAGGAAGATATGTAAATTTCCTGAGAAGCAATAAAAAAACTTTTCTAGATGACTCATGGTTGACTAAAAATAGTGACTATATGTCAACTTGACAAAAAAAAACATATAGGCATTGTCGTTTATTAAAATACATGAGAACAAGATACTTTTTTTATAGCTTGCAATGTCCCACTATGTATTGATCCTTGTTTTTTGAAATTTTATGGAAAGTAATATGTATAAATTCTTATATTTTTGAATACAAATTATATCTAATTTATAATTCCTTTTGTCAATTTAGTATTTGTCAACTATATTCTCTCTCTCTCTCTATAAATATCATGTAATTTGCTATTAAAAGAAATGCAAAAGATGTCCCCGGTGGGCGATGGAACGCCTTCTTCTCACCAAAAAAATATCTTAAAAATCAAATTAATTTTAAATAATAAGCTAAATTAACTTCTTTTATATAAATCAATCTAAATCCTAAAAATATTTTAATATAAAACTACTAGAAAAAAATGGCCTTATAAAGGGGAAAAGCTTACATTTTTTACAATCTTCAACATCAGCCTGCATATAAATATTGTGGAAACAAACTATTTCTGTTTCTTAATGTAATGATATATTTCAAAAATGTTCGTGTAAATCATTTTAAGCGGAGAAGACATTAAGATTGTATTTACCAAGATAGAAAAACTGAAAATTCCTCTTCTCTGACAATCTATCAGTTGTTATATGTTTTTCAACTGATATGTAATTATCATTTCTCTGTTTTAACATTAAAGGAAGCAAGAAATAGAATATTTAGCAGCATTTGTTCATTCTTTGGCTGTAAATGAAAATAACAAATTATTCTAATTAAGAGAACTAGAATCTATTAAACAAACTTTAATGCTCCCAAACCATTCTGTGTTTTGAACCTTAAATAATAATAAATAAGCAAAAGGCTAAAACTAAAGTCAAAATTACATAAGAAAACATTAAAATTATACTTTACAAGCGTTGAGAAAGAGTCAATTATGCAAAATCAGAACATTCAGTAAATATTCTGTGACATTCCACATTTAAATGTTAAAAACAAGTCAGTCACATCTTTCTCGTTTATTTCCATAAACAATCTCTGCCTCAACAAATTGGTTGAAAGGACAAGTCTCTCTCAGAAGCGAATGCATGTAATTCAAACTGTTAATCAGCCCGTATTGTGACATAAGAGAAAGGAGGGAAGAGGGATTCCCTCCCACCCCTCCCCACCCACCCCCTCCCGCCCGAAGTTATCGAGGGCAAGACTCAACACAAAGGGACACTAAAAGAACAAAAATTAAATTTTCTACAAAGGCAGGAGCTCTGATCTTCTTCCAATAAAAGAGAAAACTTGCTAAGACCCCAAACGTCAGCACCCTTTAATTAAAGCAATACATCGACTATTCAGTGATGAATGGTGACCCGGGTAGCTAGCCAAACGATAGGATTAATCATTGTCTTTTCCAAGTAAACAGTTAACTGTAATTGTATCTTTGGAGCAGAAAACTGTTTTAGGGTGGAAACGTGCCCGAATATGTAAAAGGGGCCTTCGCTTTCTGGTATTTTGTTGCTTAAGGGCACCGATGGGTGTTTTTTTCTGGCAGTGGCTGCTCTTTCGGTCTTAAAATTTCACCCTTTATGAAGCCTCTAATCATTCGTGATAAATTTGACAACATAATTGTTCGGAATTTTGAGTTGTCGTCAAGTAATGGATTATGGCGTACAGCTTTTGGAGAAAGATTTTTGGAATTTCTTTTCGAGAGAGAAAGCTGTATCTTATTATACAAAAAAGAGTTTCTGGTTCTACTTTTTTTTCGAAAAAAGTAAGATGTTATCGTTAGTTATAAAAAAAATTATTTGCAAGAAAAAAAATTATTCGCTAGATGCAGTTTTTTATTAAAAATACATGAGATGCTTAGGCTTCTAAATGATCAGTTTCCCTCGTAATCTGTGTTGGCAGTTATATAAAAAAATTATCTCGATTTTTTTTCTTAGTTTTGAAATTTAAGACGCTTATACTCTAATTTGACTTTTTAACTTTCATGTTCAGCTATGGATTATTTAGTTAATGGAGTTTTTAATATTTATGACTTATTTTATGTAAGCTTGTATTTTTTTATTTAAGCTTCATTGACATTTTTTTAAATTTATTTTTGAACTAGAGAAAAAGAGGCTTCTGTTCTTATACAAATCATGATACTTCTTAAAATATATTTTTATATACACTAAACAATGGGTTTCAAGTATTTTGTACCGTTATTTTTTGGTTGCTCCCTAAAAATATATATGTTCTAAAACAGTCCATTTTTCACAGATGGAAAACATTTGGAAAAAATATTATTCTAAGTTAATTTTTTGCCAAAATATTATATTTAAATACATTTTTCTTGTCAAAAAATTGTCTTGTCCTTAAAACAATTTTGTGCATGTATTCTAATCTGAGTGACACTAAATATCATGAAAATTATACATTTATGCGCTTTTTTAAAATCACGGTTCCGAACGTAGTCGGATACCTTAAGCTGCCCAGTATGTACTTTAATTAAAATATGTTTGATATTTATGGTTATGAAAGAATATATACTTCATTTTTATATTAAGCATCCTTTTGACCGAAAAAAAATTCTTTAAAGATTTGAAATATATTTATAAAAGATAATGCGTTGTGTTATGTTCCACTTTGAAAAGATGATACCCTGATGATTTATAACTTTAATAGAATTTTTAAGATTTAGGGAACATTACTTTCATTATAATTCATATTTTCTTGGAGAACAAAGCTCTAAATGATTAATAACCCACATATTTTACTAACTAAAGAACTTATCTATGAATTCAATGACATTGGTCTGAAATGCAATAGAGAAAAAGAACAATGGAACAGGGACTATTCTTTATCACTAAAGAATACAATTAGTGATCGCTTACTTCTAACTGTTTGACCCACTAGAATGTGACTAGCAGTAATTTTTCATTGAATTAGGTTCATCAGAGCCTTCATTGACATCTTTAGTAATTCCAGAAAAGATTGATGGTGTCACAGTCAGACATACTTAAGCTTCGCTTGGCAACACCTTGTGATCTAGGTCAATGGTTTGGTGATACTCGACATGCATTATTCTTTTCAAGTCTTCCTGAGTAATGAAAAATAACTCCTTCTCTTAAGATATTTTGATTATTTTACTTCAGAGTAAAGCTAATAGGCTGAATTTACTGAGATAATGATAAAATAAATCCTGAAAAAAAATGTTTTTGTACAGGAATATGAACAAGATATATATACAATATATATTCATTAATTGTCTTTGATATTAACTATTTTCAAAGGAAAAAATGTAAAAAAAAAGAGTTTTAAAAGAGTTAAAATTATTTTATTTAAATTTGTCGTAAATTTCCCTCCTTCCTCAGTGGTTCGACAGCCAAAGGTGGGCCTTGGCCTCCTAAGGAAGTCTTTTCCTGGCCAGCCTTCTTCCTGATAGTGTTTTCCAATTCCTAGTTCTCAAAACTAGGAGATCTTTTTCTAAGACATCAATCCATCTAAGATTTAGCCTGTCCTTTCTTCGTGTGCCAATTGGTTGAGCATTGAAGACCTTTTTAGTGGTGCGGTCTTAATTCATTCTGACATCAATTACTTCGTTGTATTTTGATGAAGTTAACAATGCCAGATTCTTTATATGATTGATAGAGCCCTTCTTCGCCATGTTTCATTTTCCTGAATTCCTCCAAAAATAAAATCTTCCTTTCGTAAATACTTATCATGCTCTCGTCTGTTCGAGACATGGACCAAGTTTCACATGCATAAGTTAATACTGATCTTAAAACACTTTTATACAAAAGAACGTTTGTTTTTCTTTTGAATAAATTTGATTCCATATGTTTTCGTATTCCATTAAGATATCTATTAGCCCTAGTAATTCCCTTTTGGATTTCAGTAGTACAACCGTTTCTATTGTTATATATAATTCCCGAACCTTAATGTCCACGTCGCACTGTTCAGCTATACGAGGGCTTTTGGCGACGGACCTCGTAATTTTGAATCATGGTCAAGTGACGAGGATGACACTTGAACTGGCACCCTCTCTTCTAACTACCACACCACGTCACCTAAATAAGTGAAACTGTCTCAACTACTTCAAAACTATACTCTACAATTTTAAAGTGGTAATTGTTAAAACACGATTTAGTGCAAGGCATTTACTTGGTCTTATTCTCACTGATTTTCAGTCCCATCCTGATGGTCTCTTTTCTAAAGATAAGATAGTGCGGTGGAAGTTCGAGCAATAATATCAATGTCATCATCAAAAGCTAACAATTGTATCAATTTATTAAAGATATTTCCTCTGGAATTGATATTGGAATCTCTTACCATTTTTTTCTAATGCTAGATTAAAGAGAAGACACGCCAGTGCATCTCCCTATCGAACGCCATTTTTTATCTCCAAAGGGTCCGATAGATCATTCTGCACCTCAGCCATGATCTTTGTGGTCTTTGAATTAAAAATTTTTTAAAAAGTAGATTTAAAATATACAATCATCCAGAATCTACCGAATATAGCTTTTCAAAAACATTCAGAAGCTTAGATATATTTTAATAACCTGAAATTTATTAGAATGTTTTTATTAGAGGTGACACATATGAAGCATGGAGGAATCAGGTGTATATGCATTCAATACTCTGTAAATTTATTATTATCTTATATTTTGGGACATAAATGTAGTCAATTTGTAGTATGAGTTTGACGAGTTGTGATTATGGTCGAGTGAATTCTGTTAAATTTTTTATTTTTAATTAATACAAAGTAACAAATACGTCTATTTTCTGGAATATTTATTTCAAATATCCCGGGAAATGGATTCATATATGATTTTGTATCCATTTGTCTTTTTTTCCAAAGGAGTCTTCTTTCTATTGAGTTAAAAGGTGTCAAGCTAACGGTATCAAGATAGATTAAAACGTTGTTGTTGTTGTGGCTAATGCCGCCCGTCTGATGTAGTCAGATCGAGACTCACGAAATTCATCGCGGTAAGGGGCTAGAAGTACGCCTGTAGTTGGCATTGAGCACCATACAGTTGACAGTACGAATTAGCTCGGCGAAATTCCCCGAAGAGACGATAGATGGCGGCACCAGCTATCTCCACCTTCCCAATTTAGGCATGGAACTGAAGGGAAGGGAAATATTTTCCAGTCCCCTGCACTCGTGATTCAGAACACAAGACTTTCCGACCCACTGATTTAAAGAGCACGTACTCCGGGTGTGCTCGGAGGGTATTTGGTGGCATCGGGCATCGAACCCAGGCCTTCCGGTCTGGAGTCCAATGCACTCCGATGCGATTAAAACGTACAATCGTAATTCATAGAATTTAGCGGCGCTCACAGGAATTTCTCAGGGTCAGAAGTTTCTGATTTTATTGATTGTCGGAAGCAAAAAACAGTAAAAAAATTTATTATTTGATAAACAATTAGCTTTAGTTAAAAAAATTAGTTATTAACAACAAATAATTAAATTTTACGTATTATTTGCATAGTATTATAATCAACCTGGGAAAAAATCAAGGTCTATGGGATGGAGGAATCCGGGACCCCCCCGCCTTGTGTGCGCCACTGATGGAGTCTAGTACACTAGAATACAGCATTCAACTTTAGATATCGTCGTATCAAGCGTTGTAAAAACATGGGAAAAGTACTGTAAATCATTTACTCAAAATAACTTAATACATGGTCCGGGAAAAGTTTTCTTCGAATTAAAAACGAAAATTATTACCTGTTAAAAGCTTTATGCTTCTTCACCAAATGCGGGCAGTTATGTGCTCCTGCTAATAATGCTAGCAAACAAGACCTCAAATTCGTTATTCTCTTTCCTGCTAAAGAATATAATAACGATATAAATATATATCGTTATTATATTAGATGTCCTAAGTCAGCAATGTTTATAATACTGCAACATCCATTTTATAATTTTTAATCTCGGCTGCTCATGCGTCCTTCATTGTATGATCTTTCTACTGTCTATGTGTTTTTTTCGAATGTGATTTATGAATGTTTGTCTCTGGATTGTAGAGAATTAGACTATATATATATATATATATATAATAAAGGCATTCGTTGCAGTTTTTAAACAAAAATTATTCAAAATCCATATTGCGGTGTAAAAATTTGGAGTGAGATGAGTTAAGTTATAATAAAATTAGTTTTTCTTTTGCGACAAAAGTAACATAGAAGCATGATTATTAGACAAAACTGCAAACAAAAACCAAGTATCGGAGATGAGTATCATAAAAGAAACCACTATCTACTTTGGAGAGGAAGATTATCGGAACTAAAATTTTACACAACTATTTCTCACGTTTAACTCTTTCATGATTGGTGGTACATATGTTGTATCACAAATTCCTATTCGCTTATTATGTAGAGGTACATAAAACGTACCACTTGTTCAGTGGCGTAACGCAGAACCCTTGGCCCCCCTGCAAAGTCAGGTTTTGGGCCCCCAAGTTGGATTTTACAAAGGGTAGGTACTTGGCGATAGTCAGGCTGTGGGCCCTCTAGAACCCTGCCCCCCCCCGCAATGCGGGGGTGTACGTTACGCCACTGCACTTGTTTAAATGCCTCAGAAATTAATGCTAGATGGTACATTCTCTGAACCATAACAGGGGTCAACTCCTAGCTGTTACTCAAGTTTCCAACATATATCACAAGTTAATTGTGTGCAATGGGTTTACGCAGTAGTTCATTCTTTGATCAGCTGTGAGTCTGTTGAATTGTATTTTTTTTTGAAGCAGTTGAGTTGTGTATTTTTAAGAGTAAATGAAAGTGATTCTTGTGATATTTGATATAAATCAGGTAAGTATGCATATTATGTAACTAAATAAATCAATATTATAATAATTATTACCTCACTTGTGTATTGCTAGTATGAAAGTATGAGAGTACACAAAATGTACCACCACGCTATTGAAGGTCATCTTCTCTCTCTCTCTCTTTACAAATACACAATGCATTCCGCTTATTTTTTCATGTTTATTGTACCAGATAAATTTGTTCTAAATTATTTTTTTTAAAATAATAATTATTATTATTAAATAATAGAACATACACACGTACAAAATTAAACAGATATCCTAAATGAGCTATATATACGTAGCTCGTGTTCAGTAAAAAACAAAAACAACAAATACACTTATTATGTATGTTGACTAAATAAAAACTAGGTAAAATAAAAATAATGTACAGAATAGAATATTTAAAATTAAAGCTAACATTAGGTAAATTAGGACTAAACCAAAGTTAAGCTTACAACCTTAGATTAGGAAAAACTGAAAATGTTTTTAATATATAGGATGAATAACAGTATAAAATGAAGTGTATTTGCTATTGTTTTGAAGTGTTTCCAACTATAAAATAACTAGCTAAAGCTACCATTGTGCCAAGGGAGGAAAAAATCCTATTTCCAGAACTATCATGCTGCTTGAAGCGTGGTGGTACAAAATATGTACCACCTATTTTTTTAAAACTTTGGACATCCTTTATTTGTAAAAGTGTTTATTGTTATTAATACGTATACCAGCTTTTATATAATAATTATAGTTCTGTGGAGTCTATCTAAACTATTTGTACTTATTTCCCATTAGTGCCTTATTTTTGTCAAAAATTCAGCACATGAAAGAGTTAACTTAAAGTGAGGAAATTTGAATAATCTGAGGGAAATCAACACGTCTGAGTGGGCCCTGTATCAAAATTCCTTGGGGCCCTTTTTTAGGTATGAGAACCCTGTTAATTGGACTGTAATTACACAGGTTGGAGCCTCTGTATCTTGGGGGCTACGTATCATTGATACGCGGTAGCTACGCCCCTGGAAATCAGCAACAATTATATAAGTAATTCATAATGCTAAAATCATCTTAAGTCTTAAATATGAGTTCTGTATGGATGTCATATAATTTCTATGATGATACATGTGACAGCTCCTCTCGAAGAGATATATATATAACATATTACATATATGTAATAATTCCCCCTTAATAAACTCTTTTTAATAATATTTTCAAATAATATTTTAATTATTTGGTTCGAAACTATCACCCTGATCTTAATCGTAATCGACTAATATTATTACATCATAAATCCCTTTCCTGCCCATTGTAACCAATCAGAGCTCTTATTACAAAAATGTCACGTGATATTCACCGTCGGGTATAAAAACAGATGTCTCTGGAGAAATCTCTCTCTCTCTCTTCGCTTGTTTCTCTGTAGTCATGTAGCCGACTGCTTTGTGTTGTGTGTTGCAGTTTCTTTGTCTGTGTTGTGTCGCCCATGTTCGTCGTAATTAATATGCCTAGGTGTTTCAAGATATTCAATAAATTGGATTTACTAATTTACCAGACTGCCTCGTCGATCTTTCCATAGAAAATGTATCAACATACAGGAATCACTCACCACCGACCACGCCCTATCTTTTGGTTCGCTACAGTAGTAACATTCACTCACCACGTCTTACAATTATTTTTACCACTCTCCAGAAATATTATAGCAATATTTCATATATATATGGAGAAACTCTTGCAATTTATCTAAATAGTTACGGAGGCTTTGTTTCTTTCTATAGAAAAGATTTCATCATGGTTAATTACAAACTCAAGAAAAATTAGCTTTATTACCTTATTCGGAATATATTTACAATGTTTACACTTTCAATATTTCACATATACAATTTCTTACAAGACTTTATTATCTATATAAAATATGACTTACCTAACTAAATAACTATCGTCATTAATTTTCATTTAACCAAGCTAATTTAGTTTTCCTATGTTTTTAACTAATGTATACTTGTCTAATTAAGATATGAAACAGACGGCACTTAAGATAAAATTAATTCTGATAGGTACCCAGAATTGAAAATTTTCATTCTAATTAGCAAGTAGGAGAAATCGGTGCTCTACTTTCTTCTAGTTAATTAAAAGAATTATTCAAAGAAACAATTATTTCAAAGAAAAATTCATAATTTTCAATTAAGTTCCTTTAGGTCAAAGTTTAGGAATTTTCTTTGAGTAGAGCAAGAGTGTGTGCATATTTGACATTATAAATTGTTGTCTTTTCGAGAATAATGTGATATTGTATTAACTAAATCCATCTGAGAAGAAATTAAGAAATAATGTAGTAAATACTAATTTGAAGAAATAAGCCTTTGAAACATTTTGAAATTTGATTTCTATTTTATTAATTGTAATGTATCACAGACGCGAGTGTTAAGTCCTCAAATTGTAGTTTACTTACTATATAATATCGCCAGATTGGCGCTTTCCTCTCTTGACAATGAGCCAGAGTTCTGTTTGAACCATTGTTAGTTTTTTAGCAATTAGCTGGGAATGTAGCGACCGCATATAGTTGTATTCCAATGCTTCGAATTTCAATATAGTTCGGAAATAAATGCTTCATCTTTGCTTCACTAGTACTAGAAGACGCATTTTTCAACGAGTATTCGTATACAGATTAAAAATAAATAGTTATTTTAATTTAATACAGTCATATTACAAACTCACATTTTAAGATAAAGATAATCACCAAAATGAAATCAGGAGTAAACATATATTGGAACTTAAAACAACTCACGAAGAGATCATTGAATCTAAATTCTGATTCGATTAATTACAAATTTAGTCGAAGTTAGCTTCTGTAAAAATTAATCATAGTTTAAGCTTATCTCTTTTCTTCTCCCGTTTGGACTAATCCTGAAATAAACTTTGTTTTCTAAACCGAAAGATGCAGTTAACTTAATTAACCTATATAAACATAAATAAATTTGACTTGAGGTTACTAAAAGAAGTAAAATCTGTAAAACAAAATAAAATCGTATTACATATAGTAATAAAAATCGGAAAGAATTTTGCAGCAAAGTTAGAAAGAAAGGAATATAGTATCATTTCAAATGGTATTTTAACTGTCTGTTATAATATACGTAAACATAATGTAAAAAAAAAAGGGAAGTAGAAAATTGTATAAAACTATGTCTTCTGTTTTGAAAGAAAGAAAACTGGAAAATTATTAAGCACTATGGCACTATCTGTGTACCGATTCTGTAATTAATAGAAATTAAGAAAGAGAGTAAATAAAAGAAAGAATATCGTGACATTTTCGCGCCCCACAGATGCAAAATTGGATTTTTATAGATGATAGCATAACACCGTTCCTATGCACACGTGCACCCCCAAAATATTGCGGGGTCCTTTCATCTAACTCCACGTTGAAACTAGTGACGGAGAGAAACCTAAACACACGTGCTGGACTCAAATGCCTGCTGGAACCCTGAATGTAATTCAAAGGCGTCAGAAACGCCCCACCCCGACAGTAGAGAAGACAGTCCATTGAAAACACCAAAGAGAAAGGCTGTGTTTCGTCCTCCTCACAAATAACATTCTGAACTAATGAAATAATCAGTAGTATGAATAACTACTATGTAAATGTATGTTCGGTAATTAATAGGTGTGACGTAAATAAATAAATCATTTAATTTCTTGATTATCACGCTAACTTAAATTTTCTCAAACGTCACAATATAAAGCACATAAAAATTATGATAATCTATTATATTTTTTTGCATTATTTTTATTATTTTTATAATAATATACAGAGAAAGTTAGCCAAATAATGATATTCTAAATAATATTTTTCAAAAAAATATATCAAAATTATTACATTTTAAAAAATTGTTATCAGTGTCTAGTTGTAGATCCTGAAAGTCTGCATTTTTCGTATCAAAATCGGTTTTTATTTAATTCAATTAATCAGGATGAAAATTAAAACATGGTATATACACAATCTAAGTTATTTCTAAATATAATTAAGTTATCTTTGTATGTAAAAATTTAACTTGTAAAATTGTATCTGTTTTATCGTTATTAGAAGTACAGCTAATTATTAGCCCGACAATTGCTGGCTGGTCCTCTTGTGGTATCCCTTTAATTTGCCACTAGTAGAAACATATACGCACCATTATTTAAAATATTCTTCAAGAGAATAATCTTAAGTATTTTTGAAAAAAAAAACAGATAAAAATTCAGTAATCCCTTAGCATTAAACTAATACGAATCAGTAATTAAACACTTGAGACATCATAAACAAACGCTTAAATAAAAAAAAGCGTGTACATGCTTTAAAAAAAATTTTATTGTGCATCTTGTAAGACGAAGTAATTTTTGTAAAATTTTTCGTTATGTATCCAACTAAAAATTATCGTGTTATATATACTTTCTTTAAAACCCCATTATATTCCAGAAGAATTTTCTGAATGAAAATCTTGTCAATGTAACGCAGATTCCGTCTACAAACTTCTTTTTAAAAAAAAAAAATGCCATTCTAAAGAAAAGACGATATTTTCATCTTTTTCTACCGTGCAAAACAGAGTAAACTCGCACCCCCCCCACCCCCTCCTAAAGATTCAATAAAATACACGGAGAGCAGCAAGAAAAAAGTAAAATCCCAACTCGCTTTGCACAGTTGGGCATGTCTATTGACACAAACAGAGCAAGAATTCAGGCACATTCTTAGAACTTCTCCTATGTCAATAAACAGTGCGTAAGGTTCAATATTTATCCTCATCAAATAAGGTTCTGTCGTGTATGAGGCACAGAATCGGTATTATTATTTTTTTTTATCTCTCATACCTTCTTTCACCTCAAAACACAATTTCTTCTTCGGTTATATATTATATGTCACTCAAGATTCACTTGTTTGTATGTGAATGCGATGCAGACCGTCTCTTTTTACGTCATTTATGGAACTCAGTTCTAGAATCGCATTGTGGGTTTGTTTGGATTTCGAATCATGTAGACTGGAACGTTCCTGATCGCTTCCATCTAATGGTATTTGCGGTTCGATAAAATATCTTTAAAGGTTTTTCCATCCCCAAACATTTCGAAGAATTGAAGAATTGGTATATAGATGATAATATTTTTTTTTTATTATTCTTATTTTCTGATTCGAGGTTCGAAATGGAATTTTTGGATGTTATCTTGTGTAGGCCGTGTAGACCTCAAAAAGTAACCTTTCGAATCTCTCTCTTTTTTTTATCTTTAGTAATATTTGACTTCAAAAAGAGTTTTTATTATTTTTCTTTGCAAACTGCACATTCTTTGCTATAAGTTTTTTTTAAAAAAATATCTAAACTTTTACTCTTTTTTTTTCTTTTGCTCATAAATATGTAAGTATTTTTTATTGAAAATTTCTACAAGGTTTATTTTTCTGAAAAAGAGTTTTACGTACAGATAATCGAAAATATTTTTAAGACCCTAGAACACTTCTAAATAAATAAATCTACCAGAACCTAGAGTTTAATATTATTCGCAGAATTTCTTTTATTATTAGGAAGAAAATAATAATAAACAAAGAATGCTGTAAAATGTATGAAAAACTTGATGAAACCTAAAACAAGATTACACGCAAACAAAATTATGAACAAATAACACTAATTTATCATAATCATTTTCTTCAGCACTGAAGCATATAAAAATTATTTTCTCAAAAACTTCAATTTCCTCAAAGAAAAATAGATTTTTATAGTTAATTCTGATTATTATCGTTCAACAGATATATAACTGTAAAATCTTGCAAATTCCTTTTAAAAATTCTTACAAAATTAAAAAGAATAAAAATAACAAAATGTCGAACATTCTTAATGAAATCATTATAATTTTCCTCAGCGTTAAAATAAATAAAATTCTCGATAATTTCCTGAAGGAAAATAAATTTTTATTGTTAACCCTGATTATCATGATTTTACAAATTTAAAATTTTAGGAATCTAAAATCTATTTTTAAAAACTCTTATAAAATTAGAAAAATAAAAATGGCAAAGATTGTTAAGAAAATTTTCTAAGTATGCATCCCCTAATCTTGTCATTTTTTTATTTATCATTATTCTTATACTTTTTGTTTCCATTTTCTCCTTGTTTTAAATTTTTTTTTCTACTGATATTTTATCTCTTGTTCTTTTTATATATTTTTTCGTTTTTGTTTTATTGACAATTTCTTGTTCATAATCATCAATTAAGGTTATCTTACTCGAAATTTACAAATTTCTTCTCTTTTGGGTTGGGTTACGTGATGTAATTATCATTTTTCAAATTTAAAAAAAAACTGATAAACTGTGGAAATCTTAATATTTATTTGATTATAAATTAGCTGATTACGTACTTATTTGTAAAATCCTCTACTACAATCAAATTTTTTTTTGGAATAAATGCATAGATATAATAATCTCTCTGATTTCATATACATAAGAAACCCAAAACTTCTAAAGTAATAATTCATTAATAATGTAACTGTAATGTGTGTGTGTGACATCTACGCTCATACGCATTAGTTTCTGACCTAGCTGATAGGAATAAGTATCTTTAAAAAACGCAAATATTTTAGATATTAATGTCTCGCTAGAGATCAGTAACCTGTAGCACGATATAAAAGTATGTACATCTAAGAAACTTTGAATTTAAGGTTCTCATGCAGTAAATTATGTGTTTCGAAAGATTCTCGTGCAGTAAATTCTGTGGTTCGTAAGATTCTCGTGCCACTACACGATGATTGTAATTCGAAAGATTCCCGTGAAGTGAATTCAGTTGTTAATAAGAATCTCAAGCAGTGAATTAAGCTCCTCGTGAATTACAGATTTTACCCAAGCATTAGATATTCGTGTCTCGTCAGAGCTCATTAATCTGCAACATACTGTAAAATTATGCAATTCTAAAAATATTTCTCTTTAAAATATTCGTGCAGTGAATTCAGTGGTTCATAAGATTTTTGTTCTGTGTATTCAGTGAATTATTATTCACTGAATATGATGCCAGATTATCATGCTGGGAATGCAAAGGTTCATGAGATTTTACTTCTGTGAATTCACAGTGAATAATAAAATTATCATGCTGGGAATGCAAATGTTCATTAGATTATCATGCAGTGAATTCATTGATTCATTTCCTGCAGTGAATACAGTGGCTCATAAGATTCTCGAGTGGTGAATTTAGTGATTGATAAGATTCTCGTACAGTAAATTAAGGTTCTCAAGATTATAAATTTATTTTTCCCCCTGAAAAGAAATGAAAGAACTTTAATGATTCAACTACAAAAAATATAAAATTCCTTCATTATATAAATATTAGTAAAACTTATTAATTACATGTTTTATAAATTAGTTAAACTGCAATTTAATTTTAGTTAAGCATTTATTATTAATTTAATTGAACAAGGTTTTTATCGCACTATAGGTTATGAATATACAAATCTAGCTCATCTATTATTATAATACACTCAGGAACATTGAACATAGCGACCCAAGAAGGAAGCTAAGTACAATCGCGAAACTTTTCAAATAAGTACAGCGTAATGTGATATGCAAATGATCCAAGTTTTGTGCCAATACGCATGCTCATACACGCCGATGTGGCGCTACAATCAGGAAGAGGGTGCTATATAAACCAGCGCTAATTCGAAAATTCATAAACGTGACGATTACCCGCCGATTGTAGGAAGACTTTAGTAAGCGAAACATGCCAGATAAACGTGCTAGAAGAAATTTCTCACAGTTAAGCGAGTTTGAGAGAGGCCTGATCATCGGGATGAAAAATGCAGGCTGGTCGAAGTGCCGTGTTGCTAGCCAGGTGGATCGTTCGGAGTGTGCCGTTAGAAATTGTTGGGAGCAGTGGACACGAGAAGGAACCCCCGCCGGAAAACCGGGTCTGGAGCGACCAGGAAGACCACGAGGAGAGAGGATCGAAGGATCGTGCGGCAAGACCTTGTGGACCCCACAGTGACTCGTTCAACGATACGAGCAGACGTAGGCGTAGGAATTAATCCACAAACAATTTGCAGACACCTTGCAGAAGCAAATCTTAAATCCAAGCGCCCTTTCCGTGCACTCCCTTTAACACCGGAACATCGGCAACTGCGTCTACAGTGGTGCCAAGCCAGATCAATGTGGAAAGTCACATATTGGCAAAAGGTTGTGTTTAGTGATGAATCCCGGTTAGCTTTGGGGACAGATGATAACCGTGTACGGGTATGGAGGCGCCCTGGTGAGCGGTACAATTCCCCCCACACTGTTCTACGTCACACTGCCCGCACAGCTGGTGTAATGGTCTGGGGGGCCATAGCCTATGATAGCCGGTCCACTTTAATTGTGATGCGTGGAACCTTAACGGGCGAACGTTGCGTTGATGATATTCTTCGACCCCATGTAGGACTTTTCCTAAATGATCTCCCAGGGGCAATTTTCCAGCAAGATAATGCTCGTCCGCATACAGCAAGAGTTGCTCAAGACTTTCTGCGTCATTTTCAGACTCTTCCATGGCCGCCCCGCTCCCCCGATTTGTCCCCTGTAGAGCACGCGTGGGATCAGTTAAAACGGTAGATGCCATCGTGTCACTTTGTACATGATTTAGAGTTGGCTGTTCAAGATTTGTGGGCCCATCTGCCTCAGGACAACAAGGTGTCCTGAGGTAGGGTCTAAGGTGTCTAATCAACTCAATGCCGGACCGTGTGGCGGCATGTATTGCAGCTGGAGGTGGTCCAACGCGCTATTGAAGTTGCCCAGTATTTGTGTCGTTGCACACCCTGTATTCGTTTAATTGTCTTGTTTTTTAGATCAAATGAATCTCTCATCTGTGTCATTATGTGTATTAAATTTCATTTCAATCCGATGCTTTCTGCTTAGGTCGCTATTTTCAATGTTCCTGAGTGTATATTACTTATTAAATCCCACCGTTGTTCTCAGTTAAGCTATATAAGAAATTAATATAATGAATATAATTCTCCTGACAATTAAGTTTTTATCAAGACATTACAAATTTAAAATATCAGAATAAAAATTGAATGGTAAAAAAAATAGGTTTACGCTAAAAAATGTTAAATCACTAACGCCAACTGAGTGATTGGATAATTCAGATATTCCAGGCGCTAGTGATCTGAAATAGACAAATATATCTAATTCAGTTTCCTTGTCTGCGAACAATACCAGCATCCCCAAAGGGATCATCGTTTGTTTTGTTCCAAACATAAAATGGCGCCTCCTTGAAGCTATCAGAACAAAAGGTCATTCTAGCTGTTCGGTATTATATATTTCAAACCTTATCGCATTTTTAAATTTGTTTTTCCAGCTTTTGAATTCCTAAACAAAAAGTAGTAGAAAAAATAATACAAAATAAAAAAAAACCTTCGTCTTTGAGAGTTCTGTAATCCGTTCGAATTTCCTAAAACGAGAAATTCCAGAGAATAACAGTTTTCAATATATATATACACAAAAAAAATGAGAAGGCACGAAAACGTCTGGCACAGCTTTGTATTTTTCAATACGAAAAAGGGAAAAAAAATAGGGAAAAAAGAAGAAATCTATGATCCATAATCCTCACTTCGCAGAAGAAAAGGGAGAAAAATATAAATAAATCAAGGCGGAAAAGATGAAACAGCTGTGAAGATCTATAGGAGGGCATTCTCCTTTTTTTCTTCCTCTTCTTCTTTTCTTACATTTTCCTGTTCCATTTTCGGATTGTGCAGCAGAAGTATTCGGGAAAACGTGACCGTCGATTTATAAAGCTCGAGAAGAAGAAAAAAAAGAAGAACACGGCGAGTCAATGAATGAAAGTCAGGAACCATGGTTTTCTGTTGATTCAGATATTTCTTCTTCTGTATTAATTGTAGAGCTCGAGAAATGTCTGGAACAGTCTGAAAGATTCAGAAAAATAAAGTAAAATTCCCTTCTTAGGGAATACTGTAGAGATGAATGTCTTATAGAACAAGTACTATAAGAAATCTAGTCAATTCCTACTCAGGTCAACAAAGAAAATTTTTATTTTAGTTACTTTTTATTAAATAATTACAATTAATATAAATATGTTTATACATAGGACAGAATCACAATATTAAGTGACAAAATAGAAAGCGATTTTCCTTGTAATTTTCCATTTTTCTTTCTATATAGGGTGATAGAATATTTTTTTTATATATATATGTGTGTGTGTGTGTGTGTGTGTGTGTGTGTGTGTGTATGTGTGTGTGTGTGTGTGTGTGTGTGTGTGTGTGTGTGTGTGTGTGTGTGTGTGTGTGTGTGTGTGTGTGTGTGTGTGTATATATATATAATAATTCCGTCTATTATCCTTTTTATTAACTTTATGTACTTAATATTTAAAATAACTTTAATTCTTTGGTTTAAAAACAACATTGTAATCTTAATCGTAATCGGCTAGTCCGAAATCCCTGTCCCGCCCATTCTATCCAATCAGAACTACTATTACGTAATAATCACGCACTTGCACTGCTGGTATAAAAGCAAAAAGTGTAATCGCTCTTTTTGTCTGCTTTCCTTCATCATGTAAGAATATGAATAACTGCAGTTATTTGGCTTTGTGTTGTGTCCGACAAGATGTCGCTTCTATTATATGTGTCTTCTTTCGTGTTTTTAACAAATAGATGTGAAATATAAAAGTGATTGACCAGCTACGCTATGTGTGAATAAATAAATCAGATGAAAATTAATTCTGATTATATTTTCACTAAGCCAGATATGACAACAATCCAAACAAACCAATACCGGCCAACTCTACAACAATTCTTATCATATTATATATATATAAATGCATATAATTCGATCACAATTCTGTACTTAAGAAACATTTGAAATTATAAGAATCCTAGAACACAAAATATCATTTCAAAATATCATTGCCGAATATAAAAAAAAATAATAAAATGCCAACACGTTTTCAAAAAAAATTAAAAGTGTATTAAATATCCAAGTGCAACCTCGGACTTAGGACTGGTAAGTGGAATGAAACAAGTTTGATAGCATCAACCTTCCCCCTATTGCAACTTGGCAAGCTAATCGAGAAAATCGAAATTCTAAAAAATTTCAAATTTTAAAAAGTTAATTCCTATAAAAATTAAGATATTCGCCATCGCATTCTGAAAGTTATTATGACATAAACATGTTAAAATTCTAAAACAACTAAGTACATAATGTAACTGAATCCCCAAACATCAAAATAATGCACGCATCTTTAAAATGAAAGTATAAAAGGAACCAAAAAATCCTCACTAAAATCTCTAAAATTTGAAAGTTCAAATTAAGAACCTAGTATATTCAGAAATGAAATACCTCGGAAAAACATACACAAGCATCCTAAATACCTAAACATACAACAAATTGTATAATTGCATGAAACACCGAAAACTCGCCGAAAAGCATCCTAA
The DNA here is from genome assembly GCA_019973935.1 of Trichonephila clavipes. Lineage (NCBI taxonomy): Eukaryota > Metazoa > Arthropoda > Arachnida > Araneae > Nephilidae > Trichonephila > Trichonephila clavipes. The sequence continues at coordinate 267,913 of BMAU01000536.1, read as the reverse complement.
CAATACATCAAATCGAAAAGTGGTGTTCAATAACTGAATATTTTTTTCATCTCTCCTACAACAATCACATCTATATTACTCACAACTTCCACTAATGTCACATTAATCCAAAAGATCCAAATTCATACATTGGAATTTTAATATCTGATACTAGATGTGCAAACCAGATTGCATGCAAACAGCTTTTTGATTGGTTATTAAGAATTTTAAAATATAACCGTGTAAATGTTGGTCTAAGTTTGTACTAAAATGTAACATGTGTTTGAGATACACTTATTCTTCACAGCTGGACCACTTTCAAGATGACTATGTGGACCTAATGTTGTGAGGAGGATCTGTGCATTTTGGGGAGCCTATCATGGAACTCTTCACTAATTGCCAATTTTATGAGCTTAAAAGTATTTTAAGAAACATTTTTGATCTAAGTATGTTCTCAAGAAGTCCAGGGAATAAACACTCTGTATGCAATTAAATATAAATTTCTGAAAGTTCTTGAACTTATCTAAATTATGTGTAGTTAAATTATTATTTCTCATCAAAAAATTTAAAATTATGTTTCTAAATATAGATACGTGTAAAAAACTATGAGATCTTTATAATATTAAAGTTAAATGCTTCCTTTTCATTAAAAATATTGCTATATAATTTGTTATTAGTGATATGTAAGTCTGAATCTAAAAATTCAACTTTGATCGAGTTAAAATTTGTCTGTATCGATTTTAGGTAACGGATAAATATATTCATACAAATCTGATAATACATACACATATTATCAGTTTTAATAAATCTGTTAAGAAACAATATGAGGAGCTAAACAGAAGCTTTCTTCATTGTTGATATAAATCATTCCTTTAAAATGTTCCACAACACAATGTATTTTGTATCTATTTCAATAAAACAATATATAACAACAACAATACTAATGTAACAACTAAGATATCTCGCGTTCTTCAGTTTAAGATAATTTGTTCCGAATAAAGTGGCGTTTTTAATCTTGGGCGATTTTTGACTATTTTTTTAGATATTTCATCCCTGTACTAATCAAGTCAGCTATGGAAATTATTTACCTTTTAGAAGTATGTTTCTTCTCACTGTCTTGCGGATAGATTGCTTATATGCAAAGTGACGACCTCTCGTTCTTTGAAATCATCTTTTGTGCTTTTGTGATAGAAGTGACAAAAACCTATTTCCAAAGAAAGATAAGAAATGGTACGCAATTAAGAAATGGCAATCAAAATTTCAGCTTCAACAATATTAATGATAACATAAAACAACTTCCGCTGGTGCAATCTGAAGCTGTTTATAAATTTTGCTTAGCCTTAGATATAAAGGTTCAATTGGCTACAGCTCAGGAAAAAATGTTTGGATACCGAAACATAAACATCAAAAATTGAAGCGAAAGAACATGGTTCCTGTTGTGAAGTCTGAGATAGTAAAGAGTGTTTTTTTTTTTCAGGTATAGAAGTTTAAGTTGGCATTACTTTCCAAGATGGCGACCGATTTAACAGCTGTCAAGTGATTTAGTCTCAGTTTGGTTTGGCAATTCATCCAAACGATCATCAAGCAAGGCGTAGATTCGTCGAATGGGCCCAAAACGAGATTGCCGTTGTTCCCGATTTTCATAAGGGAATTTTGTTTAGCGATGAAGCGCACTTCTGGATGAATCGCTACATCAACAAACAAAACTGCCGCATTTGGAGTGACGCTAATCCACAAGTGTATGTCGAAACACCGTTACATCCAGAAAAACTGACTGTTTGGTGCGCTTTATGGGCTGGTGGAATCATTGATCCGTACTTCTTCAAAAACGATGAAGGTCACAACGTTACAGTCAATGGTGATCGGTATAGAGCCATGATTACTAACTTTTTCATTCCTGAATTGAACAATCATGATGTCCAGGAGCTGTGGTTCCAACAAGACGGCGCAACATGTCACACAGCTCGTGCCACAATCGATTTATTGAAAGACACGTTTGGTGACCGCCTAATTTCACGTTTTGGACCTGTGAATTGGATTGACCAAGATCTTGTGATTTAACACCGCTAGACTATTTTCTGTGGTGCTATGTAAATTCATTGGTCTATGCGGATAAGCCACAAACGCTTGACCATTTGGAAGACAACATTCGCCGTGTTATTGCCGATATACGGCCACAAATGTTGGAAAAAGTCATCGAAAATTGGACGTCCAGTTTGGACTACATCCAAGCCAGCCGTGGCAGTCATATGTCAGAAATCATATTTAAAATGTAATGCCACAAGATTATCTTTCGAATAAAAAAAAATTCATGTCAATCGAATAATACATCGTTTTTTTATTGCAATTTAAAGTTCTATACCTCTAAAAAAACACCCTTCACTTAAATTGTGCATAGCACTGTGGGTCTGGAACTTGAATTTAACCTTTTAAATTTTTCAGTTTTCAAGATTTGTAATGCCCTCAATTGAAAGTCAACTCTCGCTCCCCCACAGGAGATCAATGTTGAGAAAACTTTATATTAATCCATTGAATATATTAATTAATACAGAACAGCACCAACTTCTTTAAATATACTCATCTTTTCCGTTCATCAAAACTAAATTATATGAAAACATTATTTTCAGAAAAATATAAGAAAATTTTAGATTTAAGCATGCAAATATTTCCTCTTACAGTTAATAAGTAGCCAATTCATTATTTTCAAAGGTTTTGATAAGATTTTCAATAGTTATCACAATTATTACTAATTTACATTTTTTTCTTTTTTCATTACTCTTATTACTCTGACCAATTTATTATATCCTATTAAAGATGTCTACTCAGAAGAACTTTTACAAACTCCACACGTGTAATATAAAGAAAATTACAATAGAATGGATTTATTATTCTGAAAAGCATTTCTGGAACATTGAAATCTTAAGCGTATTTTTCCTGTGGAAAATTCTCTAGAAAAACACAGTTTAGCGAAGACAGATATGCGTTTATATATCAATGACTACAGTTGAAGCGATTTTTGTTCATTTGAAATAGTTCTACATTGTACAAACTGATATTTTTGTTCTTAGGAATTTTTAAAGAGTAAAACAGATATAATTGTATGTGAAAAATATTGCACCTTTGATTTAAATACTAACCCTTTCAGCTGATGAGAATCTTGTATTGAGAAGCAGGTGCGTAGAAGGAAATTAGTGATTATTCTTTTACATATAATACTAAATAATTCTTTAAATTACAAATTCTCGAGTGTTCAGCAAACAAAAGAAAACATAATATAGACTGAACAGTTGTACGTTCAATTATATAAATGTGGGTAGGACGTTTCAGCGAAAGAAAAAAAATATGAATACATCAAAAACACAATAAACTAAAAACGCAAGTTATTGAGGATTTTGGTTTTAGGATATTGATTCTTCATTTCATTTGGGCTTCTAACAAGTATATAACTTTGCAATCGCCTACACTGATGGTTCCTCAGACAGATCCCTCAGCAATGGAGGTGCCGGAATCATCTTACTCCTCCCAGATGGTAATAACTACAAACACAAAATTAACACAGGCATAATCGCCTCAAACTTCACAAGTGAACTCGTGGCAATTAGAGAGGCCCTTTTATTATATCAACAAAACCCACATGTTATTGATTCTACAGAAGGATTAGTAATCTTCTCAGATTCTAAATCCGCTATAGAAGCCATAAGAAATGGAGAGACTAACATCTCCTGTGATATTATTACCCTTCTAGAACAGCTGCACAACAAAAGAAAATCCTGTATCCTGCAATGGATACCCGCACATGTCAACATTGAGGGTAATGAATGTGCAGATAGCCTCGCCAAAGAAGCTAGAGACATCGAACATAAGTGCACCACCATCACACTTGATGATGCTAATGCAGTAGCCAAACATAGAATTATGAATCACACTTTTAAAAACCCCTAGTTACGGAATTTGACTGTCCCCGAATTATAACATCCACAATTGCCAGATTGAGAACTGAACACCTTAAGGGCATGAAGATTCACCCAGACAAGACAAGATCATATGTTCAATGCAAACACTGCCCAGATCTTCAACTGACGCCCAATCACATCTTGGAATGCCCAACCGTCGCAACAAAGTTACTAAAAATGGGAATGGTCCCTCTGAGGGACTCTTTGTGGGAACTCCTGTACAGCCCTGATGCTCCCAGAATAGCAGAGGCAGTGATCAAGACTTTCGACGGAATCTAGTGATATCTACTGCATTTATTCATGGACACGAGAACAACAACAACAACAACAAGTATAAAAGATATAAAAATATCAACAAGTAAGAAAAATTTATAGTAGATTTGTTATCTGTTTCCCTCCATCGGCTTACAGGAACTTAAAAGACTTTGTAGCTATATGTCTCTCTTTGTCTACGATTAAATGGAAACAATCTGTACTTCCAAATCGCACGCTTTTCTCAGAATTCTTTTAACCTTTCTGAAGTTTATATCTACTAAAAATCATTAAGTTTTCAAGAACACTGTGTGAGGGGCTTTATCGGTACTTCTATTAATAATTCTCTTGGGATATCTTTGGAATCAGAATGGCAATTCTTTCCAACCAACCCAAGAAGAGAACGCGGTTATGCAGATTAGGAAGTGTATATATCGGAACGTTAGTATTCACGTGAGGTGCTAGGTGACGTTCTAGGAGAAGAGTCTAAGAGAATTCTAAGAGTTCTATGAGTCGATCTGATAGTGTCAGTGGAGTAGATTTCTAAGTGGGTCCGAGACCAGAAGATTATCCCTTAGCCGGATCAATTTGGATCGAAGAATATATTGACGATATAAGGACTGTAGCTGTTCGCTGTGGAATATCGGGAAGATAATTTAGATTAGCCATCAAACTAGAATAGATTCTAATGAGTTAGGAAATCATCTATAATAGTAGATTCGGTCGTTTACTGTGCTATTTGTTAGAATTACAGTTCATGTCTCATCACTCCAGCAACAGGCTACTAGACTGGTGTTGCTTTGTAGAATATAAATTGAAATCATAATAAACTGATTTTATTATGGAAGAGTTTGGTGGTTAATCTCTTATTTCCTCAAACTATGGTCGCGTAGATGATGAAGAGATGATACCCCCAGTCCACGGGGTATCACAAGGCCCCCAACCCTGGGGATATCACAGTGGTCCCCAACGTGGGGCCTTGTGCTACCCCGCGCCCTTGGGGTACCCTCTCCTCCCCATCCCCGTTACCTATGTCTGAGGGAACGAAAGAGGAACCACTAACCTCTGCCATAATAAAATCAGTTTATTATTATCTTAATTTATATACAATACAACAACTCTAGACTAGGTGGCTTATGATCAGGAGTGATGTGACGCAAACCGTTTTTCTGATAAATAGTTCAATTAACCATTGAATCTATCTTTATATATTAACTTCTAACTCAATAGTATCCGCTCTATTCTTAAAGCTTAAAGAAATAAGCTTACCGTTATTTCGTTGGCGAACAGCTACGGTCCGTAAATCATCAAGTTATCTATCCTAAAATCTGACTTGCTCTGGCCAAGGCAATACTCTTCTGGTCTAGGACCCACTTTTGTTTATCTTCACTGGCATCTTTAGACCGACTCACCGAACTCACAGACTACACTAACACTCTCTCCTAGAGTTTTACCTCACTTCACTTAGCTTACTTAGCGCTTGTCGGGAATACTAACGTTCCAATATATACACTTCTTAATCTGCATAATTGCGCTCTCTTCTTAGGTTGGTTGGAAAGAATTGCTATTCTGGCCCCAAAGATATCACAAGAGGATTATTAATAGAAGTACTGATAAAGCCCCGTCACAACTGTAGTGCTTAGCTGAATTAAACTCAAATCCCTCTACACACATAGGGGTTCACATAGAACTGGGGTTTGTGTCTGGAAAGCCTCTAATTCAGCGATACTCAATCTTCAGCCCTCCGAGCTTTTTTAAGTGGCCCGACCATGGCCCATTGATCTGAGAAATTCACTTATTTAAGAAAATTGTATAAAAAATATCGTGTGTGTGGGAAATTCTTCATCAAGAAATCAAATAAATGTTGTTGGTATCGCACAGGTACGAATTGATATTCTTTTTCTCCTTGAACAGTTACGATTAGTAATAACAGACAACAGTGGAATTAATTTTTAACTATCTTTCATATCTTGCAAGCGAAAAATATTCGAAGAAAATATATCGCTTCAAGACGATTGAAAAGTTGACTATTTTGTAGTGACAAATAAACATGCATGAGTAATTGCTTGATTTGTCACGATAATGGTGTATTTAAAAAATACCAATAAACAGGAATCATTCAATGACACTTTTCCTCAAAGATCTCTTTCAAGAGGTAATAAATAGGATTTCTTGAATAATCTTTGCAACGGGGGCAACAAAGTGTTTTTGTAGCGAATTATAAACGAAGCAATGTCCATAATTATATCGAATCGAAAGGAGTGTGTATCCGGGCGAATTAGTTAGACAGTCCACAATAATTCCATGAGATAATTTAGGTATAGTAATGTTTAATTAGATACGAATTGCCGCGATGCGGCTTACATTCTACGATACAAGTTACACACACACACTTCACGATCTTTACAATTTTAATACAGATGTGCGCACACCAGCGCCCTCGCGTGGTCAATATTTCGGCACACACTCCACCGGTGAACAGAATGTTCACCCAGCAAATATCGAACCACAATTAATACAAACAATTATTCAAATACAATTCTTACAAAGAAAATACTGATACAATACTACTAATCAAATCTAAATTATACATATTAGAAAGAAAAAAGTAAATATACATTAAAGTACACAATATAATGAAACTTAAAGATGACAAAGTTTCAATTTACAAACGAACAAATACTAGGATACATACCTCAAGATTTCACAAAAATAAATTTAACAGAGATTAAATAATAATGTGTAATCTCCTACCATTAATCTGAAAAATATAAACAAATTAGTACAAGTATATTATACAATTTCTAAAGGGTACAGCAATTGAATGGGTTTTTTGAAGAGACCTTTAAAAGTTTTTACAAGACAAGATCTAACGTTATCGTCTCTTCCAATAAATATTTCTTTGATTATTCCAAGTTCCCACAACAATTTTGATTTTACATTTCCTTCAACAAGAACTACGTCGTTTAATTTTAAATTCTTATGAACAGATGGTGTTTTAAAATGATTAGCTGTTTTTAACTGGAGCAAATACTGTTTTTTCCAGCGTCTCCAAAGTTGTTTTAAAAGAAGAGTTCGGTAGGTCTTTCTTTTCTTGTACGACTCCTTTGCCGTAGTGGCGTCGATCAGTTTGATGAAATGTATAGGATATTTAGAGTCACCATAACCTAACTCGAGGAAGTGGGCCGGTGTTAGTGGTTCCGGCTCTCCTGGATCATTCTCCACGTATGTCAGTGGTCGATGATTAACGATGACTTCAACTTCTGAAAGTATCGTTGAAAGTTCTTCAAACGTTAGAAGTGCCCTGACAAGTATTTTACGTAAAGGATCATTTATAGTTTTAACAAGACGTTCGTAAAATCCACCCCACCAAGGCGCACGTTCAACTATGAACTTCCAGTGAATACCTTTATCTGCGACAAAATTTTAAAATTCACTGTCTTTCAAGATGTTGGCAAAATATGCTAGCTCCCTTTCAGCTGCTTTAAATGTACGTGCATTATCGTAGTATATTACCTTGCAATTACCTCTACGAGCGAGGAATCTCCGTAAAGCAAGTAAAAAACACTTTGTGGACATGTCCGACACAAGTTCTAAGTGTACGGCACGAGTGACTGCACATGTAAACAAAGAAACATAAGACTTGAGAGTCCCTTGATTGTCCTTAACAAGTATTGCACCTGTAAAATCAATTCCTACACTTTGGAAAGGAGGAGATTGGGTGATTCTATCTCGAGGCAACTGACCACTTAACTGGTCAGCTAGTTTGGCACTGTATTTTTTACAAACGAGACAGATTCGAATCATTGTTTTCACTAACTGACGACCTTTAAGTATCCAATATTTTTTCCAAAGTTGAGTCAAAGTTGCAGGTACGCCACAATGACCAATTCGTTCATGTTTTCTAATAACAAGTAATTCTGTAAATTTACAGCGTCGAGGAAGAATAACAGGATGCTTTTCACCAAAGCATAAGTCTGCTTCAAGCAACCGTCCAGTAAGTCGTAATAAATTATTTTCATTCAAATACGGCACTAAACTCTTTATTTCAGAGCTAGATCGAAGTTGTTCGTTTTGTTTTAAGGCTAATATCTCAGCTGAATAAAATTCGGATTGAACACATTTAAGCCAAAAATATTCAGCATTTTGTATTTCATCTGCAGTAATGTAGAAGTCCATCGATTTGTAAATGTTTCTAGCATTGTTCACGAATCGGAAAACCCAAGAAGTAGTTTTCAAAAGTTTCTTAAGGCTGCTGAATCGATTTATGTCAACAAGAGCTTCCCTCTGTTGAGTAACTGCCACATGCACACTAGAACGATGTTCTAATTCTTCCGAGCAGAGCTCCGAATCTAAAATATCTCGGTGACGATTTGGCCAATGATCGGGTGTTAGTTTAAGCCAAGGTGGGCCATGCCACCACAGCTCATTCTGTGCTAACTTGACGGCAGATGTACCACGCGAAAGGAGATCAGCAGGGTTGTCCTTTCCTGGACAGTGTCCCCACTGCATCGGATCAGAGAGCAATTGTATCTCTTGAACACGATTTTTAATGTATGGTTTGAACGCTGAAGAATCACCGCGTATCCAGTAGTACGAAATGAGAGAATCGGTCCAATAATATATATTAGCATCAAATTTGAGACAAGATGACACCTGTTTGGCCAACCTAGCTGACAATAAGGCTGCTGTCAGTTCAAGACGAGGAAGCGTCAATGATTTCAAAGGTGCCACACGACTTTTTGAACAAATGAAACTAGTTTCGATTTCGTTATTACAAGTAACAAATCGCAAGTATAATATTGTTTCATAAGCTGATTTACTCGCGTCTGAAAAACAATGTATTTCACACTTAAATATTTCTTGATCTATATTACCTAAATAGAACCATGGTATCTTTATCTCAGTCAAGCCCTCAGCTTCGCTACTCCACTGCTTCCACTTGTGTCGTAGCTTTGGGGGAAGTTCAGAGTCCCATTCTACTCCTAGAGTCCAAAGTTCCTGAAGTAGACATTTCAATTTGATAACGAATGGGCCAAGAATTCCAATGGGGTCGAAGATGCGACCAACCACACTCAGAATAAATCTTTTCGATTCTCCTCTACGTGACATAAACTTCAATAGATCCTTTGTGGATCGAAATAAATTAAATCATTTACTGGATCCCAAGCAAGTCCTAAAACCTTAGTTGGAGGTCTAAGATCAATAGCACTAGTTTCAGAAGATTCCGTTTTGACACCTTCTTGCTGCCATAACAAATTAAGTTGTTTCGAATTACTTCGCCATTTGCGCAATAACATGCCTGCGTCACTGAATATTTGCAAGCACTCCAAGGTAGTACCTAGAGCATCCGGAACATCATTCTGACCACAAATGAGGTCATCAACATAAATGGAACTATTTAGCAACTCAAATGTATGAGGATATTGCTCTCTGTACTTCTTAAAATGATGTTTTAAAGTTGCTGCGAGAAGGTATGTGCTAGGTCGAAGTCCAAAAAGAACTCTCGTGAAATTCAAAACGTATGGCTCGTTATTCAAATTATCAGTCCAGAAGAAACGTGTAAAACCTCGATCACGGAAATCTAATTCAATTTGAAGAAAAGCCGATTTCACATCAGCTGTAAATGCTACAGGACTTTTTCGAAAACATAAAAGCAGTTCTAAAATGCTGGGATGCAAATTTGGTCCTGTATATAAACTTTGGTTTAACGATGATTGTCCATTTTCGTGTGCTGAACCATCAAATACTATTCGAATAGGACTTGTGGTTTTGTCGCTACGTATCACTGCATGATGGGGTAGGTAAAATCCCTGACTATCCAATAAAGAATCACAAGAAGTACGCTCAACAATACCTTCCCTAACATAGACATCAATTACATCCTTATACTCGCAGAACAACTCGTGATCACATTTAAACCTACGAACCAACCCCTCAAAACGCTTACGTGCGACAGTTTTATTATTTTGTAAAGCCTCTCTCATACCTGGTTTCCATGGCAAATTTACACGATATCGACCATCTACGAAATTAACTGATTTGTCAAACTCACTAAGCATCTCTTCATCCCCATTACCTAAAGTCATCGAACCCTTGTAAAGTATTCCTAAACTTTCTATCTCCCAAAATCTCCTTAACTCAGTCGAAATCGATTTCTCTTCACTGTGAACCAAATGTACCGAAATACAATCACTCCGCTCATCACACTTTCCCTGAAGAGACCATCCTAGGCTAGTCTCGAGTGCAACCAATGATGAATCTAATCTTTTTATCTGATGTGTTAAAGACCAATAAAAATCGGAACGTATTAACAATGAAATTTCACAATTCTCAGAAGATTCATTACAACTGAATGTTAGCCTAAACCCTTTCGACTCCATTTCTGCCCACGCATCTGGATTAGTTAGGCTAAGTGTTGCCTTTGAAATTTCCTCAATTTCCAATGCCTCAATCACAGTCTCTTCTCCGCTTAATATATTCCTTAGCCTAACCTCGACCTTACTACAAGTTTGTATTTTAGGAGTTTTACAACCGAACGAAAAAATATTTAGCCTTTCCGAACCCAATATTTTCAACCCCAACCTCCGAGACATATTTTTTTTGATGAAAGACTTCTCACTTCCATTATCAAAAAGGCAAAATATCTTATCCGATGAAGAACGACCTATAATTTCGGCCTTCACACATTGCAATAAAACTCCAGCTCTGTTATGAAAAACAGAATTTGAAGACGTAGTTTTAACGTCAACATTCTTTTCCTCCAAATCCAAATGCGAATTTTGCTTAGATTTTTCTAACTTAAAACAAATAGCACGCGCATGTCGACCTTTACAATACGAACAAACCTCTTTCTTGCACTTTTAACATAACAACCAGTGTTGCAACAAATGAAACATCTCCCTTCTTTAATTAATTTAGCTCTTTTTTTCTGAACGCATAAATTCTCACACAAATCAGACATATGAGTATGCTGGAAACAAAATAAGCAATTCGAAAATGCAGCCGTCAACAGTTCGTTTGCAGAGGAAAACGATTTATGAGATGGGTGGAATCGAGAATGACCATGAACCCTTCGATTTGACTGTGGATAGCTATGAGACGTTCTTTCGAAATACTTAGTATTGGAATAGGAATTTTTATTTTTCAATTCTAGGTCATGCGGTTTTACTAGAAATTCTGTGCGTTCGCGACTTTCTACTTCGCTTCGCAAATATGCAATTAAATCAGTGATTTGTGATTGTGTTTCATTATGTTTTTTATTATATTCTAATGCTAAATCAGGGGGAATAGCTTTCATAATTATCGGAAACAATAGACAACTATAGTAATCGGGAGAGATTTCAAGAGATTCAAGTTCCCTTATATTAATTTCTAACTGATCATATAAATTTCTTAACGCAATAACATCAAACGATTTACTGACAGGGGTCAGATTTAACAAGCGATTCATATGAAAGTCAACAATAAGTTCTTTACGTCCGAACCGATTTTCTAAAATTTTAATTGCTCTTGCATAATTTTCCGATGTTAGAGTTAAGCCTCGTATAGCCAATTCTGCATCAGATGTGACAACCGATTTCAAATAAGAAAATTTGTCCACATCATTTAAACTCGAACTTTCCTGTACTGCGGATTTAAATCTAGCCCAAAAACTGGGAAAACTACTGATATCCTTGCCCGAAAAAGATTATAATGTGAGTATAGGTAAACGCGGTTGATTTGTTAAAATAGAACTAACTGTACTATTTAAAGGAAGTGTTATGTTTTGTGGTTGATTTTCCACCGAATTTTGAATAGCAGTGTTCGAAACTGATTCTACATAACGTTCAGCACGGATTTTCCAAATTATAAATTTATCTCGATATTCTTCGCGAGTTACGATTTCTTCTTCTAGACTCTCAATATCTATTAAATTCTCAATTTCCTTATCGAGTGTACTCAGCTCTTCAAATTTAGAAATTAATTGCATATATATCTCATGTACTGTTGTTTTATCAGATGTATTGCTTATTTCGGATTCTAATTTATTAATTTGTTTTGTCACGAGGGATCTCGAAACAGATCGAGTCTTTTTCGCTCTTTCTAATATATCCTTATTTGCTGCATCCATTTTAAACCAAAACACTATAATTGCAAACAAATATACAAATGACAACACCAATTCCAAATGCAACTTAGTACAACTTTCAACACTTTCAAACAAAATTCAGCTTAACAATATGCATACAAATAAACAAAACTATACCAGAGCAACCTTCCAAATACCGACAGTTACGAATAAACCAAAATCAGAAATGATGAGAAATAAGCTTAACTAGACAAATACCGAATTCAAAGTTAGACAAAACGAAAGTACTCACCCCCATCACGCAGCGAATGACCTTCCCGGCCGATGCACCATGTAGCGAATTATAAACGAAGCAATGTCCATAATTATATCGAATCGAAAGGAGTGTGTATCCGGGCGAATTAGTTAGACAGTCCACAATAATTCCATGAGATAATTTAGGTATAGTAATGTTTAATTAGATACGAATTGCCGCGATGCGGCTTACATTCTACGATACAAGTTACACACACACACTTCACGATCTTTACAATTTTAATACAGATGTGCGCACACCAGCGCCCTCGCGTGGTCAATATTTCGGCACAGTTTTGTCAGTGGTCGTATCACAGCGGTAACAAAGACATACCATGAAGTTTGTTATATTATTAGTAATCATATGAAACCGTTTACTGATGCATACATTAAGAAGTACCGTTTCTTAAATGCTTTTAATTTAGTGTTAGTAACAAAAAAATATAAAAAGTATTAATTAAAAAAAGCAAAATACAGGATTTATAATATTATGACCAATCTTCCATATTTTAAATTTCCAATGTTATCTTGGTCTTAAAACATTTCTCCTCCCCCTCGCCCCTTTATCCTCATGTTGCGGTCCGCGTGAAATGGTTGACATACATTTATTCTAAAAAATATTTAAAATATAAAAATATGTAATATTTATAATAGATAAAGAACATAACAAGAAATTACGTAATAAAAATATGAAAGCTAACATAAGAACAAAATTATAGAGAAATAAAGAAGTACAAAAAAGAAGAACCTAGCGAGTCAGAAAGCAATTTCGGACTTAGGACCGAATAAGTGGGGTTAAACTAGTTTGAAGGCGCCAACCTTCCCCCTTTGCAACTCGGTAGGAAAACCAAATAAAATAAACACAATAACTTATATATATATATATATATATATATATATATATATATATATATATAAGACGCATTTGTTGCCTGTTTCCTCATAACTCAAGATCCAAACAACCAAATAACGAGAAATTTGGTACACGTGCACAAAATTACGCGAGGAAGGTTCTTAAATAGGTTTGTCGTTCATAATTTTTTCCGAATTTTTTAAAATTTAATTTTTAAGTGATTTTCCAGTGTTATGACGTCATATCATGTCACGTTTCTCACTAAGTGGACAATTTATACTTTACATGCAGTTTTTCAAGATTATTACATATTTTTACTGCAGCTATGTTAAATGGTTGGAATATTTATTCAATTTTCCTATTCTTTGATATTTAATTAGGATTATTTTTCGAATAAATCATTTTTTTAAGGATTTTTCTTTTAACAACTAAAATTTTGTTTTGTTGTTTTGGCAACATTTAGGTATTATCGCGGGATGTTTAGTGTGTGATTTTGCTTAAAAATTACAACTTACAATTTCAGTATTTTTTCGGAGAATTTATTTATTTCTTTAGAATGCGAAGGTTTTAATTTTGACAAACTAAAACTTCTTATTGATAATGGTATTTCAGTTCTTATTACTGTGATTAACATAAGTATAGTATTTCCGTTTTCGTTATCTGTTTTGGATAGTATGAAATTAATAATATTTTGCAATTTTATGTGTCTTTATTTTAACATTTAAAGGTATACTATTGGCTTCAGTGTATAAAATTGCCTTGCAGAAAATCAAACTTGGGTAATTATACTGCCCAAGAGAAAGCAGTGTTGGTAGTAATTACATATCAAACTGGAATAGGCATCAGAGAATGAGCAAAACAGTCAAATGGCTTAAATACCTGTTCAGGAAGCTGGTATTCGTAAGATAAATTATTTTTATTGCTTATGTACTATCCTAACAATCTCCAACGTTCACAATAACTTGCCAAGTTGGCAACCCCGATTTCGCATGTCATATATAGGCTGAATTGGGAGTCATGTGCTTCGTTTCATATAATGTCGCTAATAGGTTGCGGTTATATGTAAGTACCTTATTTTTTAAAATTATGCTTTTGCATTTATAGAGTTAGTTCAGTTCTTTTTATGTCAGTTAATGTTAGTATTGTACTTCATTTTTGAATTTATTTTTATGCTCGGAATATGTATACCTTACGTATTGCACAATTGCCACCGTTCAAGACAACTCGCCACTTTGGCAATCCCAACTTTGTATGCGTTGAATTGGCTATCATGTGCTTCATTTTGTATAATGTCACCAATAGGGTGCGATAATACATAAGTACCTTTAATTCTGTACATTACTATAACATTAGACGGGCCGCAACATACCAATTTGGCGTGATTTCAAAATCATGCCAAAAATGAGTATGTTGAGGAAGCAGGTAGTCGTAAGATAAATTATTTTTGTTACTTATGTACTATCCTAACAATCTCCAACGTTCAAAATAACTTGCCAAGTTGGCAAACCCGATTTCGCATGTCATATATATGCTGCATTGTGAATCATGTGCTTCGTTTCATATAATGTCGCCAATAGGTTGTGGTTATATGTAAGTACCTTATTTTTTCAAATTATACTTTTGCATTGATAGAGTTAGTTCAGTTCTTTTTATGTCAGTTAATGTTAGTATTGTACTTCATTTTTCAATTTATTTTTATGCTCAGGATATATATACTTTGGATAATTTTTTTATTTAGTACTTACGTATTATTGCACAATCGCCAACGTTCAAGACAACTTACCACTTTGGCAATCCCAACTTTGTAAGCGTTGAATTGGCAATCATGTGCTTCATTTTGTATAATTTCACCAATAGGTTGCGATAATACATAAGTACCTTTAATTCTGTACATTACTTTAACATTAGACTGGCCACAACACCCCAATTTGGCATGATTTCAAAATCATGCCAAAAATGAGTAGCCTACCAATATGAAATTAATATTATGAGTATTATCTTAGCCTGTTTTATCTTTTCCTCCACTAATCCTTAATTAATTCAATATATAATTTTTGTATTTTTATATTTTAGTACTTACATTTATTTTTGGCGATTATGTACTGCAAATATTTTTTTACACATTGCGATGTCTTTGGCGAAATTAATCAGTGGTATTTTTTCCTTAAATATGTTTTTTTATCTGTTTTTGACAATTTTTAAAATTTGTTTGATGTGCGTCTGAAAGGCAAATAGCAAAATAAATATTTTACACTATATATATTGTGTTTGTACGAAAATGTTTATACTGATTTACTCAAAATATTGAGCCTTCTTTTATATTTGATATCTTTTTAATATTTAATTTTATGTTATAACTAGCTATACCTAGCTAAATGTTGCTGTTGCTCAGTCAGCTTTAAAAGACTGGTACCTCATAAAATATGCCATGAAGCTTACAAAAGTAATAATACACAAGAATTCAAGCAAATCTATATCTATATATACATATAAGACGCATTTGTTGTCTGTCTATTTCCTTATAATTCAAGATCCAGACAACCAAATAACGTGAAATTTGGTACACATTCGCAACATTACATGGGGAAGGTTCTTAAACAGGTTTCGTTCCATCCCAACCTCACTCTGGCCTCCTCCAGCCAAAAAGAGTGCTCCATGTGCATGTTCTGAGCCATGGGTTCATTATAGAGAAAACTTTACTAAACAAAAGCGGGAAGTAATTTGCAATACTGCTTTGTAATATTTACTTCACTGCAAGCAAATACTGCAACAAATATCACATTACTTACTACATTCCATTCCATTCCATTCCTTCATTGATTGGAATGCATTGTCATTTTTTGCTACAGTCATGCCTATGAGAAAAAGGGAGAAGAATATAGACTCGCAGACACCAGGCTTTTCTCATGGGCAGTTGTATGTGGCCTGCTCTAGAGTGGGCAGAGAGGAAAATCTTTTTGTACACACTACAAATGGAACTGACAAAAATGTTGTCCATCACATTGCTTTAAGATAAATGTAACCTTTTATTGCATGCAAATAAACAGTTTTGTAAGCTTCTACAGAAAACCTTATTTTAAACCCGGGCAAAGCCGGGTACTTGCAACTAGTATATATATATATATATATATATATATATATATATATATATATATATATATATATATATATATATAATAAAATACATATATATATATATAATAAAATAAAAGTGCAAAAGTTCTAAAATCTACCGCCAAAGAAGAAAGAAATTGGAGTTCATGAGACACAACAAATGTAGAAACAAAGTCTTTGAACTTAACTGGAGACCTATTATGATTTCTAAAGCTGTCGCTGAATTAACCCAGAGATTTAGGGTTAGCAATGCTTTTATGCATCCACCTTATATATATATATATATATATATATATATATATATATATATATATATATATATATATATATATATATATATATATATATTTAAATTTTCAATATTGTGGGTAAACTTATTTCTAAATATATTACTTTTTTTAAGAAAAATATATTATTAGCCTGTAACGTAGTCAAAGAAAAGAAAGGAAAAGTTGTAAAAAAAATTAATGTTTGGAAAATTTAAATAGCATTCACATTAAAAGTCTTTAGTTTCCATTCTTAATTTCTTATAGGAAACATAATTTTAACCTGCCTTTGTATGTATTTTCTTGAAAATTTTCTATATTTTCAGCTGGATAATATTACATTATTTTTTCATGCATGTTGACTAAAATAACTAAATGTACTGTAAGTTTGACAATTTTTAATAAGCGAAACGGATCCCAACCATATGGGATCGCTACAATTTTCGAACTGTTTACAAAAAGGTTACAACAGTTGGCTTGGAGCAATCTATACAAAGAATTCTCGCCAACTGGCGCCAACATCCTGCCCCGTCTTGCAATGACGAAAGCATTCAACAAGTTTACATTATAGAAATATTACTTAAGTTGCAATAATACAATAAGAATACATGGAAATAACAATTACAATTCAATATAATATATATATATATATATAAAGATACACAATAATATTTATAAATACAATTACGATGACAAATTCAATTAACATATGGTAAATTGGCAATTTTAGTAACGGGTCTTTTATAAATTCCCTGTTTATCCTTTAAAGTTTTACTACTCTGACTATTTATCTTTACCAGGGTGCAATTTTAAAATTCGTGCCAAATGCCATTTTAAACAATTTGAATTCTCTGAAGGTTTGACTAATACCAAGTCTCCTTCTTTGAAACCTACATTGACCTTACACCATTTGGGTCTCTGTTGCAATCTATTTAAATATTCTGAAGACCATTTGTGCCAAAAATGTTGGGTCATCCTTTGTACCAACTGCCATCGGCTTAATCTGTTCATGGGGATCTCAGTGTAATCAGGATCAGGTACTGCAACCAATGATGATCCAACTAGAAAATGTGCAGGCGTTAATGTTTCAACAGCATTCGGATCATTAGAAAGAGGATAAATTGGTCGAGAATTAAGAACTGCTTCAATTTGAACAACAAGAGTTAGAAATTCTTCATGACTTAAAATTGAATTACCGATTACTCTCTTTAAATGGTATTTTAAAGATTTAACCCCCACTTCCCATAGACCACCAAAATGTGGGCCGAAGGTGGGTTGAAGTTCCATTTGATTTTTTTCTTTAGACAAAAAATCTATTGTTTCTTCCATCTTACCCTTAAATAATGCTTTAAGTATTTTTCTTAATTCATTATTTGCACCAACAAAGTTCCGACCATTATCACTATGGATCTCAATGGGTCGCCCTCTTCTAGCCACAAACCGTTTTAAAGCTGCAGGAAAGGCTTCTGTAGTTAAGTCGCCAACTATTTCTAAATGGATAGCCTTAACCGTAAAACAAATAAAAACACAAACATAGACTTTCCTAATCTGCCTGCATTTTCCTGAAAAAGTTTTCAACTGGAAGAGTCCACAATAATCAATACCTACCTGACTGAAAACTCTGCAAGCAGTGACTCTCGCAGCTGGCAAATCAGCCATTAGTTGCTGCGAACCTTTAGCACTCACCTTCCTACAGGTGATGTTCTAAGAATTTTTCTAACTGCATTTCTTGCGGATGGTATCCAAAAACTATTCCTAATATTTGCTAAGGTAGCTTCAGCAGCTGTATGAAAATAGAGAATATGAAAATGATTAATAACAATATAAGTAAAATTATGGTTGGTGGGAATTATGGGATGTTTCTGATTTCTTGGAATAGGGGAGTTTCTTAACCGTCCTCCAACTCGAAGTAATCCACTATCATCTAAAAAGGGGTGCAAGTTTAACAATTTACATGAGTTTGGAAGAGGAATTCCCTTTTCTAAATATTGAATTTCATTATAAAATGAAATTCTTTGAATATTTTTATGATACTCTTCAAAGATTCTGATAGTTCTTTACTCTTTAAAGGTCCCATAGTTCGGCTCATTGGATGTCTTGCATTTTCAATAAATCGCTTGCACCAGGCAATAACTCTTTGCAACTTAGTAAATGATGAACAATTACTAATTATATCCAGTGGTTCAAAGTTCTTTAATAAGGCACAAAGAGGAAAGTCCGAAGTTTCTTTCAATTATTGTAGGAAAAGATCATCTCCTTCTACGGCAGTAATATCGTAAGGTTCCAGTTCTTTATACTGATGTAAGAAAGGTGGGCCAAACCACCAAAGTTCACAATGTTGAATTTTATCTGGACTAATACATCTTGAAAGGATGTCCGCATGGTTGTTTTCAGAATTCACGTGTTTCCAAAAATCACTTTCTGTGAGTTCCTGAATTATGCTGACCCTGTTTCTCACAAATGTTTTAAGTTGAGCAAGTGGCTTCTTGATCCAAGCCAGTACAATGCTGGAATCAGTCCAAAGGTAAATTTTTGACTGATATTAACTTTAAAGGTATCGAGGGTTCTTTTAAGAAGCTTTGATAAAAGCACTGCACCACAAAGTTCCAATCGGGGTATAGTAATACTTTTCAGTGGGGCTACCTTTGATTTGGAGCACAGGAACCTAACAGAGATTTGACCACTTGTATTAATGCATCGTAGGTAAAGTGCAGCACAGTAAACCTTTTCAGACGAATCAGAGAAGCCATGCAACTCTGTTCTGATAGACTTATCTTGTAGACAATAACGTGGGATGTCGAGACAGTTTATAGATTCCAAAGACTCTATGAAGGATTTCCAATAGGAAAGTAAGTTCGAAGGCAACGGATCATTCCAATCAAGTTTCAACTGCCACAAAGACTGGAGTAAGATTTTGGCCCTAGTTATTACAGGTCCAATTAGTCCAAGCGGATCGAATATTCTTGCGATTGTAGAAATTACTGATTTCTTTGTGACTATGAGATTGTCACAGTTTGAGGTCATGGGAGAAATCTTGAAAGCAAAGGAATCAGAATGTGACTTCCACAAGAGTCCAAGGTTCTTGGTCTCGGTTGAAGAAGAAGAGAGGTCCTTTACTTGACACATTGAGTCTGGTAATAGTAATGGATTACTTAGCTGACTACTTGTGGAGTTCCATTCCAGCACCCTTTAGCATTGAAACGAGTTGCACTTGGAGTTTTCGGCCAGATTTTAAATCGTCTGCACCAGTATGTAGATCATCCATATAGACATCAGACATTATAACTTCGGCAGCTAATGGATATTTTTCACCATCATCTATGGAAAGCTGTTTCAATGATCTTGTCGTAAGGTATGGTGCACTCTTGGTGCTGTAAGTAACCGTATTTAATCGAAAAATCTTCACAGGACTGTCAATTTTATCCTTCCAAACAATGCGTAATAAATCACGCTGGGATTCATCGATCAAAATCATCCTAAACATTTTTTTGTCTGCTGTTACCGCAAATTTGCGAGCTCTAAAGTTTAATAAAATTGAAACGAGATCCCTTTGTATAACACCACCATTCAATTGTAAAGAATTTAACGATTCCCCTGAAGTAGTAATTGAGGATGCATTAAAAACTACACGTAAGGGAGCTGTTTTGCTTTCTTGGCGGTACACACCATGATGAGGGAGATAATATACAATAGCAGAATCCTCATCTTCTGCTACTTCTTCCATATGTCCCATTTCTAAATATTCATGTATAAAATTTCTATATAATTCCAATATCTTTGGATCTTGAACTAATCTTCTCTACAACGAATTAAGCCTACGCAATGCCATTTGTTTTGAATCTCCCAAGCAACTCGGATCCTTTGACAGAGGCATTTTCACGATAAAACGACCAGTTTCATCTCTATTATAAGTATTAGTAAAATGTTCTTCACATAATTTTTCTTCTCTACTCATTGTAGGGATTTCAAAATCAGGACAATTTTCAATTTCCCAAAAGCGTTTGATACTATTATTAAGCTCATTTGCATTAGAAACTAGTCCCGCAATAGCTCTTATTAGTGTAATTATGTGACATGACGCCGCTAGCTACGTAACCGAATACTGTATCTTGCAATATCAACTTCCCATCTGCTAGTTTTATTTTCCCACTATTTAGAATTTCAAAGAAAATCTGATTTGATAAGAGCAAATCCATTCTTCCAGGCGAATAGAAATTCTCATCCGATAACTTAAAATACTCAGGAATTTTTATCCCACTAATATCTAATTTATTTGTTGGAGTCAAACCCGTAATTTTCGGTACAACAAGAAATTCCATTAATTTCTGAAACTGTCTGTTTTTACTTGAAACAACAGTAGACACTTTGTTTTTTTATAAATTGAGAAGTCCCATTAACACCGCAAATAGAGGTGTTTACTCTTTCACACTTCAACCCCAAAGCCAAGGCAGCCTCGAGGGTAATTAGATCACTTTGACTCCCTGAGTCCAGTAGGGCACGCAGAGGAAAGACTTCCCCGCGACTGTTTTGACAATATACTACAGCTGTGCTTAAGAGCATAGTTGAATGACCCTTAGAATATCCCACAAATTCCCCTCCGTTTTCAAACGATTCGACAGTTTGCTTCGGTTGGAAACATTCACTGTTTACATTTAAAGTAGGGGTGGTGATTCTAGGTTCTCTATTTGGCAGAGTTTCGCTACCTGGACTCCTTTGGCTATCCACATTTATCTCGAAATTTCTACACAAAAGTGAATTGTGATGCTTAGAACAATTAGGACAATCCCTCGAACTTTTGCATAGAGCCACTTTTTGAGAACAGCTGAAACAATTGATACAAAGATTGTTCCTTTTCACTGAATTAAATCTTTCATTAACGCTCAAATCGTTAAATTTTTTGCATCTAAATACAGGATGAGATTGTTGTTTAAAAATTACACAGTTAGCCGGATCTAATTTAGCAAGGAAAGACTTTGTTTTATAAATTCGTTCTGATGAAAAAGCTGTTGCATTATTTGTTTGAATACTTTCTAGAATTAAACAACGTTTTAACAAAAAGTTCATAAAATCTTCCCACTTAGGCAGTTCCGTAGAGGCTAAGTTGAGCTCATAATTCTTTCTTGTTTCCTTATCTAAAAAAAATATTCTTAAAATTAAATTATCAATAGAACTTCTGAAAATTCGTTTAACTCTAATCCTACCTTTTTTAATCCTATTAAATGTGTTTTTAACAACAATCTATTAAAGTTCTTAAGTTTTTAGCTGATTCGTGAGTAAATTTTTCCAATGACAATATTTCACTGAAATGACTATTTATTATCAATTTTTTACTCTCAAATGTCTTTTTCAAGCATTCAAATAATAAAGTATATGAATCATCAATCGTTATAACATCTTTATCAATTCCAGTGAGTGTAGATTTTAAATAATACAACTTTTGAGGATCATTTAAACTATTGTTAGAATCAAAGAAACAAATTGTTCTTTAAAATTAAACCACTCATGGTAAGAACCATTAAATCGTGGCAATTGAATATCTGGTAATTTAATGTTCTTAAAACTATTTTCACAAGGTGTAACAGCATTACTCTTCAGATCAATACTTGAAAGAATATTTTTAATTCTTACCTGGATATATATATCTTCACAATCATCTTCTAAATCCAGGATTTCTGATTCAAGGAGTTCCAAATCACTATCATCTGCTACTACTTCATAATATTCATCCCGAATATCACTTAGCTTAATTCGTAAGCTTTTCAAGGTATCCAGTTTGGATTCTAAATGTGTTTTGTCCTTTTCATCCGGATTGTTCATGAAGTTCTTAATTCTTGTAAGCTGAGCTTTTACAGCTCCACGCTTTCTATTCAACGCTTTTAATGCTTCTTTAGACATACTACTATTAATTCTAACGATACTACAAAGGTTCTACAACTCCGCGAGCGGACCAAATGTTGACTAAAATAACTAAATGGACTGTAAATTTGACAATTTTTAATAAGCGAAACGGATCCTAACCATATGGGATCGCTACAATTTTTGAACTGTTTACAAAAAGGTTACAACAGTTGGCTTGGAGCAATCTATACAAAGAATTCTTGCCAACTGGCGCCAACAATGCATTATGTAAAATACTAACATATTTTTTTCTCATTCTTCGTATTATGCAGTATTATTAGTTACAATTGAGGACACTCTAATAAATAAATTTTAATTATGCATTGAACATTTTCTTTCAGCGTTAATTTTTTTTCGTCGTAAGCTCCCAATATTTCAAAATTGAAGCCTTGGAGATTTAACAAGTGAATCTTTGTATTATTAGAATAGGTATTTTTCTGAGTAGTTTTAAAGTTTTATTATGTTTTTTCACACCTACTAATGTTTAGTACAATTATTATAATCATGAATCGATAAATTATACAAAATATTTCATTATATTGAAATAAATTTACATAACAAGTGATATAACCATTTGCGTAAATGTACTTTATCGTAAAATAAACTAATAACACGTTTAATAAATTATGTATTTTTTAGACATTAAACTCTACAATACAATTTTATGAGAAAAAGACAAACATTTAAGCCAATATTTTGGTGAATAATTTGTTTTTTCATTAGGTTTCAGTTATCAATTACATACGTGTAAATCAATTCACTGTAATTATTATTTAAAAGGATTTCTTTTATATTCTTATTCACTATTTCTTCAATTACTAACACCATTACAATTGTATTAACAAATTATCACAATTTTTGATAGATAATACGAGTATTTAAGAATTAATCAAATGAGAATGCATCATGCTCAAAAAGATAAAATTCTTCAAATTAATGCACAGCGTAATGAAAAACAATACATAATTTATGAGCAAAATTACTTTAGTTCAAGAATATTTGCAGAATAATATATCTCAAAAAATATTTATATTTCAGCTATACTTTCTATCGAATATCTCGAAATGACATGATTAATTCATTCTATTTCTCATTGGAAGGATCTTTTGACGAAACGATTCTAAATTAAACTATATCCTTTTCTCTTAAATATTTAATGGTTCATTTTATTAAAGAAAAACATTTCATAAATTAAGGCAGAACCCAACATTTGCTGCCGAATATGCTTCGGTTCAGCGATGTATTATTAATTCAATGGATGCATCTATGAAGCACCGCATTGTGTACTTATAATTTGAGTTATTGTTAAATTGATGAAGATTCACAGCAATCACTTATAATTAAGGCTCCAAAGATATACAATCTCGGTATATTAGAAAGTATAAGAATTAATTTCAACTAAGAGAAAAGGAAATCTATCTTCTTTGTTTTATATATATATATATATATATATATATATATATATATATATGAAGAAATTTGTATTATATATCAAAAACAAGAAATAATAGATAATGCACATAACAAGAAATAACATAATAAAAATATAAAGCTAAACATGAAGATCAAAATTATAGAAAAATAAAAAAAAGAAACTACAAAAAAGAAGAACCTAACGAGTCAGAAAGCAATTTCAGACTTAGAACCGAAAGAGTGGGGTTAAACTAGTTTGAAGGCGCCAATCACATCCCCCTTTGCAACTCGGTAGGGAAAACCAAATAAAATAAAATAAACAAAAATTCAGAGTATGTAAAAACTCAGAGAGTATGATAAAACCACTCACTACTATTATGTAACAAACTCTCCCAAACTCTTAATGCAGAAAAATCGCAAAACAATTACGTAAGGAAAGTAGAAAAATCCTGAAACAACTACATAAGAAAAGTATTTTTCAAAAAATAATTTAACAAAATTTCTTTACTCATAGAGCTTTTATCAAGAGAATCAAGCGTCTTGACATCAATGAAAATCAATTATTCACCAAGTTAAAAAATTCGAATATACATAAACACATCTTTTGAGCTAACTATTAAACCAGCCAGCAAAGACAGATATCAAAAGAGATGACAATCAAATATGGTAGAATTTAAATTGGTTGATTGTCAAAAATATAAATTTGCTAGGCTCTAATTTGGTTGGTTGTCAACAATGTGTAAGATGTTCGAGATGTGTGTGGAAAAAATGTAAACTGTGATATGAGTGTTATGATATAATCTTCACAGCAAGACCACTAACATACTGACTTTGAAATCCTATTGTTGTGTGGTGGTTTTGGAATTAGAAGTAGCAAGACGGTTAATGTATTTGTGATGAATATAAGTTCTTAAGAAATTAAAAGGGTATTCATGATCTAAACAACATTGAAAAAAAATTTATATTATTGTATTTATCTATTTTGTGGGTAGTTAAGTTATCATTTCTAAATAAAAAATTCAAAATGATATTTCTGTAAATTGATATATGCAAGTTACTATTCCATACAGGAATTTTAATTATATGGAACTTAAACGAATCTCTTTTGTCAAAAATGTTAGTGACTACATTATTGTTAATAAGATGCAAGTCTAAATCCAAGAATTCTACCATATTAGAGTTGAAGTTAGTTTTAAGGAGCTTGAGATAATCAGGGTAGAACGTAATATTTGGTTTGTATTCACTATTTTTACCAAAAATTATTAAATCATCTACGTAACGATAAATCAAGTAAGAATCATTTACAACATGATCCATTTAAAAAAAAATGTAAATATAGGTTCGCTAAACAATTACTAGCTGGACCACCCTGAGGTAATCCTTTGATCTATTTATAAAAATTCTAATCAAAAATGCAATGAAATTTTCTTTTAATACGAGGTTAACAAGAATATCAAATTTTTCTTTTTTCATTGAAGTATGTAATTCATATTTATCATAAATTAACTGTAGAACCTTAATCATATCGTCAATATCTATAGAATTAAAAAGGTCCTCGAAATCAAAGACATGCATGGAAAAAATTAACATATCCTTAGTAACTCTAGCAATCTCTAAGATATTTTTAATTATTGCCGTGTTTTGTAAATTATCAATTAGATTTTGAAGAAGAGATTGTAAGATCTTCCCAGACTTCGTGATATATGTATTGTATCCATTAGTGATACTACGGAATATTATAGGGCTTTTATGAAATTTTGGTGTTAAAAAAATACTTGGATATTTAATATTATTTAGATGAATATTCAGTCTTTTGTTCAAAGCTAAAAGACGATTATCATCTTCTCTATTATTATGAATTAATTTTTTAAATGAATTATTATTTAAAATGTTATTTCTTAATATTTTACTGTAAAAATATTTACAAATTATGGCATAATTAGCAGAGACCTTATCAACATATTTAATCACGAAGTCATTTTGGATATTTTCTATTGATGATTTAAGATCTTTATACATAATTTCATTTTCAACACTGAAATCTAATTCCCGAATTTCTGTTGCTACATAAGATCTAAATTGATTGAAAGCTTCAATCGGCGTTCCATATTTAATTGCAATTTTAAGGTAGAATTTATCTAAATCCTTTATGATTTGTTTCATAACGTTAGATTTATTTTTTGTGATCATCAGTCTAAAACCGGTACCTTTTTTCATAAAATTTCTTAACAAATCATCTTTCACGATGCCAAGGTCTCTCGTGACAACATGCTGATGATAATCATCAATATAGTCCCGATATAGATTGCATTTATATGATTCTATACTTAGGAGCTCCGAGACTTGATTATAATTAAATATAAATCTATCAAGTTTCTTATTGTATTTGAAAGTCTTTTTAATAATAATATTTTTAATAGGAAAAAGAATTGATATTTTTGAAATATACCTGAAAAATTAAGTTTGTTAAAGGATTTATTCATAAATAATAATGTACTATATTCTGTAGTGCAGTTTTCACTTTCATCTAATTTAATATTCATTTTTTGTACTAAATAGTTATTAAGGTCTCGAATAATATGCATACCATGAGAATCCCGAAAAGTATATCTCCTTAAAATATCTGTCATAATTTTAATTTCAGTTTTATTCACACATGCCAAACATAAATGATTTAATTAAGCCTGTGTTGTAGTTATCATCAAATTTAACAGCTAATTCTAACATAGAATTCTTGAGGGTTGGCATGTCTCTAGTAACTCTTTTTCTACGTTTAGCTCTGGAAATTCTCGCAATACCAATATTATTACTTTTATCAATAGATTTATCAAAATTCGGAATATATAATGAATCCTCGGATTTTTGTTTAAAAGTTAGTAAGACACTTTCACTATTCCAGATAATATTCAAACCATAAGGATAATATGATCTAAATGAACCTTTACAAAAGTTTTCGAACCATAATCTTTGTTTAATATTTGGCACTATTCTAAGTATATGTACAGTTATGTAATTGAATCCATGTTTATTAAAGTGTCCTATCTCAATCTTAACCTGGTTTTTGCTGCAATCAAATTTCCTTCCATCAGACCTATGTTGATTTAATCTAATATTGATTGTGTTTGAAGTCTGACCTATGTAAGCGAATTTACAAATGTTGCATGTCACTTTGTAAACACAGTTAAAAGTCTTACAAAATATATATCCTGCATCCATATCCAACTGTTCCCCACTCATCATGCCACACGCCTTGCATCTTATATCAGTGCAAGATCTAAATTTTAGTTTTAAAACATGAATATCTCTGAAAAGCCTAGTTCCCAATATATTACTAAAACCCTTATCCTTTAATCTAATTTAATTATCCTTACACACACACATATATATATATATAGAGAGAGAGAGAGAGAGAGAGAGATTTCAATGTTTTAAAACTATATATATATATATATACCAAGTGGGCAAAAAGTCCGTAAAAATTTTAAAAATTCATAAATTCCGGAGAAATGAACGAAAAAAAAACTGTTTGCAGGATCAGCATTAATATATCACGGGATTTTTTTTAAGCTAGAAAAAAAATAATTCGAAAATCATCCGGTTGGTGGCGCTGATGTACGCAAATCAAAGAAACAATGCATAAATAATAAACAGAAAAATTTCACAACTTTATTACACCAGAATATGTTCCACATGACCACCACCACAGGGGAGAAGACATTCCAGACGAGTGACAAATCCAGCAACGGTGGAGTGCAACATGTCCGGATGTATGGAGGATACTTCTCTGCGGATCGCATCTTTCAGTTCCGACAGACTTGATGGACCGGATAGATACACGCGAGATTTCAAATATCCCCACAACCAGAAGTCTGCCGGTGTTAAATCTGGAGACCGAGGAGGCCATGGGTATCTGCAGCGCCTGCTAACGATTCTGTCTTCCCCGAACGTCTGTATCAGGAATGCCTTAACCAGGTTAGCAGTGTGACTGGTTGCTCCATCCTGCATGAACATGACATTCGAAATCTGACCTCGTTGAATTAAACATGGCACGACAGTCTCCCGCAGAAGCGTTAGATAACGCTGAGCATTTACCGTTTCCGTTATCCATCCATTTACTGGGCACTGCGTTTCAAAGAAGAAGGGTCCTAGGATAAATGAACCCGTGAAACCACACCATGCTGTCACTTTTGGGGAATGCAATGGCTTCTTTGTGTACTCACGTGGATTAGAGGTCGCCCAAATGCGACAGTTATGGTTGTTAACGTCACCATGAAGCGAGAAATGAGCTTCATCTGTCCACAAGATGTAAAAAAACCAGGTGGGATCCTGTTCCATTTTAGAGAAGGCCCCCTTCGCAAATGCTTCCCTCTGTGCGGTATCTGCTGGCAAAAGTTCATGGCACGATTGCAATTTGTATGGGAACAGCTGGAGGATTCGACGAAGAATATTGTGGACAGATGATGATGGTAAGCCCAATCGTCTGGAAGCTTCACGAGCACTGCTGATCCCTGAAGCTGCTTCGGACGCAATCGCTTCCATTTCGACAGCAATGCAGGGTGCACGTGCTTGTTTCAAGCATGGTCGTCCGGCTCGTGCTCGATCCTCCAACTTTCCAGTTTCCTCAAAACGTTTAACAAGCTATGAGAGACCTGCAGGTGTTAAAGGGCCTTTTCCACTCTTCACATTTTTCTGAACTCGGAATTTACGCAAGGCAATGGTCGCTGATTCCTCGTTCATGTAAAATAACTTCACCAACAAAGCTTTATCCGGCGCACTGAGTATCCTTGTTCACATTCACTGTTTGTAATGGTGAAATGAATGTGGATTCATTGAGAGCAAAGGTTTTTATAGCCGTCTAATTTGCATATTTCCACCACAGACGCTTGTAAAAGCGCCACCTACCGGATAATTTTCGAATTTTTTTTTCTAGCTAAAAAAAATCTCTAATGCTGATCCTGCAAACAGTTTTTTTTCGTTCATTTCTCCGGATTTTATGAATTTTTAAAGTTTTTAAGGACTTTTTGCCCACCCGGTATATATATATAAAATTATAGAGAAATAAAAAAAGAAACAACAAAAAAGAAGAACCTAGCGAGTCAGAAAGCAATTTCGGACTTAGGACCAAATAAGTGGGGTTAAACTAGTTTGAAGGCGCCAACCTTGTAATGGTCCCTGGGGACCTCACTTTGAGAACTAGAATAATTATGAGATATAAAAGAACCAGTAGCCATTATTATAATTAACTTTCTTTATTTGATTATCTTTCTCAAATAGAATCAAAGACTTATTAACAACAACAATGTGAATACTATGAGGTTTTAATTATTATTCTTTAAATTAACTCAATTAATTAATAATCCAATTAATTAATTCATTAAATAACGATCACGCAGAAATTACCACGATAAGAGATCCCAGAATTATATTCAATAATGTTTTTAATGAACATTTAACTTTAATCCGACTCTTAAAACTTGAGTGAGACTTTAAATACAATTTTATATTTACCACTCGGAATCTCAATTCTTCATAAGATTAATTTATATTCCACTACAATATTTCAATTCAAAATCACTATAACTCTATGCTTCAATATCTATCTCCTTACTATTTCGTTTGACTTAAATACTGAATCTAATCTACATAACAAGTAATCCTGTCCGCTCTTTGGAGTTGATTGGAAATAGGTAGGGAATTAAATTTCCCTAAAAAGGTCGGTTCAGAAGGTTAGTGATAAAGTTGCGTATAGATTCGTCACAATCCCCTCCAAAAAGAAAACGGGATTTATTCGAAGGACTCAAATGTCCTGAAAATAAATTACGTAAATCCTATTTTTGTCTTATAGTACCGACGATATTAACTTCTAACTGTATATTACTGAAACATTTTCCGTAATGAAAAAGGACAAAATTACGATTTAGATTTAATTGACAAACCTCATAATATTTTACAAGTTTAAATTAATCCCTGCACTCTATCCATTCGGCAAGGGGGCGTGGGAAAAACCACCCTAGTGGTGTTACTCTGCCGTGATCTACACCCCTCACTTTCCTGACTAGAGGTTTTCTGATGCTCTTTAAACTGTCCTTGATGTGATCTATTTGACCCATGACTAACTTCTTGTTCGTCATATAGATTTTCTATCGGACTATCCGAACTAATTGTGTCTGACTGACGAGGTCGGTACACTCGAACTTGATCAATATTAACAGTTATATTTCTTCCGTTTTTCCAAATAACTAAATTATTTCCTTTTATTTCTAAAACCTTATAGGGACCTTCAAACTTAGGCATAAATTTTCCCACCTGTTTCTTACCCGCAGCACTTAAGAAATGTGTTTGAATTAAAACCAAATCGTTCACTTTGATGTGAACATCCCTCCTTCTGAGATTGTAATGTTTTTCCCAAGATTTATGCTGTTTTTGTATATTTCGTCTTGCCTCATCGAATAATCTTTCGATGTTATTACCAACATATTTCGCATCCTCCTTAACATTTATGAGCTTGTTAAACGGAGTTATGATTTTCCTTCCTAAAAACAACTCAGCCGGAGTTTTATTTGTCGTCTCATTTACTGCCGTGCGCAATGCGAAAGCGAACTCGTGTAGAAATTGGTCCCAGTTTTCATGATTTTCTTCAACAAAAGAAGCTATCATTTGAACTAAATTCCTATTCACTCTCTCCGTGAGATTAGACTGTGGTCTGTACGTTACCGTTTTCATATGTTTGATGTCCAACCTGTGACTGAGATGTTCAAACACGTCAGAAATAAATTGTGGGCCGTTATCACTTATCAAAGAAATCGGAGCTCCGTAACGCGCTATATAGTTATTAAAAAGGCATTAGCTATTGTCTGGGCTGAAGCTTTACGAAGAGGAATCAGCTCACACCACTTAGTGAAGTGGTCAGTTATAACTAATATGAATTTATATCTCTCGGGTCGGGATGCGGGGTAGGGGCCTACTAAGTCTAGCGTTACAATTTCATTTGGATATTTCGAAACTATAGGCATTAAACGACCAGCTGGTAGCGCGTTTTTATAATTAAACTTTTGACACCGGTCACAGGTTGAAACATATTCAAATATATATTTTTCTCATAAATGGAAAATAGCACGTGTCACGAAGTTTAAGATATGTCTTCCTCTTTCCGAGATGTCCTGCTAATGGCAGATCATGAAATTCTTTCATTATATCTTTTCGAAGAGAACCAGGAATATAAACTCTTAGTTCTCCCAGATTAGAAAAATACTTCGCGTAAAAGAGGAGACCATTTATTAACTTGAAGTCCTGGGACCAACTCTCGCATACCGTCGCATTAACAGAACCGTCATCAGGGTTTTCTAAGTATCGATAAATATGTCCTAATTCAGGATCTTCCCTCTGTTCCTTAATGAATTGTTCACGGGAATTTATTGCGAGGGCTCTAAGAGCTGCGCACGAAATTTGCGATCCCTCGACACTGTCTACTGGATTTCTTGATAAAAGGTCTGCGACCACGTTTTGAACACCAGGTCTGTGTTCCCATTCTATGTTAAACTCTGACAATTTCAATGCCCATCGGATCATCCTACTTGATAAATTCTTACCATTGGTTAACTTCGTTAACGCTGCGTGATCTGTAATCACTTTCACAGGTAGGGGTCCAAAATAAGTTTTAAACTTATTTAGAGCCCAAATTACCGCCAAACATTCTCTTTCGGTAACCGTATAATTACGTTCTGCTTTATTAAGGGTTCGAGACGCGAAAGCAATAGGTTTTTGATTTTGCTGAAGCACAGCACCAATTCCGACCCCACTTGCATCAGTGAATAAATTGAACTGTTCAGAAAAATTTGGTAATTGCAAAATCGGTGCCTCCGTTAGTGTGCGTTTGATCTGATCAAAAGAATCCTGTGCTTCTCCCGACCAGTTAAACTTCGCCCCCTTTTTCTTTAATTGGTACAATGGTTCGCATATATCTGCGTATCGCGGAATAAATTTTTTGGTACCAACCCGTCATCCCTAAAAATTTTGACACTTCTCTATTATTTTGGGAGGTTTCATTTCCGTAATTGCCCGAATTTTCTTATTGTCAGTTTCGATTCCTTCTTTACTAATAATCAGGCCTAAATATTTGAGTTTGTCACGAGCGAAGTGACATTTTTCTTTATTTAATGTTAGCCCTGCGTCTCGTAATAAGGTAAAAACCTGAGTTAAATGATCTAGATGGTCTTTAAACGATGGTGATGTAATAATAACATCATCCATATAAACGGACACGAAACGCCCAATAACAGGTTGGAGGATTATATCGATAGCCCTTTGGAAATTAGGTGCCGCCCCAGAAAGACCAAAAGGCATGCGTAGGAATGCAAAAGTGCCATTGCGAGTGATAAACGCTGTTTTTCTACGTCCTTTGGACTAATCGCCAACTGAAAATAGCCACTTCTGAGATCTAGAGTGGACATAACGTTGGTGTGAGGGATATTGGTGAGTAAGTCATCAATAACCGGTAATGGATATCGAGGATATTTGGTAATTGCATTTAGTTTCCGATAATCGATCGCGAAACGATACGCCTCGGGAGAATCTGGAGGAAGGTCATTGTTCTTTCGAGTTAATACGACTGGAGATGCATAGGGCGAATTAATAGGACAAATTGTACCATCCCGTAACATCTTATCTATGTGATAATCAATAATGCCTTGTTTGACCCTGTCGTACTTGTATGGTCTCGACACTACCGGTCCTTTATCTCCAGTATCTATCTCATGATATACAACATGCGTTAATCCCGGTTGATCGGAAAATAACCCTTTAAAATTATTAAATAAGGCTTTTAATTGCCTCTGTTGCTCGTTATCAAGTTTCGATTCTGTGAGATCAATATCAACGAGTTTCTCCTCTTTAGGCATTTGTTTGATCAGATGATCGGGAATGATTAAGGATTTCTGATCAAAATCTAATGTTAATCGCGACGCCTTCATAAAATCAATCCCCAGAATGCACTGATACTGCATGTTATCAAGTATATGGAATTCCCAGGGTTTCTGAAATTCCCTGATTCTAATTTGTAATTCGACTCTACCCAAATGACTGCACGGGGCTCCTTGTGCTGTCACGACTCTGTCTTTCGTCTTTTGACGAGGTCGGTATGAAAAATAATTGCGGTATACCTCCTCCGAAATAAAAGATTTCTCCGCTCCCGTGTCCCATAGTGCGGTAATAAAGGTTTCATTTAATAGAATAGGGACATACGGTAATTCGACTGGGGTCATTCTTATAGAGGATACTTTGATAGGCCGATGATCCCAAACTGGAGGATTTTTCGTACCTCGCGATCGATTACCCCCATATTCACATCGATCGCTTAAAAGTTTAAAATTTCTACTTCGTTCATTTTGACCTCGAAATGAACTATTTCTCGACCCGCTTTGTCGACCTCCTTGACTGTGGAATGGTTGATCCGATTGTCCACCTTGGCGTCTACCTTCGAATCTGCGATTTGCGAAACCTTGGTTTTCGAATCGATTAAATTCCCTTTGTGGTCGGCTATTATTGGCGTATCTCTCATTATTTCTGTTTTCCCTCCAATTTTCCTGTCTATGTCGGGTATTAAAACGATTGTTTTCATGAGGGCCTGAACTTCTAAATCCCTCACTCGAACCTCTGATTTGTCTATGCATAAAACGTTCTTCGTATTTATCAACGATTTGTAGGAGATTGGCAGTATTTCGTGAATGTCTAACTTCGACATAATCCAAAATTTGAGGTTCTAATCGACTGACGACGTGATCTATTAATTTTTCCTCCGACATTTCTAGTTTAAGTATTTTATGAATTTTCAACAATTCATAAATAAAGTCCGAAGTTTGTTGATCTCGTCTTTGTGATGAGGAATAAAATCGCGTTTCTAGTTCTGACCTGTTTCTGACCACGGGAAATTGTTCTGACAATGCCTGTTTTAAGTGCGCGTGGTCTGTTGTCTTATCTTCAATGACTCTATAACCTAGAACTTCGAACCAGTCGAGTGCTCGACCTTTGAGATGACCTTTCAAGTAAGCACATGCCAGTTGTGCAGGTATCTCATAATACGCGAGATTATGATCAATATTCTCCAAAAAATCATCTATGTTCTCAATCCCCGAAAAATATTGTTCCGGAATGATTCTAAAACTGGATCCGACTCTATTCTCGGGATTTATACGTTGGGCGCCATTGTAATGGTCCCTGGGGACCTCACTTTGAGAACTAGAATAATTATGAGATATAAAAGAACCAGTAGCCATTATTATAATTAACTTTCTTTATTTGATTATCTTTCTCAAATAGAATCAAAGACTTATTAACAACAACAATGTGAATACTATGAGGTTTTAATTATTATTCTTTAAATTAACTCAATTAATTAATAATCCAATTAATTAATTCATTAAATAACGATCACGCAGAAATTACCACGATAAGAGATCCCAGAATTATATTCAATAATGTTTTTAATGAACATTTAACTTTAATCCGACTCTTAAAACTTGAGTGAGACTTTAAATACAATTTTATATTTACCACTCGGAATCTCAATTCTTCATAAGATTAATTTATATTCCACTACAATATTTCAATTCAAAATCACTATAACTCTATGCTTCAATATCTATCTCCTACTGCTCTAACTTTACTATTTCGTTTGACTTAAATACTGAATCTAATCTACATAACAAGTAATCCTGTCCGCTCTTTGGAGTTGATTGGAAATAGGTAGGGAATTAAATTTCCCTAAAAAGGTCGGTTCAGAAGGTTAGTGATAAAGTTCCGTATAGATTCGTCACAACCTTCATATATATATATATATATATATATATATATATATATATATATATATATATATATATATATATATATATATATATATATATATATATATATATAGTTTTAAAACATTGAAATCTATATATATATATATATATGTAAGGATAATTAAATTAGATTAAAAATTAAATCCCCTATCTAGCACTTAACTCTTATTTTTCATTTCATCTTCAAGTATCAAACTAATCACACATTTATTTCTTTAGAACATATGGCCCAGCCAATAAACATTTCTAATTCCAGATCGTTATATTTAATAGCCCTATATGTCAGCATTAACTTTCAAGTACACTCATAAAATCCGCGATACTTACCACATCTGTATTGTAAGTGGTGACCCTCTTAATTATCTTATCAAAATAATAATTAATAAATAATTATCTTATCAAATTATCTTATACTATTGTGTGTGGTGCCGGCAGCTATTTCCAAGCTACACCACTAAATGTACTGCGCATGCCTAGGTGCGTTCTGTGTGTTTTGGGAGCCTGCCAGTTGTTAGACGCACTACGACGCTGAAACACAGATGACGCCATGTTAGAATGACGAGATGAAAGACGATAACGTTTCGTGTTTGTTAGAAATTACTAAAGACGAATTACACTTTTCCTTGAAATGACGAACTGTACTGTAAATTATGTAAATAATACTGAGCAATTAAATTTTATATTTAAATAAAGACGATTGCTGTGCCATCAATAACCACTCTCACACCATTGACCTCGACATTTCATTGAATTATTTGAACAAAATGTCAGTAAAAATTATATTCAATGTTTAAGCATCAAACGGCTTGTTGCTCATCCGGAGGATCACAAATTGAGCCTCATTGTAATGTTAGTTATTTTAAGTTTTGTATTTTTACTAAATTCTATTTAGTTTACGTCTCTAAGTGTTTATTTAAGTCAAAGTTTTAAGCAGTTCAATATCCCATCATTGAGTGTAACACCTGTAAAATTATCTTTACAGAACTGATACATCATTTGCAATGGTTTGTACAAAATAAAGCACTGTTTATGTAATTAAACAACTCTATTAATGTTTATGTAGTTAAATACTTCGGATAAAATTAATCTATAACTTAATTGGTTTATTTAATAAATTTAATCTTTATTTTTTCAATCAGCATTGTACATATTTATTTTTCAATAGAAGATAAAATGATCAAATTGCGTGTTTCTACAATTTTAAAAAAAATGCTGAACTCTCCAATTTGAGTGTCGGGATACAAATTGCAACAAAGTCAATATTTTAACAAGAGTAAGAATAATTTTAACATCTCTAGGGACTTCTCCAATGCTTATCAAAATCTTTATTCTACTACACGAACTAATCTTTTTTGGAAATTAATAAAATATTATTCTTGTGATTTCTTTATTGATATATATATATATATTCTATTTTCTTTATTATATATAAATGTATCATTTTATTTCGCTTAGCAGAAAATTTTGAATTCTGGTATAAAGAATGCATTAATTAATAAATGAGCTATAGACCTTCATTTTTGCAACAAGTTTCTAAATTTTTAATTTATTTAAATTTATTAATTATTGGAAAATTTATATATACATATATATATAATTATTGTAAAAACTTTCCTCTACCTAGATTTAATTTTTAACAAAAATCATTAGAAATGCAGAACATCCTAATAAAATATTGTTTTTCAGTGAAATAAAAATCAAATAAATTTTAATTACAGCTCTCTTACAATAGCGTGAAGATTTTGCATCAGATTTTTGACATTAGCTTAGAAATAAAAATAGATTTTCTTTTCTTTTGCAAGTTCGCGAAAATACAAATTTTATGTTCAACAGTATATAGAGAAGTGCATGTGGGAATTTTATAAAACTTTCCAACTAGGACTCTTCCAAAAGATCTTGTTTTGTATTTTATGAGTAGTTCTGGGATCGTACAAAGCTCCCTTCGCACGTTACACATGCGTTACTGAACCTCAGGGAATTTTTCATTTGGAAAGTTTTAGCCATAAAGCTTCAAACTGTGCTGTATAAAATTCCATGGTTAGTTGATGAAACAACAATTTTGTTAGAATAAAATTGCAATTTTTTTTTACAGTGGTAACTGTTGTTCTTGAAAAAGTTTTATATTTTCCAAGAATTATAATTATTCCACTTATTTTAAAATGTGCGCTATTTTTTTAACCCGGTAGTACGTGCGCACTCAATACTTACATTAAAGGTCGCGTGGTGTGTGTGTTGGAGTCACCCCAAACCTTTTTTTTTTACAATTATTTTTATTGCAAACAATTGTGGCAACATATTACAAAAACAATATTCGCACTACGGAGAAGGATAAAAACTACTCAACTTTTGATTAAACCTTTATTCCGGTAAATTAACTTTTTTAAATCTTTAATTTTCGATATGCTCGCGCCCCCTTGTAGGGTTATCACGCCCCCCAGGGGGGAGGCACACCCCAAAGTTTGAGGAACGCTGCTTTAGAAGAACAAGTTTAATAGTTACCAGTAACCCCATGATCTTGTCATATACAAAACTATACACAAAAATTAACACTTATCTTGATAATTTGCATGGTTCATGCTTAATCCCTTGACTGTTAATTAAAAGTTACGCAATTTGGTGCTCAATGCCGCCATTTTCCAAGTAAGCGTGCGTATTTGATGTATTGGGGGAAGAAAGCGAATAAATAAGAAAATCCTTCGCAAACACTGTCAAGTCCCTTTTATTGCATTCCATCGCCTTCGGAATAATTTTATGAATGTAAGTGCTAAAAAAAGATCATACTTCGAAAAGACGTATATTTACGTCGAGGGAATAGTTTTGCTTTAGTAAGACGTGTATATACGTCAAAGAAAATAACACTTTGGCTGAGCGAGATGTTTATATACGCCCTTAAAAGGTTTTAGTCGTATATATTGTAGCTTTAGCATCAAAGTATAGTATTATTGAATTCAATACATTGTTATTGTATGGAGAGGGGGCGCGATAGAAATTTTGATTGAATATTGGGTCGAAAATATCGGAAGTTTGAGAAGCGTTGGTCTAATGTAAACTGACATTGCATATTTTCCAAGGCAGATATAATATTGAACATACATTCAGGAATCCATAAACTTTCGGTAGCACTTCGGCTTTGACTTTTTTTTTTTCAATATTGTATCATAATAACCATGTTATCTGTTTCGTTCTTTCAAGTTTTCAAAATGGTTAATAAATTTAATCAAAATTCCCGTATCAAAATTATCTTATGAAAAGATTTTGAAAGCAAATGACAGCAGCAGTCGAACGGTCTTGATTGCGAACTAAAGGCAGGCATTGTTCTTGTTGTTTTGTGGGTTTTAATCCTAGTGTAACTGAAACTTGTCCATACAGAAGGTTAAGTACACTGTCAAGGCTCAAACTCCTTACGATGACATGATGTGGAAGTTTGGAGAATGGAATATCACATACACCTCAAGTGTCATCCTCGTCACTTGACGGAGGTTCAAATTACGAAATCCATCATCAATAGTCTGCATGTTTCTTTATAGTGTGAAATCAATAAAGACTCACTCACTCAAAAATCTGTCGAGCCTTACTTTAGGCCAGAGGTCGCCAAAGTGGTAGTCCGTGAGGAAATTTTGATGGTCCCTAGCAATATGTGGAATATACTTACTCATCACGTTAAGTTACGTTTTACGGTGCAGCAAGGAGTAACCCTAGTTAAAAACACTTGGAATCACTTACAGAATCTTTTGCTCATTATCACCCAAAGAATGAAGGTTCCAGACTTGGTAACATGTGGATAAAGAATCCGTTTGCAGCGAAAATTCAGAATAGCAATTTAAGCAGGCATATAAAAGAAAACCTCGTCGACATATCGTCCGACGAAACTTTCAAATATTAATTTCCTTCATCCTCAGTTTTGGCTTTCCATAAAAAGAGAATACCCTTTTCTTAGTGAACAGGCGATAAAAACTCTGCTTCAATTCTCCCCAACTTATTTACGTGAAAAAGCCTTTTGATCCGTCACAGCCATCAAAACACGGTACCGATCTCAGCTTGAAATAAATGCAGTTAAGTATTTTGCAGTAACAACATTTAATCAAAATATCCAAAGTAAGTTATTTCAAGTAAGCAGGAACATTCATCGCACTAGGATTGCATAGTGCTAAAAGTTTGATAAACCATTTTTTCATTGTTTTGTTTTTACAGATTTTGTTTATTTTATTATGGTTTATCAATAAAGCTTTCATAATTTGGTTACAATTAACAGTTTTATTTTATTAACTAGGTACTTTTTATGTGTGTGTTCTTGGATTACAATTTTTTTATAAATATATTTAACACTTAAAAATCCTATTAGTGGTCCGCGGGAGTTAAGTTATGAATTTACTGATCCGTGAAGAAGTTTAGCGAGTACACTGCTTTAGGCTAATGTTATTCAAATCATAAAAGTTGGAATTAATATATTTTCACATTTTCAAATCAAATAATATTGACATTAAAAATTAATAACTATCGAAAAACAAATTATTCGATTGTAAAAACATTTAAATGCAAATTATATTGCTAAAATTTTTTAACTCCTTAACTGTGTTGTTTGCCCGTGCACCATACGGGCTACCGAAAGCTGGCCACAACCAGTTTGTCCGTACGCGGGCATTGATATTTTCTTTCGACTATATTTGATTTGCACATATTTTTTATTCTTACAGTGAGATTATTAGTGGTAGTGTTTATAAGGGATTCAGTTTGTCCATGATACTAAAATACTACCTTTTCGGAATTATCTTTATGGTGAAGACGGGAATATTTCACTGAAGGCAGGAATTTAGATTCTTGAAAATATTTGATACAGAACAAAGTTTGGCAAGACAACGTATAATGATTGCTTAAGAAGAAATTAAAATGGAAAGATATTCCAAATAAGCCGATATTATTTCTGTTCCCATTGCAAATTAAGACTAAGTATTACATCATGCTTCAAATTGTATGTGCATATATATATATATATACAATCCTCACCTGTTTGAAATAGAGGTGAGAACATGAAACTCTTTTTCGTAAGTATCATAGAAATTCTTCTAAGATACATGAAACGTTCTTCGTAGCATGCAGAATCTACTTATAAAATGCAAACATTTAGGATGGATTTTTTGTGTTCCACAATCATAAAATAAAAAATAGAGTAAAAACTCTAAAATAGAAAATTAAAATGAAATTTTTCCTTTTCCACATTCTACTAAGTATTATGTTTAGCTATATGGTGTAAAAAAATGTGCCTTTCCACATTCTACTAAGTATTATGTTTAGCTATATGGTGTAAAAAAATGTGCCTTTCCACATTCTACTAAGTATTATGTTTAGCTATATGGTGTAAAAAAATGTGCCTTTTTTTCGGAACATTTTGGGCTAATACAGTGCTTCTCAAACTTTCAATACTCGTGACCCAACATTCAATCATCATTTTCATAGCGCCCCCCCTCCATTCAATAACATTGTATTGAATTCAATAATACTATACTTTGACACTAAAGCTACAGTGTGTACGACTTTAACCTCCTATGTGCCTCTGACGTACATAAACGTCTCGCTCAGCCAAAGCATTAATCTTCTGGACGTATATATACGTCTTTCCGAAGTACGATCTTTTCTGTGCACTGCTATCCATAAAATTATTCCTAAGGTTTTAGAATACAATAAAAGAACCTGTGTTGACCCCCCTGGGTCACACCTTGAACACCAAGATTAATTTGAGGCAAAGAACCACCAATAGCCATTTTGAATAATAATATTATTTATGTTGTTATAATTTCCTCAACAATCTCTGATAACATGTAATACAATAATGTTACGTCGTTTAAAGGGATTTGCCTTTATATTAAATTAAATTATTAAGAATACAATCAATTAATAATCTAGCTCAACTCAAGTAAGGTTTACCGAAATAGAAGATCCGAGAAACACACGTATTCGAATTCTTAACTGTCATTAACTTTAACTAAGTAGCTCAAACTGACGCTTACTTTAAGCGTACGTGAATTATATTTACCTCTGGCTTATATCAACTTTCTGGTACGTCTAGCAGCACGACGTCTTCACGAATCTAATCTCTTTGAATCTTCTAGCTATGCGTTTAACGTTACTGGCTCAATAGCCTTCCATCCTCTCTCTTGCTATCTCGCAACTCACGATTTAAATACCTTATCTAATTTAAATATCCCAGACCTCTTTTTGGAGTTGATTGGAAATAAACGCGAATTTATATTCCCCAGAAAGACGCCTAAGAAGATTAGTGGAAAGGTTCCGTACAGATTCGTCGCAAACCTTGACAGTATTTGCAAAGGATTTACTTATTTCAGAGGATTTTGCTTATTTATTCCTTTTCTCCTCCCCCCTCCCAATAAAACATCAAACCACGTAACTTTTAATCGACAGTTAAGGAATTAATTATAAACCGTACAAATCATCAAAATAAGTGTTCATACAAGCCCATGGGGTCACTAGTAATTATCAAACTTGTTCTTAACTTAGTATTGTTAAATTAATAATAAAATACATTGTATAGTAGAGGTACTTTTATAAGTGTATTGTATCAGTGTAAATGGGTATTTTATATTTTATTATGTCAGAAAGTATTTTGTCTGATTACTTTCAGTAAATTAATGTTTTGAATAATCTTTAGTTTTCAACTTTTCAATATGCTCGCAAGTTATCACGAGCCCTCTGTAGAGTTATCTGTAGAGTTATCACTCCCCTCAAGGGGGCGTGCCCCACAGTTTGAGAAACGCTGGGCTAATAAGTTGGCAGTTTAAAAAAAAAAACTCATTTAACTCAAAACTAATAACCAGCCCCTCCCAATTTATCTATTTTTTGGGAATTTTGTAGGTCCAGTTGACTGTTATTAGTATTATGTCCTGTTAAGTAGTAGTGGTTAGTAGTGGTAGTGGTCCAACTTATCTGATTTCCATATCTCTCTTTATACGGTCATAAAAGTAATAAAATACCTATTAACTAGAATAATAATTGATATAAATGATTTTTCAAAAAGAACAATCTATCAAGATTTATTTAAAGTATTTCATCTATTGCAAATAACAGCACATAGATAGGAAGACAATAAATAAGCAATTAAACATGATCCTCATTCTCATATCTAACAGAATAAATGTTACTACAAAAACAATTTATAGGGATAACCGTATAAAATAATGTGAAAGATTGTGATTATGGTACTCTGAATACGTTATATATTCATAAAATTGAGCCTTTAAGTAGGAAATTCCATTAGTGTCAGGATTTGGAATAAAATATTTAAATTGAACTTCGAAATATATGGAAGTTATATTTGATATATTTTGTATCTGAAATCGATATTGTTTGAAAATAATGGAATATAGTGTGCAGGATTTGGAGCTTTCAAGTATCGCATTTCAAAAGAAAAATTTTTACGATCTCACGATAAATTTTATTTTAAGTATTTTTTTTCTATATAAATGCATCATACAAAAAAAAGTGGTTTTATTATTTATATTTATTTTTGGATTTCTTTTTAA
Organism: Trichonephila clavipes; assembly: GCA_019973935.1. Lineage (NCBI taxonomy): Eukaryota > Metazoa > Arthropoda > Arachnida > Araneae > Nephilidae > Trichonephila > Trichonephila clavipes. The sequence continues at coordinate 225,447 of BMAU01000536.1, read as the reverse complement.
AATTTTTTATTTTGCAGATTGTTAGACCTTAAAGAAAAGGCGTGAATAAATTATATATTTTCAAAATATTGCTATTTTACTATATCGTATAGAATTCAATATACTTTGGATTATTTAAATATGCATTATAAGAATAGGTACCAGTTGAATGGTTTATATAGATACCATGTTAATTTTCTAATATGTTTTTAATTTAAAGTCATCTCTTTAAGATTTTATTGATACCGGCAAAATCTTGAAAGAACATTTCCAATTACATATTAATAAATAAATTGTTGATTTTTTCCTTTTGCACTATAAATTCCTTGATTTAAATTTATTGTAAGAAATACTACTTCTGTAATTTCATATAAATTATAAAGTTTCATCAATACTGAATTTAGTATTTTAACTAATTATTCCATCATCATTGTAAAATTGCGTTTACTACACTTCTAAATATTTCAAAATCATAAAAAGATCAAACTTTATTTAAATACAAAAATTAATATTAATACTTTTATAATGCATAATTGGTACACAACATTACATATATATTAATTGATAAATAGTGTGTTGAGATTGTTTATGAAGAGAACAAACGATAAATAAATCATTATAGTCGCTTAAATTTCATACACTTTTCATTTGAAAATTTTAAAATAAAAATGTTTACGTAATAATATTGTATAATTTGTTATGAATTTCATCCTGAAGGCAATGAGTTAATGTTATTTGTAAGAAAATATATTTTTCTATTTTAAAAATATGTATATTTTTGTCCTATAATTCTTGTTTTAAAAAAGATCAGATATAATATAACGTTCACTTGAACTAATACTTTATTCTCCAAACTAGAAACGGTAACTCTATCAAAGAATAGATCTTCCGATCTTTGATATAGTAATTCAGTTCTTTTTCAATGTACCATCATTTGATGTAGTTTGATATATATCCTTTAAGTACCCTCATACGTTTGTCTTTTGTTTTTAAATCAAACTTTGATCTACTTCGCTTCATTTTACTTCTTTCTTTCTCTCTCAGTAGATCACAAACTCCAGACTGTTGAATAAATTCATACAAAGAAAAGAAAAAGAATTTAATTCATTTACTTAAATGAACCAAACCAAAAAGGTTTAGTTTTTAAAAAATAAGAACAATCAGGTTTTTTATCGAAGCATACAATTTATTTTTAAGTTCAAACTGAATTTCATTCAAGTTATTTAAAATTTAAATAGATAGTGCCTAACTCTTTGGAAGAATAAGCCAGGAAAAAATACTCAAAAACTCTCTAATTTTTAGGACCCACCGCTGCCTTCTGTTCACACTCTGTACACAATATTACACTACAAGACACTGAAAATACTATACAAAGGATGGCAAACCACTGACACGCGTGCCAGTGGTTCGCCATCCCTTGTATAGTATTTTGCATCCCTTGTATAGACACAATATTTCGGGCACGCCATCGATCAAAACGGTTTGCATTTTAATTCAAAATAACAAAGTTCAGTATGAAGTTTTAAGAACAAATGCGAGCAATCGGTCGCAGTTTTCAGTGATATTTTCTCAGTTCAAAGAATTATAGGAAACTTTCAAGGTTTTTTATGTACCCTGATGTGATTTCCTTTAATAAACTGAACTTGCCCCTATTCGATTGGTTGGAACTTGAAAATTTTGAAATTCAACTGATTAATTTCCAGTCTAGTTTAATGTGGGTTCAAAAAATTGTTGAAAAGAGGAGAAATAAATTTGGAATTGATTGAAACAGAAAGATTAACAAGCAATATAAGTAAAAATGCTAGTAATGAAATTTTGGGGAATCATGGAATTCGATTCCAGACACATTTAACTGTTTGAAGAAGCTGGTCATCTATTTTAACCATATTTTCATCTACCCATGCCTGCGAGTCATTATTTTCAGACATGAATAGCATTAAAAACTCGCTTGGAAATTGTTTGACAGATGACTCCAATTCAGCATGTATTCTGCTGAAAGTAACACATCTTACCTAATATAAATTATTTTCATCTAATCAGCAGCAACGGAAATCACACTAATGTTACTTTAATTTGAATTACAAGTATAACTAAAATATTTACTACTATAAGGTGCAAAATGTATTTTTTCGTAGTAAATAAAGGGTTTTGAGTTGTTAGCATTTAGTTTTATTATTTTTCCAATAATCACAAGTCAAAATTATTTGACAGGCACGTCTATACCTCAATAAACATTTTTTTCAGAAAAAAATTACACGTTTATCCATAAAGGATTGCCATCCCGGTACTATACTAAGAAGGTGTGTTCAGAAAGTACAGAAATTCGGTAAACAGGGGAAAACAGCAAAGTACAATAAGTAATGTTTATTCAATTCCTACTATTAGTTCACACTCTTCCTATATCTATTTATTTATTTATAAATATATATTGTTCAAATTATTAATTGTTAATAAAATACTTTTTGTTCTTCCACTCAAGTACAAATACATTTTTAAAACTTGTAATGTGGATGACACTTGATATAAATACAGTTTTTTCAAATATATTAATTCATTAATTAAATTTTAATTTTACTTTTAAATTTATTCTGCATTTTATCTGACGAAGTTAGAATTAGCTGCAACCGATGGCGCCAGTATGTTTTTCCAACGAATTTTTTCATGGCTTCAAATACTTTTTTTTTTCATCCACAAATTTCAAATGAATTTTTGCAACTTGTAATAAATGACACTTGATGTTAATACAGTTTTTTCAAATACTAAGTCATTAATTAAATTTAATTAACTGAAATAAAAAAAAATTTCACTGACTGAGGAATTGACTAATTTTTTTATATTACTTATTATACCCATAGAAAAGAAAATATTCTTCACATTATGTTCCATATTTTTACGTGGTATTCCACATTGATCAATACAGTGCTCATAAAAGTAAGTATTTCTATAAGTTAATTCCATTCTAAAGCTAATTTAATTGATTAACGTAAATTTAAAACCACTAAGTGGTATATATTGTACAGATCTCACTTTCTATTACTATACTAATTTTCCAGTGTTCTTAGGAAGTCAGATTCTTGCAAATTAATTCAACTAGAAAAAGAAATTAATTAATTAACTGAATTATACTTTTGGCTTGATGGATAAAACAAGTAATATAAAAAAAATTTAAGTCTATTCCAACTTAGATCAACAAAGAAAAATTTTATTTTAGCTACTTTTTATAAAATAGTTACAATTCATATAAATATGTATATACATATCACAGAATCGCAACATTAAGTAGTAATTAATTTTTCATAATTATCATTAAAGTATCGTATTGTCATCCAAAACAATCGTGTGTATAAAATTTCAGTTCAACTGAATACTTTAAAACGTGAGAAAAAAACATTTTCAAGTTTTGACACAAGTCGCCAAAAATGATGCCAACGTATATGTATTTGTAATTCTTTGAATAATTAGTTTTATTCAATTAATTTTGATTAATTATAATTAAATTACTGTATTGTCATCGAAAGATAATCATGTATATAAAATTTCAGCTCAATTGAGCGCTTTCAAATGTATTTTATTAATGACTGAAAATTCCACCAAGATAAATAAATAAATAAATATATAAAGAGTATGAGCAATAATAGTAGGAATTGAAAATCTAATCTCATCTTGATGTAAGTCCCATAATGTGATAATTTAATATGGTCAGGGGCAAACACACACACACAAACTTATGGCCGGGGTTGTCGAGTTGCGGATTCCTAGTCTTGATGTCCCTGATGATCCGTCATGTAGAATAGCTGATCCTCGTTGAATCCCCCATAGTAATCCCGTTGACGTGGTGTGAAAGTTTGGAGAGGGGGTGCCAGCTCAGGTATTGCATCGTCACTTGACTGCTGTTCAAAATTACGAGGTCCGTCAGTAGTAACCCTCGGGTTGCATTTCGAGAATGGGTGGCCCATCTTGAATAATTTTGTGACCCTCGAGATTCTTTACAACTTTATAAAATATGATTATTTTGTGTAATATTTTTGTTTTTAGTGTTGTGTTTTGTAACAATAAAACCCATAATTGTTTCTATTTTATCACGTTGCTTCTGTTTTTGTAGATACTTAAAAGTGGGCGGTATTGTATTGCAACGATACCCCGCAGCATCACACTTGATTAATTTAACTTTTTTTCAACTTACACTTGCGAATCGTTTTTTAAGAGGTGTTGGAAAGCTAAAATCTTATTTTTTTCACAATTTGAGATTTTTACATTTTCAAATTGTATATATTTTAACCTTTATAAAAATATCTTATTTTAACCTCTAGTGTAATTAGAAGACCTTAAAACCTATTTTTTAATAATCGTTGAAACTGGGCCACGCCCATTTGAAAGGCGAAAAATGCAAACAAAGTACTTCGTTTTTGCTTAAAAGTTGAACTTCCGATATAAAGCAAAACATTTATCTTTTATTGTAAAGTGAGCTTGTTATTTTTTTATTTCCTAGTCGATTAGAAGTCTCACTGTATGTATTAAAATCAATTTATCTCAAAATGTAAATTTTGATCTTCGATGTACCTTTTCTGAGAAACTACTGTTCATAGGTATGTAAATTTTTTATGATATATTTATAATGATGGCTAATATATACGGAAATGAGATTTTTGTAAGAAACTCAAACATTTATTTTTTACAAATTTTTTGTGTAAAAAAAAAGGTCAAATTTTCTCAAAGTTTGATAAAATATTTTATAAATTATTAAAAAATTCAAAATCAGCTAAAAACTCGTTTCAGTATAATGAGAAAAGTGTACTTTAATTGTATGAAAAATTTCAAGCATGTACATATAACAGATTTTCAGAAAAGTTACATCGAAAACAGCCAATTTAACATTGTCAGTGTATATATAGAGAAAGGTTTACAACTCTTCTCTTAAATAAACGAAATTCATCAAACGTACGAGGTGTGAGTCAGAAAATAAGTTTCCCCTGTCGACTGTGGTCAGAGTTGTGTATGAAAGTCAAAACATAGAAAGAGACATTAAAGATAAGACATAACTTCATTTTTCCACATAAGTACCAAGTACATTGAGGCATTTGTCATACCACTTGATAAGCTTCAAAAAACCCTCCAGGAAAAACTCAAGGCTTTGCATTCTGAAAAAAAGTTTAACGGCTTGTTTGACTTCAGCATTGCTTCCAAAACGCCTTCCGGCGAGGTTCTTCTTCAAAAGCAGACGCAAATGAAAGTCACTTGTTGCGAGATCAGGACTGTAATGCTGATGGTGTAGGCCCTCCAACCAAGAGTTGCAATATGGTTTGGCCGAGTGTAGTCTCGCATTGTCATCCAACAGCAGAACGCTAGATCTGAGAAGTCCAGGACACTTTTTCCGAATCCATCTGCTTGATCGCGGTTGACCTTAACCCAATGATATATCGGCGTCTTGCACGTTCACCTGCTGTGTTGTCTTTCGCCCATAGCCGTTAAAAGCTTCTTCCATATGCAAAGCCTTAGTTTCTCATGGAGGGCTCTTTGAAGCTCATCAAGCGGTATGACAAATGTCTCAATGTACTTCGTACTTATGTGGAAAAATAAAGTCATGTCTTATCTTTAATGTCTCTTTCTATGTTTTGACTCATACACAACTCTGACCCCAGTTGACAGGGGAAACTTATTTTCCGACTCACCCTCGTATATTGCATTCAAACTTATAGGATGAAAACTTGCAGCATCAATTACGATGTTGAGATCGATTTGCAAATACAAAGTGATAGAGTTGAGAAAACAAATATTTCATTATTTAAATAAATTATATATTATTTGATCACATCATTGCATTATAATTATTATATTACCTATGTCTGGATACATAAAAAATAATGAAAGCAATCTGTTTTTTTTTAGTTTATTCTGTTTAAAAAAATTATCTCTAATAAATGTGTGTAATGGGTCCAAGTTTAAAATAAAGATATATATATATATACGTTATATGCGGCCCGTGGGTTTATGTAATGTTTTTCCGAAGTGGCCCGCAAGGTCATTTGGGTTGACCACACTTGTTTTAGAATGCGACGTTAATAAACACACACTCACTTAACAACTTAGTAACAGAAATTAAAATATGCGGGTTGCTACTAAACAATTTGACTAGCACTAAATTATTGCAGTCCAAGTTAGATGACAACATATTCGCCTTAGAATATATAATGCAATCCCTCTCTATATATTACTTTAATCTTCATTCTATTCAAGTTTAATGTCATATAACAGCCTTGTGACGTATGTATGTCACGCGAACTTAGCATCTATGGTGAAAGGACAATAACTACTTTATCTAAATGTCATTTACCAGAACTGATATATTTGTTTAAAAAGAAGTAGTTTCTTGGGTTTTATGCACATTTGAAGAAAATTTTCAATACTAAAAATTACGAGAAAACCTTAAAAATAAAACTATTCTAAATGCTGAATACGATTATAAAAAGGAACTTCTTTAAATTTCCCGATTCAAAATAAAAGAAATAGGGACAATTAAAAATATATTCCATAAAATCTATAACAATAATTGTATAAATAAATGTTATATGCGGGACACCTAATAACAAAAAAAATGTTTTTGTTTTCATTTAAAGATTAGAAAGAAACTAGGCATTTATTTTATCATTCGATTTTAATACTTTGTACTAAGTTCAAAATAAAAACTTTCATGGAATTTGTTTCAAATATATATTTTTTTTCCTTATAAAAATATACAATCTTCCCCGATTCTAATGGGAATCACGTAGCTGCTAATCAGTCATACTTACAAAGTGTTTTTTTTTTCAAACAAAAGCAATTCTTAAATAAATATACGTAGAAAAATGGCGTCTGACAGCAGGTGTTTCTAAAACTTGCGCATTATAGTTAGCCACTCTTCCACCACGCAAACAAAAATGCTCTACATCGATCAAAAAAACTTAATTAAAAAAGTAACCACACCAAACAATCTTCAGAAAAACACTTAGTAAACTTTTGCACACCCATAATAACCTGGTGCTTGAGGGCCTGAAGAATAAAAATATTGGTTCTCAGTTTTTTTTCAACAACACGCAATGTCCGATGTCATGCTCCGAAAATTAAACTCATACATCATTCGTTTTTAGAAGAAATAATGTTTTTTCTTCTTTTGCTTTCCTGACTAAAATTGCAATAAAATTCTTTTAGAGAAGAAAGAGTCTCACAATCACTCACGCATCGTTCGTTCTTTTTTCTCTAATAAAATTGTAATAATCTGTTATGTTAAGGTTGTCTGGAAAGGTTTAATGTGTTAGTAACGTTGCAGTAAATTTTATTGTTTAATAGAACTTGTCCTATCGTTGTGGAAAGTTTTTTAGAGCGTTTCAACTTAACACATTAATTTTATGTATATCCATTTAAGATCTAATCCAAAAAGTGTGTTTATTTGTATGCAAAATATTTAAAATTCATATTATACAAATTCATTCGAAATTCGTTTTTTTAACACGCTTTTATTAGCTTCACCTGTATGTAACGGAATCTTTGAACTCGATTTTTACCCACTTTAAAAGGTCAGATTAATTCGAAATTTTGCACACTTGTAGACCGATGACAATACAATACCTTAATTTTTTTTCCATTCTCTTGATAAGATCATCAGGATTAACGTTTTCCCATTTCCAGATTTGGCGACTAAAAGATTAAGCTACTACCTTAAATAAAAAACACTCATGGTTAATACAAATACAACAAACAAAATAAATGATAGTCTAAAAAACTTTAAAAAACGCTTTTATTGTAGAAGGAACTATAAAATGAAAAATATATTAGTTTTAAAAAAACACGCTTTTATAGTTAATCGAAAAGTAAAAAATAATTCTTAATATAAGAATAAAATAATTAACGAGAAAATTAATGCCATTGTGGTAAAAGCGTGAGGTGTTCTTAGTAGTACATTTTTACACTAACTCTGCATTTTGGAATAGATCTAGTAAGAAATTATAAGAATTGATATCGAGCACCCCACGCTTTTACCACAATGACATTAATTTTCTCGTTAATCATTTTATTCTTATATTAAGAATTATTTTTTTACTTTTCAGTTCGATTAACTATAAAAGTGTGTTTTTTAGTTTTTTTAACAATAATTTATTTGTTAAATATGTTTACATTGTTACAAAATGGGAGACAGAGGGAAAATTTTGAAATTATTTTGAATAATCATTTACTTACTTATTATATTTTATTACTCTTATTTCTACAGTAATTTTTTATTTTAAATAATTTGAACTTTAAAAATACACGGAAAATTAGTAATTCGCTTCATATTCTTACTATAAAATTTGAAGATTGTACTTAACTAAATTTATTGATGTTACTGCATAAAAAAAGGATACTATGAAATATTAATCCCATTATATTGATTGCAAAATTCTAGGTTTTACATTTAAGCTAAAATGATATAAAATATTTTAAAGAATATTATAGTTTAATAAATCACATATAAAAATTATATGGTTTTTCTTAAATTGTTTCGCTTTTTTTATTTAATAATAATTTTAAAATTTCTTTCTTATTATTTATTATTTATATGAATATATTACTAGAATTGTTTTTACTTCTATTTTTTTCAATTATTCATTTGTAATCAATTGTTGATATTCATATTATTCATTATATTTGCTTAATGAAAAAATGTTTGAAATGCCATTAATTTTATATTTAGTTCAATACACTTATACGAAAAGAAAATATCAAGAAATAAAATGCATTCATTATATAATCACGGTGATAACACCCAGTCGAAGTAGAGTTTGGCAATAGTGAAGCAGAATGCAGCTGTTTGAAGCATAGTAATTTGCAAAATAATATTGCTACGAATTTTGTGTAAATAATGTAAATAATTTGTATTTGAGTGTTTAATGCATTTATATTACTCTATGTTATATTTATTTCATGTTAAAATTGTACTATATTCACAAGCAATGCCGCCCCCTTACGTAATAATGGCGATTCAATGAGAACTTGGCGAAATTTTAGCGGTAGAGCCAAGTTGGCATCATTCTTGGAGACCAACTTGGCGATTATTTTGGCGTCATTGGCGACCATGTTGGCGAGTTCAGAACCCTCTGGATGACGATGATGATGATTGTGAATTTTATTGGCGCAAGGGCCAACTTTGGCCAAGCTGCCGGAACCCTCTGGAATCTTCTAGAAAGTGGTAGATCTCTCCACTAGTGTCACATTCAATGACACGAGCGGTTATATTTCTAGAAGTTTCTGTCGCGCATATAAAAACGATGCTCGCCGATACGGCGGAGAGTCTTGATTAAGCCAGCGAGTAGTGAGGATTGCTTTGACTAGCTCGGCTGTGCTTGTGAATAATCTTTACGTACGTGTATTTTAAAACACTGTTCTTGTGTTTGATTGCTGTCGAAGGTGTGAAGACCTTCGGATATTTACCCTGTGAATATTGCTGCTGAATCCTGTATTTAAAGGATTGGATTTTCGCTAATAAATTCGCATCGCTCTTAAAGAACTGATTATTTTTTTCATTGTGATTGTTCTTGTTTTTTTTGCATAAAATCCTCGAACCCTCGGATCTACATAACAATATATAAAACAAAAAAATATTTCCCTTTCTTTATAAAAATGAAGTCTGTATATCAGAAATACTGCATAATTTTTTCCTTTATCGTTTTACTGTTACATATAACTTTCAAAGAAAATAAAAAAATGTTGTTGTTTTTTTTTTCTAAAGCGTAAATTTTCTTTAATCAAATAATTGATATCCTTTTATGAGATTAAAATGACTATTAAGAAAAACCCTACCCTTAATTTAAAGAACAGCAAAATTTTTAATGACTCTGCAATGTCGTAATGATTAAATTCGCCCTGAATTCGTTCCATTGCTGCATTTTCTCTCCATTCTTAACATTAATAAGCAAAGACATCATTGTAAGAATGTAGAGTTAGGCTGTTCCTTGGATTAATTGCAACAATGCAATCATTCCAATGCTGTACTTTTCCCCCTTTTTAACAAAAAAAAAGCAAAAACAACGTTGTTAAGATTGTATTTGCTTTAACAGTTAAAAGAGAGAAAGGACTCAAATTCAGATCGATTTCCCAGCTTTTATTTTTATTACTTTTTTTATTATGATTTAATGATTTCTTATTTGTTCCAGTAATTCCGAGTTCATTTCTTAAAATTATGGACTCAGAAATTAATTGAGCTCCATCTTACAGTCTCAGTATATCTTTACGGATTGGGTCGAAATGAATGCTAGATACAAAGACTTATTGCCATGAGAAAGGTTTATTATTGTACTATTAATTACTAAAATATCCTTTATTAATAATCATCCTAGAACCTTCTAGATTGATCTAAATACATCTATTTTTATCGCAAAATTCACTCGTACTTACTTAATATAATAGAATATATTTTCTCTTCGCTTACAAGCTATTAGGTTTCAGGGTTAGATAATATGAAGCTAGAGGTTCATGATAGAATATTATTAAAAAATAATTTAATGAAAATAAACAATCCTCTTTATTACTTAAGAATAAATTTAAATATGTTATTTGAAATAATGTATTTAGTCTACATTTTTACAAATTTTGTATGTAAAATAAGCTTGAATTTTCTAAATGAAAACTAGTTCCCCGTAGCTTGTGGTTTTAATAAAATCCACTGAGGTAAAAGATACATTTTTTTAATTATAAAAATATTAACACAGTTAATTTATACTTAGTTTGATGTATTAAATTTTGCGGATTTATAGAAACAAATTCCACCTTTGAGAGAGCTGCGAAAATTTTTTAACTTAAATGTTTTCAACTGGTTGCAGTCGTAGGCAGACTGGATTGGACAAATACTTTAACAAATTTTCTACCTTCTGCCAACAAAACAAAACGTCTACGTAATTGAATAACTGGGCAAACAGGCAAAGGCTGAAGAAAAATAGCCCCTTCGGTCAAGTTGAGTCCCAGAACTTTCTAACTGAAGTCAAGCCCTCTTCACTACAACATAGCTTAAATCCTTCGGAGGAACTCTCCAGGATCTATCTCCACTTCAACCACGTCATTAAAAAAATTTTGTCTCCAGCTATCTTAGACATTTAGCTCTGGAAATCATTGACAGCGTCCCCAATGATGCAATCAAGATTTATACCGATGGCAGTAAAATATCTGACTAAGCCGGTAGCTATATCTATATTGATACCCCCAGGAAAATTGTCTCTAAAAAAGCCCAATCCAGATTTTTGCTCAATTTTCGGAAGTGAACTAATAGCGATTGACACGGGACTTGAGACTATTTTATCTAAGAAGAGAATTATGGAGATCTTTGGATTATCTCCTATATAGCTGTAGTTACCTGTACAAATGGTTTATTGTCGGTGACAAAACCAGTGTCTCCATCTTACACAAACTGAAACATACATCATGATATCCATTTTCAATGGATCCCATCTCATGCCAAACTTTACAGCAATGAAATGGCAGACAAATTAGTGAAGGAGAGTTGTAATCTTCCAACTTCCTCCACGTCCACCCTTACCTATCTGGGATTATACTCGTTAAAAATGTCTCAAAATTTGATTGAGGGGCGGGAGTGTTCCACTCATCATTGGTATGCGAGTAATAGACCCGGTCTGGCCCTAGCCCTCAAGTGTGACAGATGCTCCCAGACTAGGCTCTCTTGTTTTTCCAGTGGTCACATCAAATTCCTCTCATTCTCAGAGATCAAAAACACCTTCTCCGTCTGTACAAGGTGTCAAGATCACCAGGCTTCCCCCGAACACGTAATGCGTTGCATGGATCTCACAAGCAAAGATATCTACACTGATCCCCTTTTTGTGCTTGACTTCTTCAGAGCCAACGATTTAATTGATCTTGTCTGTTCGTCAGACCCTGAAAGATAAGTAACAACAACAAACTGCAAATGATTTTGACGAGAAAGTAACAAACACGTTTCATCCATTGCATTTCCTGTTTAAAGTAAATATGGTATAATCCGGCGTGGCACACAAAAAAGCATAAACTTTTGACACAAAAAATATAGTCAGAATTTACGGGATGCGGCGCGCTGTACACCGGGTATAAGAAAATGAAGATTGTAATGAGGAAGAAAAGATAAATATGTAAAAATAAGATTTCTACACAGGCCTTCTTTTGCAGATGCTTTTTTCCCTTTCTGACAAATATTCCACTGTTTTTTAAACTTGCTTTAAATGTTTTATTGATACACACATTTAAAGGTTGAACTAATGGCGTTCATTCACTTGGAATAACTGCCATGTTATCAGCAATTTCTTCATATTATACGTTAGAGGAAATCTGAAAATTTTTTAAACCAAGAGTTTCTGGATTCCCCAACCCCCGGTCCGTGGATCAAAGAGTACCGGCCCACCCAAGGAACATTAAATTACAGTCGGACCCCGATTTAACGATCCCCTGTTCAACGAATTTCGTGATTTAACGAATTCTTATCTTTCCATTATTGAAATATAGACACAAACCCCTATTTAACGAATAATAAACCCCGAAGTAACGAATTATTTTAACAGTTGAAAAAAATTGTATTAGTTTGTGTTCGAAAGAATTAATTTTTTAAAAAATAGCATTCTTTTTGTCCGGAACAGAAAAAAGATTTTTCTTGTAAGTCGCAACTTTCGACGGCAAAGGGTGCAGAGCGTTATTAGAATGAAACAGGTGCAGCTGAGCCATGAGTGTAAACTACCATTTTAGATTTGAATAGGACAGGAAACTCTTTTCTTATCTCATCTCCATAACTCCATAACTATTAAGTCACAGTTGATGACGGACTACTTATCTGTGAAACTGAAGTTCAGGATTCTGTTGATTTGTCAGAGCCAATGAACAGCGATTCTGTTACAGAAATTTATAATAGAACTTTAATCAAAACTGTTATATTCTCTAATACATTACATTGTTTGAAAAATGTGAAAACATACCTTATGCAGCAGAATATAAATGACGTAGTAATTTCTTCTTTTCATTAAATCGAAAAAGTCAGGAATCAAAAAAATTCCTAGCATCTATAAGTCAGAATTTTAAAATTTCCAAATAACTTTCGCGTAATAATTCACTAGTAGCTTTGTTGAATAAAAAGTCTAAAATTTCTAACTATAAATATTGTTTGTATTGTAGAATTTTTAAAATGTAAATATCGAAAAAATTGTATTTTTTTTTTTTTTTTTTGTATTCCTATTTAACGAACAAAATGTGCGGTCCCTGTGAATTTGTTAAATCAGGGTCCGACTGTATTTCCATTTTATTCATTGTGGTGTATTTCTTTCAGGTTTGTGGATTTTCCAAAAAGAAATATATTCATTTTTGGTATAACTGTATTTTATTCTGAAGGCATATTCAAAAACAGTTAAATTAAAACTATTAAATCAAAACAATTTAAAATATAAACAATCAACATCCACCCCTCAGGGGACTGGATGCAATGTTGACCGGTGGCGGCGATATAAAGGTTGGGAAGCATTGCTCTAAGCCAGTGCTCCCCAACCTTTCTATCGCCGTGGACCGGTCAACGTTTGACAATTTTACCGTGGCCCACTGAAGGAGGAGAACGTTGATTGTTTATATTTTAGATTGCTTTTATTTAATAATTTTAGTTTAATTGTATTTAAATATGCCTTCAGAATAAAATACAGTTACACCAGAAATTAATATTAAGTGATTTAACATGGTGTATTAAATGATTACCATAAAACCCTAGAGAAAAAAATACACAACAGTACATAAAATGAAAACAACTTAATATTCCTTGTGCGGACTGGCACTATTTGGTCTAAGGACCAGTACCGGTCCGCGGGTTTGGGGACCACTGCTCTAAGGTACCTGGATGCTTTTGCCAAACGTTTCTTATCCACAATTTTAACATTTTTTGTACACCCATCCTTTCTCGTGCACATGATTAAAAACATCTTTCGGGAAATAAGATTTCGGCATCAGTTTTTATTTAAAGACAACCATGGGTTTTAACATTGTACTATCTGCCAAGAAGAGGAGTACTGTGGTGAGATATTTCGTGACCTATTGTTTTTATGCAAACCATTTTTGTCAAAAGATAAAAGCATTGCACATTTACATTTCAGGTTTTTTTATAAAAAAAAAATAAAGAGTGGGTGTTATAATGGCGAATACACCTAAAAATTAAAAAATGTATTGTGAAAGAATAGGTATACGTTATATACCGCGGAATATACGGTATGCTCTAATCCGCTGGGTTATAAAGTTGCAGTAAGGGAAGGGCACGGGAAAGTAAGACACTTTCAGTCACAGTTATGGTTAGTAAAAAATACTGGCAACAAAATTTTAAAAAAATATATATATATATATATAATTTACGTTTTTTACACCATAGTGGAATTGTTTACATCCTACAAATAAATATTTCATTCAGGATTAATGCAAAAGCCCATGTAGGGATCCACATACATAAAGTTAGAACTCAAAAGCAGCCTCAAGAAGTCTTAAGACGTTAAGACTTCTTGAGACCCTGGAAACTTACACAAAAGTAGGCCCTGGAAACTTACGCAAAAGTAGGCCCTGGCCCCTACACAAATGTGGGCAATTTTTAAGGCATTTTGACCTTTAAAAGTAGACATAACATAACTCGTATAAATATTAATCCGAAACGAATAAAAGTACATGACTTACAATCGTACAAACTGGCTAGACTAATTACCGCCTTTAAAATGACTGAGTAATGATGGTGTAAGGTGATAAGCCTAGGCCTATATATGGACGATAATCATCACATGTAGCCATTTGGGATATCATTCGAAATTCCCAGTTTCTCGAAGATTACAGCCGGAAATAACATTTGACTTTTGAAATCATTCTAATTGTGATCTTATTATGGGTAAGACGAGGCCCCTATTGTGGCCGAGGCCTTGGGCCCAGTTGGCCCCTGCTTTAAGACGCGCTGCTTAGAAGGAACTTCATAAGCAAAAGTAGGTTAAGAACACTTGTGTTAAATGAAGAAACAAACATAAGAGTGAAGCTTTTGTGACTGATTTAAGTTACTTATTCCTTATTATTATTATATTAAGGCACTTATTTATAATAATAACAACACATATATACTAAATCATTCCAACAGCTCTTTCAAACAAAACAATAATATTCATCATCTTGGCCGACGCGTTTATGAATGCTACAATCATTTCGAAATAGAAAAGATCGTGCATTTCGGTTCTCTATCTGCTCTCGCTTTTTCTTACAAATAGCAAATGATCATGGAAAACCTCTATTCATTGAATGAGATGAAAAATTCTCTTTTTCCGCCCTTTGCGCTTCAATCACATTATTGGCGACGATCTATTTAAGCTATGAATTGCTCTTCCACCACAAAGATGAAATTTTCTTTTTTTATTCTTTAAAGAAAAAATCTTTTCAAAGAAGTACATTTCATTCTTGATCATGATGTGAAAAGAAGAACGAAATTACTATAAAAAGAGTAATGAGACGAAATGAAAAGACTCGAGATTTTTTAAGTAAAAAAATATTTAAAAAAATAAAAAGTGAAGAATAAATATTCAGCTTTCTCTAAATTGAAAAACAGTTTGGGAAATTTTCCCCGCCTTTTTTTAGTTCGCCTTTCCTTCAAAGATCCATAAATATTGGGCTTATAAAACTTATCCTGGAATGATCTCTCGCTGTGTTTTTTTGTTTATTTTTTTCTTCTTTTCGAATTTTTGAAGTTTCCCGTTTTTAGTCATAAATTATAAAAGGTGTGTTTAAAGAGAAATAAGTTCCGGTTTTTTATAATCTGGAACAGCTCCAGTCTTTTTTTAAGTATTGTTTGGTGACTTACTTTTTGAACTCATTTTAATTATTATATAAATACTTAATTTCTAGCTTTAGATTCCGAATTCTTTTGTTAAGCCTACCTTTTTATTCCGTTTCAACAAAAAATGGTTGAAACTATAATTTTTTTCTAACGTAAAATGTTAAAAGATTAAAAAAATCAAATTTCGAGTAACATATTTTTCGTGAATTTAACAATTCATAATAACCTTCTTCAAAAAAAAATATTTTAAAAAAGATATAACAGACAATTAACTCAAATAAAGAATAACTGTAAAGTGAGAACTTCGAAAATTCGAACAATTTAATTCGTCTTTTAAATGTAACTAATTCGTATTTTCGAAAAAATAATATTATTTATGGCATTCTTTATCATTATTAAGTATTTTGAAAAATATACCTAATATTTAAATTATGTGTATTGCATTTTTTTATTAAAATAAATTTATTATGACAGACGAAAATTAAAAGAATATGCATATTATTTATATGATATAGTTGGGGAAAAAATTATCTGAAAGTGCTTTTACAAGTTTTTTTCCCTGTAATTATAATTAGTCGCAATTTATTTTAATGATTTGTTACTTGGGTTTTTTTTTACAATCATCAAATATTTATTCATAGTTTCATTCAGATTTATATTATTGTCACGAATTGCTTTTTATTTAGATGTTTGCAAATAATAACCAGAATTTTAATCTTAATTACTATTTGACTCAGCTCATTGTAAACATTCGTTACCCTAATATTCTCAATTAAACATGATTTATTTTCTAAGAATAACTTCTTACTTTCATTTTTTCCGTAATTAAAATATTTCTAAATAATTTTACACAGACTGTATTTTCTAATTAAACTTATAAACACAACAATGTTTTTTTTTTAAATTTAAGTAGATAAAATGCTTACATAGTTTTTTTTTCATTTTAATGTTTCTTTTAAAAAGAATATTTCTACAGCTAATTATTTTCTTAGTTAAAAAAATATTTTGTTTAAATATTTTTATTGAATTTCAATAACAATAATAAAAATGTACTTAACTATGAAATATTTTTGCTTTTAAATGAAAGTTCCACACATGCCGAACATTTTCGGTCATAATTTTACTTTTAAGCGAAAATAATAATAATAATAATTTATAACTTTAAAAAAATGCTTTCTTATTTAATTTGGATTACATTTTAAATTATAATATATATATCGTTCAAATTTTCTATTTTTAAGTAATTCCAAGCTAAAACTTATTCATTTAGAATATGTATACTTTTATATAATTCCAAAATGTAATACAGCAGTCTCAAAAACTCGGCTTAGGTTACCGAGTTTGTGAAATATTGGGTCTTCGAAAATGGGATTAATAAAGAATAAGTATGAGTGTTTCATCAGAAAATATTGCATTGCATTTGCATGTATTGTTTTTTCCAGAACACAACATATAATGAACTGCCCAAATACCCTTAAACAAAGTAAAAGTACGTAATTTTATGAATCATAGAGCACGCACATTTACAACAAGAAAAGGAAAATCAATGAATACATAATATACAGCAGTGCTTTTCAAATTTTCACTGTTTGCGACCCAATTTTTAATCATAATTTTCATGGCGCCCCCTCCATGCAATAATAATGTGTTGAATTCAATATTACCTTAACGCTAAAGCTACACAATACAACTTTAATTATAAACTGTACAGATTTTCAAGATCAGTATTAAATTTTGCATATAATTTTGTATATGACAGATCATGGGGTCACTATTTATTATTAAACTTGTTCTGAATTTAGTATTGATGAATTAATGATCCAATACGATGCTCAGTACTGATACATTTATTAGTGTATTATATCATTGTAATTGTTTTTTTATTATCTCAGAATGTATTTTGTTTTGATTCCTATCAGCAAATTAATGATATTTTTAAACCTTTTATCTTTGACTTTTCGATATGCTCGCGCCCCTTGGTAAGATTATAGCGTCCCCTAGGGGGCGCCACACAGTTTGAGAAACGCTGGTATACAGTAATTTGCCTGATCAGAGACACACCTCAGAAAAATACATTATGATGGCATACAGCTGTCTATAATGAAAATTAAATCGCCGAGACTTTGCAAAAACTGGTTACTCTTATTTAAAGAATTAACATATTTAATGTCCTTTTGTAATTCTATACTGAACTCTGCTTTTTTCTACATCACGAAGATCACAGAGGAGTGAGTGAATATTAATATCGCACTGTTCAGCTACACGAGAGCTTTTGGCGACGAACCTCGTCATTTTGAACAATGGTCAAGTGACGAGGATGACTACTAGTTCTCAACCCCCTTTCCCAACTACCACACCACACCAACGGGAGGACGCTTGTGCTCTCGTTATATTTAACGTGCATCGCTCCTCTACACGGTGGGTCTTCTGTGGCACTGGGCTCGAACTCATGACGTGTCAGCCACGAGTCCATTACCTTGACCACTAGGCTATCGTGGCCTCCACGACAAAGGAACAATAAGTTCATTACCGACACACCTTGTTCAAAATACTGAAGGGCAGTTTCGACAACCTTTAGTTCCTCACTATGTGATATTTTAGGAGTTCATACGGTGACCTCAACGTTAACGTTTCCATCCTTTTCCGGCATTTTTCATTAACTGTTGCGATACCCCCTACCTGGGGGTACCATCTCTTCGTCTACGTGACCTAGATTTGTGGGAGGTAACGATTGATAACCCAAGTTAGGCATAATAAAACCAATTTATTATTATCAATTGAGATGAACAAAGCAAGTCTTACTATAGGAAGGAAATCAGGGGTGATATAAGGTATCCCTAAATTTTATCTAATTAAGCGTCCAGAATCCTAACCGCTTAACTTATAGTAACATATTATCCTGTAAATCCCAATCTTCCTTAATTTCTTGGACTCTCTAAAGCCCGTTCTATAATTATGCTTCTAAGTTTAAGTCCTTACCATCAGCTCACGACGTTCAGCATCTCAGCTGCCTTTCTTCTTCTTCGCGATTACAAAACCTCCACTATATATCTACTAACTAATCTGAATATCACGGTTTCTTCTTGAGAGGATTAGCTGCGAAATAACTCAATGCTGGCCCCAAAGATTTCCCAAGAGGATTAGTAGGAAAAACACGGTAAAGCCCCGTCACACTGTGATAGCACCAATAATTTCTGCATTGGGCATAGTCTTGCTCGGTATCTTTCTGGAACCACTGTTTTTCGATCTGCAGGGGTGTGGCCGAGTTACTCAGACTGCCGGATTATCTAGTGCCGAGTTTTCGGGACTCTACTGAACAGATGTTTATACATCAAAGAATACAAAACTTACACTCAACCATTCTATTTTTTAGCCAAAAAAATAGCTTTTTTTAAAAAAAATGCCAAATAATTTTGAATGTTGACCATTTACACCTATCTTTTACATTGCGGGGATCTCCTCTTCCATGAATCGTAACTAACAAGAATAAAATCGCCTAATAACAGGTTCGAAGTGGAATTCCATTTCAACTTGGTTGTCTGAGGTGCAGATCGGCAGACCTGCAGATAGTAGGGATGACGATCTGAGATCGATTAATCGAAAAATCGATTTCTTGGGACCAAAAAAATCGATTTTTTAAGTCGATATGTAGCACTGAACCGATTCAGTGAATCAATACTTCCTCCTAGAAAATCGACATTTGTTCTTTTCTATTTTGGTAAAAAAAAACATAAAAAACGAAGAATTTAAACACTATTTATCGCAGACAGTTGTGCACCTGAAGTATGATCCTATACTTTACTGGCAAGAACAAAAAAACTCTAATTATCATCACGTTCACTCAATAGCCATGATGTATATGAGTATCGTGGGATCATCTGTTCCTTGTGAGCGCCTTTTTTCGATTGCCGGCAACATCGCAAGTGATGAGCGGAACCACTTGGATCCCAGTGGACTTGAGAGACTGTTGTTTCTAAAAAGTTCAGATATTAAGCATTGGGAATTATATAAACTATATAATCTATTTTCTAAATTTTTTAATGTAGCAAATACATTTAGAAAATAAATGTCTTCTTTTACACCTGATACTTTGATATGGTAATGAAAAATAATTGCAATTGTCGAGTTCCCTAAACTTACAAAATCCCCTGATTTTACTAATAAAAGATCGTTTATTATGGTATTTTTCTTGTTTGTTTTCATAAAATGGATTTATATTTAAATTGTAAATGCAGATTTGAAAAAAAATCGATTTTTTAGAAATCGATCTTTTTTATATAGACCTCGATTTTTTGTGAATCGATTCATCAGGTTACGATTCGAATCGATTTAAAAATCGATCTTCTTCGGAAAGAATCGCCATCCCTAGCAGAAGGCAGTTTAAATCAAATACATGAATTCTTCCTCCAAGTATAACAAAGTCACGACCACCTTAACAACCTTATATTTCTGTGAACAAGTCGAGAATTTTTAGAACTTTTTTTTTAAGTTAAAAGTAAGGGACTCTGCTTATTAAAGGATCCGATAACTCAGAAAAACTATCGTCTAAGAAAAACTTTATATAATCTTTAAAATTTTCAGCTCACCATATTCAAGAAGCTTTAATCTTTAAAATGTTTAGAATGGAAATTTTATTCTAAATGAAAAAAAAATTACATAGATCCTTCAAAATCAGATATTGAATCAGTTTTCGAATAGTTCATTAAATTTACATTTATTTACTGGATTAAATGAATGCACACACACACATATGATCGTCATGCGGTGAGCTTTTCCTCCAGGGCATGAAACACAGATCGACGATCACGCAACATATACAAATCTCTCTTCACACTCATTTTCCAAAAAAAAGAGGTTGAGAGCTCTGAAAGTATGACTAGCATAGACAATGTACAAGGTAACAAATGAATGGGGGGTGGTCTTGGTTTCAGATAGGGATAGCAGAAAAGAAACTTGCGTCGTTGACGTTTGGTGCATTGTTTTACAGCAATTTGATAGGAAAATGTTCCATTTACTTGACAACTTTTTTGCCCTCATTGCGACATGTTTTAAAATTACATGAATTCTTCTTTTCAATGCAGCTTATATACAAGTTTTAAATTTTTAACAAATTTTTGAAAAAAAAAACGCATTTCGGCTTCTACACGAATTGGTTTATATTCGGGGTTATATTCGTACAGTATATAATGCAATAACGTCATTATTAAAATATAATTTCAAAACTTTTAAAATTAAATGCATCGTTATTCGCATTTCAAACATCAAAACCTACTTAGTCGACGCTATCATAATTTAAATCTCAACCGAAAAAAACGTTTAATTTCTCCAGAAATCTAACTACAACAGAGAACGCGAAATATTAACTCGACAGTTCTTTATTTTCCTATTTTTAAAGAATGATATTTTTAATAAGCACTAAAATCATTCTCAAGCGTTCTAGCTTTTCATTCTTTTCTCTCTCTTTTTACGCTCGTAAATGTAGGTGATAACCATTCGATTGTATTTCTCTTTGCTAATGACGAAAAGAAGAATAGGAGGCTTGGAATGAAGATAGCTTCCCGTTGACATTAAAAACAGTCAATTTGGAGAACTGGCATTCAAGCGTAATTTGCGTGGCTTCTTAAAATCTGACAGTCTCATTTTTCACGTTTTAAAAGGGTGTATATATTTTGTTAAAAGACTAAAAAAATCTTCTTCCGTAAAAGACTTTTTCTTAACTAGTCTTAGGGCATTTGCAATAAAAGTCATGAAAAGAACAATAAAGATAAGAAAGCACACTTTTTTGTTCTATTCTTTTGAGCAAATGACCTAGCTTAAGATATTTAAAAGAGTTTTTTTTTTTTACTTACAAATGCATTAGGAAAAACTCAATGACAGCAATTAGAAAAAACACTGGAATACAAGACTTGACATTTATTATGAGGACGTAATTTTTGTACAAAGCGACATGTATTTTGCAAATGTGTAGCAGAATATTTAAATGGACTCTAGTCAGGGAAAAAATAATAATATTCGGAGAGAAAAAAAAGGATTAATGTCAAAATTATCATCAGTTTAGTTTTAATGTTATTATGATTGTTTTTGATGTGAATGATACTTTTTGATGTGTTCTGATAATTGTTAATTCTAAATTCAAAGCGATTTTACTATTCTTTAAAACGATTTCAAAGCATTTTAGCTAAACAGACTTTTAAAATGGGAAAATTGTCATAAGGATTTGGATTCTGTATTTGGAAGGAATTATTTATGATGCAATGAAAAATAAAAGATCACAAATGGAGATAAAATTAAATTTAAGCTGCAATATTTAGTTGTTGATATTTTGTAATGGAAATCACTCGGAAAATAATTTTCTTGAGCCTTCTGCATAGAATGTGTTCATTAAATTAAGGTTATAATAAACGGAAAGCTCGAAATGGTGGGAAAATATTAACGTTTTTCAATAAAAGAATACCTTGATAAATGCAATTTACTCAAAAAATTCTACTGCAGCTATTTCTCTCTCTTAATCGTTCGTCCAATACGAGAGCTTTGTCTGTAAAACAAAAAACTGCCTTCTCTTTTCCCGCGCAAACATATTTTCTCTCTCGCTGAAATATTTTTTAAAATCTTTGAAGTTAACTTTATTTGTTAATGTTCATTAAATTATTCATTTTTGTCTTTATGTGTATTAATATTTTCTTTCTCTCTCTCTCTCTCTCTCTCTCTCTCTCTCTCTCTCTCTCTCTCTCAGCTAATTCATGTTATATCTATGAGGAGCAGATATGACACTTGCATAATCTCAGGAAATCGATAAAAGCACAATTCAAATCAAAAATATCCTTGTTTACAATAAGTGTGTTGAAAATATCCAATACTTTATCATACATTATAAGCACATTCGAGAAACCTGTTAATAGTTTGAGAAAATATATATATATTTAAAAAAACCTTAACATAACAAATAAAATGAGAATTTTTTTATTTCAATCAATTGGTTTCATCTCCTTTTGTTTAAAATAATTTAGATCTTAAATTAAAAATTTAGTTTAAGTTCAGTTCTTTTTAAAATTAAGAAATAAAAATTTTATGTGACTTCGCTTATAAAATCGCACTCAACCACCATGAACTTGAGCCGGCCGGCTGAAAATAAATTATCGCAATATAAAGCTGATTGGAACTTCGGTATCTCAACTCAAATCGTCTGCTGATTTTTAACTCTTAAGTTTAGGACACTGGTATATGGAATAATAAATAAAGCTGTTGGAAATGTTCTTACTGAGATTCTTCTGACATCGCGTGGAATTCTGCTAGTTACTTCTGCAATAAAATCCTAATATTTCTTCATCCTTTATCGAATCGTATTTTATCTAGTTCCTTCTAAAGCATATAAATCAAAAAGGGTTTAGTTGCTTGGATTTTTCGAGAGGTAAGTCAAATTTTAACTATTGTTGTCATTTTACACATTAACTCTTCTTTCATCATTGAACAGGTGTCGAACTTGAACTAAAAAAATATTCTTATTTCACGATTTTTCAGATGTTTAAGCAAAATCTAAAAATATAAATATTGAAAACAGGAAGTATTTTTCAATCATTGTAAACTTCAAATCTTATCTAAATGTTTCGCAGTAATCACAATCATTTTTTCATTTGATCCAAGTGCGTGCATCTTATTGCATGTTTTTAATGTTTGAAGCTTATACAACATATATGTACATCTATATGTATATAAATAGCTGTTTGTATATATGACCTCACTTTACTCCAATACCGATCACTATGAAAAGTGGCATACATTTGTATTTTTTGTGGAGAAGGTTTTTGTGCTTCCTCTTCGTTATAGCTTCCCACTAGGTGGCGCTACAGCATATCAACTTTTGCACCGTTCAATCAATCAATCACCAAGTTGGCATCAGGGTCGCCAAAAATGCTGCCAACATTTCGCTGTTTCCATTGAATCGACATTGCAATGCATGGAACGGCGTTACTTGCGAATATTAAAATTTTAACGTAAACTAAATACAACAGAAAGTAATATTAACGTATTGCACATCCAGATATAAATTATTTACACTATTTTAAGCGTTCATTACACAAAACTTGTAACAATGTGTTACTTTTGCTGAGCAGAGATCAGCTTAGATAGGTGTTTTCAAAAATAGAACCACAAGTGAGTTATAGGGCGTTATAAATAAAAAAAAATCCTTTTTTTTATCAGCTATTAGATCTACAGACTTAAAATTTAATAAATATGGTTTTTTTGTTCAGCTAAGATATTTTTTTTTGTTTAATTTGCAATTCGCATAAAATTAACTCATTAAAACCTTTTTTATCCTTCAATCTGTGTACTGTTTAATTTTTCAATTCACCCGTGCGATGAACGGGTATACCAGCCAGTAAAGAAAGAATAAAAATTATTAATTTTAAGTTACTTATATTAGATTATTAGATATTTAGCAAATACTGAAATAAATGACATGCTATGAATATAAATAGGAAATTAAGATTGAAGGATTTACAATAACTCGACTAGGAATTTTGTTAAATATACCGTGTAATTTTCCGAGTTTAGAAAAAGTAGCTTAAATTTAGCGTACAATATTAAAATATTAAATTTTTAATCCATTGCTTCATAAAAATAAAACAAATTTTATGAAGAAAAAAAAAAATATTAACTAAAATGATGGTTTGCTAACAAAATGAAATCTATCAAATTTGCGTATTTATACAAAGAAACTTTACGTGTTTTAGTTCTCGAAAGAAAAATATTTATTATTATTAAATGATGGTTATTGTTTTCTTCTAATATTATTTAATTATTTTGAGCCAAGTTCGAAAAAAGCACATATTACCTACCCAAGAATATTTTTACGATGTTTGTTGAATCCATGTATCAAGATATTTTCATGAAATACGAGAAGTATTTTGCATCTTGTATCCTTAATCTCACTGATCTCATGTTATGCTAATTGTGGTAAGGTCTACAATACTGAAGTTGTCTGTTCGTAATGTTATACAATAGGATGCAAAATGGGGGGACTGTGATAATATCCTACATTGATTTTTCTAACACTTGAAGAGCAAAATACTACAATGTACTACTAATTTCAATTAGAATCTATTGACTTTTTCAGTATAGTTTATGTTTCTTATTAAGAGAACCAGGACATTCTCGATAACTCAAAGTGAGCAAAATTTTGATTTTTGAAGGAGTATTATTTTCCAAAACAAAAAGAATCCATAAATAAAAAATTTGTGTCAGACAATCTAAATACTTTTCTTAATAGACTATTAACATAAAAATTTTAAATGCGATATTTTCAGTGCAATATTTTTAGAAATATAAGGATTTGAAAAAGTACACTTCAAAAGGTGATTTCGATGAGTTTGGTGGGGTGACGTTAGAGAAAGGCGTTAATTAGAGGTACCTGTATTTTTCTTTTTACAACATATAAAACCAACAAGCATGCTGTTTTAGTTACAAAATCATACCTTTATTTGAATACTTTAGTTTTTTTTACGTATTCCATTGCTTAGAATGTTTTTTTTAATTGAATTTTTTTTTTTGTTGACTTTTTGAAATTTGATAAAAACGGTAATTTTTTTTTTTAGAAAATTGGCAGTCAAAACAAAAATACTAACATTTTAAAAATTAAATTAGTAACATTTAATGCATTATAACTATACAAAGGCTCATACAAAGTTTCACTAAAATATAATAGATTTTTCTGCGGATGTACCTAAAAACCAGAAAAACACAATTTGAGTAATATGAAGAAAACTAAATAAAAATGGTATAGCTTACTAAAATTTGATATTCAAAACACACACATTCCAGATTTGCATATGAACTTTTCTAAAGCATCGTTATTCATTCTATTTTGTCTTTCAATAATCCTGACCTCTTTGCTGGCTATTTGAACCGTCATCTCGGCTTCACAAAATTTAACTTTGTCAATTTCTCGAAGGTCTTCACAGGTGTTAATCCATAGATTTATTTTTAATTCTCTTAATACTTTTGTTCCAGCATGTGCTCCTTAATTAAAGTATATCACAGCGTTCATTACATCAACTAACATTTTTTTTTTGTTCACAAATGGGTTTTTTGGAACTTAATTTCATACACAGTTATTGAAGCTTTCATTTGGGTTCTGGGTACGATCATTCAAACATTTTAGTAAAAGTTCTTCTGAAGCTAAATCACTAAACATATGTTTTAAAAATTATGTATATGTTTGTAATTATATTTTTAATTTTAACAAGAACTGGTTCAGGGAGGGAATGTTTGAAGATGTACTTTTCTCCAGATACAGGAAATTTGTTGTAACCGAAATAGCTGTTGTTTACGCTTAAAAATTAAGATAAAAATTGAAAAATTGATTTTCTGAAGGTTAAGAACGTCTTGTGTGGTTCTCTTAATCTCCTATACTTAAGCATAAAGGTTAAAAATGTTTTTCATTAAAATAAAAAAAACTGTGTAATTATATAATATATGTAGACTTTTTCAAATGTAGAATACTTTCAGAAATTCTGCAAAATATTGATATAATAATTATGATAATATTTTTGAAGGAATCATAACGACCCCAGTAAGGGTTGCAATACCAGTATACCGAATACTGGTATTTTGAGCCATTTGTACAATTTTGTAATACCGGCATTCACAAGTTTAAATACCGTTTTTTCGGTATTTACTAGAACTTTTTAAATTGTCTCTGAAGTAGAAAATGTTTTGCGGTATTTACATATTTTTAATGATTTTAAAAATGAAAAAAGAAAAGTGATTAACCAATTCAAATGTAATCAGGTTTACAGTTAATTTTCTTAAAATTTTTTAACTATAGGATGTTTTTTTAGAGGTATAGAACTTTAAATTGCAATAAAACAACGATGTATTATTCGATTGACATGAATTTTTTTTATTCGAAAGATAATCTTGTGGCATTACATTTTAAATATGATTTCTGGCATAGGACTGCCACGGCTGGCTCGAATGTAGTCCAATCTGGACGTCCAATTTTCGATGACTTTTTCCAACATTTGTGGCCGTATATCGGCAATAACACGGCGAATGTTGTCTTCCAAATGGTCAAGCGTTTGTGGCTTATCCGCATAGACCAATGACTTAACATAGCTCCACAGAAAATAGTCTAGCGGTGTTAAATCACAAGATCTTGGAGGCCAATGCACAGGTCCAAAACGGGAAATTAGGCGGTCACCAAACGTGTCTTTCAATAAATGGATTGTGGCACGAGCTGTGTGACATGTTGCGCCGTCTTGTTGGAACCACATCTCCTGGACATCATGATTGTTCAATTCAGGAATTAAAAAGTCCAGATTGGACTACATCCGAGCCAGCCGTGGCAGTCCTATGCCAGAAATCATATTTAAAATGTAATGCCACAAGATTATCTTTTGAATAAAAAAAATTCATGTCAATCGAATAATACATCGTTGTTTTATTGCAATTTAAAGTTCTATACCTCTAAAAAAACACCCTTTATTATAAAATTTCGATTTTCTAATTGAGACTCTTGCGCAATCAGTTTCGATAGTCCAAATTTCATTATGTTTTGAAAATAGAAAAACCCTTTCACACAAAAGTATTATCTTGTGTCCGTGTTCTATTCAAAGAAAAACATGTAACATACTAATTGCAATAACTTTTTCCCCCTTTCGAAAAAGCAGACACAGTCTACCGATGTGACACAGTTGTTTTTCTTTTTGGTTAAAAATTTAGAAACCTTTTTCTCTCCCACTGGAACCGTCTGACAAGAAGCAAGACGAAAAAATAGATTCGACTTGGAGATTTCGGATAGCGAGAAAAAAAAAGCTAAATAAATGGCAAAGAGGTTAATGCGAAAACAACAAAGAAATATAAGTTCGAAAGCTCTGTGTTAATAGGAAACTTTCTGGCATTTTGCCAAATTCTTTGGCTTCCAAGTTCTAAGGCAGAAAAGAATCTAAGTAATTATTATCGAAGGTAAAGAATTGTATCTCACCATAAGCTCTTAGGATACTTAGCCAAGAAAAAACCTTATTTGTTGTGAGAAATTCTCAGATAACTAATCTAGATTTATGAAGCAAATCTGTCTATTAATTTAGTATTTTGAGGTAAATATTTAATGTTTTATCGTGCTTAGAGAAGTGAAGATTCTTTTTTTTTCTTCCTTCGTGTATTGAAACAGCGTTTTCTGTAAATTATACTTAACTGAACACGGTTTAGATAAATATGTAATTTGCGTGAAGCAAGTAGGTGATGGGATATTTTTAGTCTTTTGTCTCGTAACTTCATTATGTTTTTAATTTTTTTAAGGTTGAAAAATGCTGAAAGGCATATTTTTTAATCATGCTTTAGTGAGAAATATTTATAACTTCAAACTAGAAGAATTTTTTCCCCTGACTTGTAAATTAGATGGATGTCATACTTAAACGGAACACGTGTTATTTTATACTAACCTAAGTGTATTTGTAAGTATAATTTTATGTCAATTATTTACGAAATATTAAAGAATATTTTTTGCATAAAAAAAAGTGTATTTCAACGTTGAAACATTTTTAAATACTGAAAATGTATACATTAATTATGCCGTTTAAAAAAATGTTACGAATAACATAATTATTATTTATCTTTAATATGAGCCTTCATAATTAATTTAAGATGATCTAATTTCCATATAGCTCTTACAATAAAACTATGCATTAAAGCAGTGCTTCTCAATCTTTCAACACTTGTGACCCAATATTAAATCACAATTTTCATCGCGCCCCCTTACAATAACAATCTATTGAATTCTATAGTACTGTACTTTGACACGCTACATCTACAATATCGCTTTAAACATTTGAGTACCACCGGTGAATATAAACGTATTGCTCAGCCAAAGCGTTAATTGCCCCCGGAGGGGTATATATACGTATTTTTGAGAAGTGCAATCTTTTCTGTGCACTGCTATCCATAAAATTATTCAATAGGCTTTGGAATACAAAAGAAAGACCGTGACAATGTTTGCGAAAAATTTACTTATTTAAGAGAATTTGTTTATTTATTCCTTTTCTTCCTCCCCCAATGCATCACATACACGCACCTGCGTGGAAAGCGAAGGCATTGTGGAGCGAATCGCGTAACTTTTAATCGGAAGTTAAGACATTAATTATAAACCGCACAAATGATCGAGATAAGAGTTAATTTTTGTATAAAATTTTATATATGACAAGCCCATGGGGTCACTGGTAATTATTAAATTTGTTCTTAACTTAGTATTGCTAAATTATAAAATACATTGCTCAGTACTGATACATTTATATGTACATTACATCAGTGTAAATGAGTATTTTATTTTTTTATTATGTAAAAATGTATTTTGTTTGTTTACTTTCAGTAAATTAAATTTTTAATAATCTTTTGTTTTTGACTTTACAATATGCTTGCGCCCCCTTGTAGAGTTATCACGCCCCCCCCCTAGGGAGGCGCGCCCCACAGTTTGAGAAACACTGTATTAAAGGAAACGCGACCTATATATGTTGATAGTATCTGTAAGTTGAGCAGGAATAACTCATTAGTGTGTTAATTGGTTCCTCCAAAGCAGGGGTATTCAACCTTTTTCTCAGCAGAGCAGCATACATATGTCAGCTATTTCACGCGGGCCGATATATATGTGGATTATTTCACGCAGGCCACAAAATGAGGATAAATGTGGGAGGGTGGAAGAAATGCTTTAAGACCAAGATAACATTAGAAATTTAAAGTGTGGAAAATTGATCCTGTTAACTCCTGTTTCACTTTTTTTTAATTATTATTCTTTAATTTTTTAATTTTTGTCACTAACCCTAAATTAGAAGGATTTAAGAAACACTCCTTCACAATTTCTGCATCAGTAAGCGGTTTCATAACAAACTTCATAGGATGTCTTCGTTACCGATGTGATATTACCACTTGCAAAGATTATTCAAAAAAGACCTCTTGAAAGAAATCTTCGAGGAAGAGTTTTATTGAATGTGCGATTCCTGTTTATTGTTATTTTTTTTAAATATAGCACTTTCGTGAGAAATCAAACAATTACTGATCCGTGTTTGTTTTTCACAACAAAATAATCAACCTCCCAATCGTCTTGAAAGGATATATTTTCTTCCAATATATTATATGAAAGATAGTTAAAAATTAGATCCACACATAAAATTGTCGCTACTCAACTGTTGTCTGTTTTCTCACTAATCGTAACCGTGCCAAATAGAAAAAGAATATCAATTCGTGCCCGTACAACACCGACAGCAAATAGCAAAATTGACGTATTTGATTTCTGGACAAAGAATTTCCCACCAAATTTTTAGTACAATGTTCTTAAATAAGTAAATTTCTCTGAGGAATGGAACATGACCGGGCCGCAGGCTGAGTACCGCTGCTCTAAAGTACCTCATTGAAAAGGGGTGGGCGGACTTTTCCTGGGGAAGGGCTACTTCAAATATTTTTAAGATGTTGTGGTTCACCCAGTAGCGTAGGTTGGCCAGTTCTGTATTAAAATTGTATGTTTTTTTTTCTTAATACTTGTATTTGACATTACCCCATTTTTAAAATATGACATTACTATTTCTACTACAAAAAAAGAGTGCTTATGACCATACGATAGAGTTGATAACCTCAAATTTTGCAATGTTATTTTCGTGATTAGTACGGTGTATAAAAAACAAGGGGATATATTAGCATTGTCATATATAAAATTATTCATATATATATATCTGTGCTTATAAAGTAATATTTTTTGCCAAATATACAATCATATTTGTGAATAAAATATATTTTAAGAAGGAAACAATAGGTTTATAGTAGCGGAAATAGAGGTTATGAATACTTAAGATTTTCAAAATTTAAATATCTAAAAAAGAACTCCGTCAAGTATTGTTCCGTACTTTTTCGTGCTTTCATTTGGATCATTTGACATAATTAAATTGAATTTTGGTTTTAAAAAATTTACTAAAGGTTTTGATTTGTATTTTGAAAAATCTACATTAAAATCCCCACTTAAAATAATAGACAATTTGTTCAGCAGTGTTGATCCGGCTTCACACAGTGTAGGCAACTATAAGTTTTTGTGAATGAATTCGATAATTTTCTCTACATTTTGATTTAGTGAAATATAAATAGTGACCATTAGAATTATTTGTCCATTTTATGCACTACATTTCGCTGCAGAAATTTCTCCGATACGTGACACATTAAACTCAAATGATTCAGTAGTATTTGATGCTACATCCATTTCTGAAGTGACATAAAAAAGTTGTCGTATCTCCCTTATTTTTACATATAGCAACTCTTCCAGCTCTGTGATTGTGTCTTTGGTTAGTAAATATTAGTATCCGCGTCTTTGGTCTTAGTAATGGCGATCACCCCAAAATGTCTTGAAAGTCCAACGGTCGATCGCGATCGACTTAATGTTTATTCCTGTCATTGAATAAATCCACACTGAATCAATACTTATTTTTACAGAAAAATAAGTAATTCGTTCTTATAAATTTTTGTTTATACAAAATTCTCTGAGTGTATTTGCCTAAAATAAATGAAGAATATTAAGAGGGTGAATAATAAAAATAAAACATTTATTACATAATGTTTAGAAAATGAAAAAGAAAAACATTTTTTTTTAATTAGAAAGTTAGTAAAAAAAAGTTTCAACTATTTTTCAACTCCTTTTTTAATCCTTCGTAAATCATACAATAACGCGTTTTCATTTTTTCGTTTTCGCCTAGTTCAAAAGCTCCTTTTTTTCATTCAGATCCTTTTTTCAATCAACTATCCTGTTTTTCCAATGGCATTGAATAATTCTTCAAGATTATTCGAAATGAAGTTTTTCCTGTTTACACATTTTCGTTCCAATTTCTCTTTCTCCTTCGTAAGCTCAATCTTTCTGAGAGCTCATCTCGATCTTGTGATGAGATATTCGTTATCAAGAAAAGATGAGAATTCTTTCAAATACAGAGTAACCATAATTAAACTTGAAATTTGCTTGCAGTCTGTAACAAAAACTATACAGCGGAATTGCATGAAAATTGGGTACTGCAGAATAAAGGGGAAAAAACAATCGAGTGAAAAAAACAATGAGTTTCAAAAACAACCCATAGGTGGCGTACCATAACTTTATTGAGAAAGTATAAATAATCTATATACAAAAGTTTAAAAAACATGCTCTATATGCTGTTTACCATTGTCTGCTGCCATCTGAAAGCATAAAATTGCATGTTCGATTGTTGAAAGCAGCATGAAATGCGGAATGTTACGCACATGGAGTTTTATGATTTCTTTAAGCTCGGATAGAGATGTGATGGGATAACGGTTGACCATGGCCTTGAGGTATCTCCACAGATAAAAGTCGCAAGCATTTAATTCGGAAGATCTTGGAGGCCAGGCTGCAGAAAAATGCAGGCTGATAATTGTATCGTCACCGAAATGGCAGCGAAGCACTTGTTTCACACGATGGGCGATGTGTGTAGGAGCACCATCCTGTATAAACACTGTGATTCCATCCCATCGCCTTGACTGAGGAGCCGGAATAACGGATTGCTGTAATAAAGAAGCGTATTGTTGACCGGTGACGTTGCATATCATAGACCCTACGGGGCTGTAATTTCGGGGAAACAGACCCACAATGAAGGTTGCAGTAAAGCCGCATCAAACCGTTACATGCGAAGACTATAATGAAATTTATAGGAATTGTGATGTGGGTTTGCACGAGCCCTAATACGACAATTGTTCGTGTTAATCACACTTTTCAGATGAAAGTGAGCCTCGTTGGTCCACAAAATGTTCCAGGGACATTCATCCTGGAGCTCAACTCGGGCAAGAAACCACAACGCAAAAGTATGTCGATTATCCAGAGAGTTTATCTGGTCAGAGCTGATACACTAGCTACAGTTTATAAGGATAGTAGCGTAAGCAAATTTCAAGTTTAATTAAGAATATACCCTGTATATTTCATGACTTCGGCAGCATCCAATGAGTTGAAGCCTAAATCATGTCCAAGTCTCGCAACGTCTATTGAATTTTGTTTCTCAATAATTATAAATGGGTTCAGTAATGATAATCTAAACGATAATTTAAAAAAGAGCGAATCATAAGGCGTGAATTAGATGGCAAGGATTACTATGTGATAAGGCTTCTCTGAGTTTAAAATAGATTATCTCTATGAGCCCCTTTTCTCGGTGATCGAGTTTGTACATACGCACGCACTAATCATCGAGCTTGATCATGACTAATAAGCATCGCTCATTTTAGCATATATATAATTTAAGTGCCAACATTTTACCTGGAGTATTTTAATGCAAAATTTTTCAAAACTCAAAATAGTGAATCAATCAGAGAGAACTGATTAAAATTTATTAATCAATTACTAACCATACTATAGTGCAGTCTGCATTGAGTGAAACCGCACAAATCGCATTCCTGCATGTTTATCACACTCAAGTTAAGACACAAAAAAAGTAGTTTAACCCCTGTAACCAGACCCATTATATTTTTAGTAAGAGTTAGGTGGTATAGACTTTGTTCTTTGATACTATTAGTTAATTTTTATAAGCTTCTTTATTAAATTTATCTTTTATTAAACATTTAAGAAAAATTCTGACATTCTGCACTTTACCATAAGCAGCAGTTTGTCTGTAGGGGAATTTTGAATTGTAATCACATACTAAAGGAACTTAAAAACATTTACATTAAAAAAACCAAAAAATGTCTTAAAATTACTCTTTAAAATATTCATCAGCATTTGATATAACTGATACTAAAAAATTAGATTCATTTCTTATCAAGTATTGATTGCTATATCTAGAATTTACGGGATTTCCAATTTTATTTTTCTAATAGCATTTTTTTTTAATTAAAGGAACTTCCTTTTCAGAAATATGGATATACCCATTTAAAAAAAGAAAATAAGTTGATACTAGTGTTATACTTTATTTGAAGTTTGCTCTACTTTTTGAAGTTTCATCTAATTAAATTTTATCTTCAATGATTAAATTCATGAAATTATTAATCCTTACTAATATTATAAATGCGAAAGTTTGGATGCTTGGTCGTCTTTCACTCAAAACAACTGAATGGATTTTAATGAAATTTTACAGTAATAAAGCTTATACATCAGAATAACACATAGGCTATAATTTACAAAGATATTGAGTGAAGTGTCTAAAATATAACAATATTTGTCAAGTAAGTAGGAAAATTTTCTGCCATCCACTAGCAATTCTGGTGTGCGCTGCAAAAAAGCCCGCGGCAGCATATAAATATCTTTTATTTCTGAAGAAACCGTTTTTGTTTTCTCTACGCAAGGCGCTCGCTTCTAATTTATTTATGTGTTCAGTGTATAATCCCTATTTTTTTATTTCAAAATAAAACTAAATTTTGAAGGGAGAGGTTGTTTTAAATCTATCTTTATTTGAATGGCTACTATTGATTTTTTTAATGAGTAAGCCATTATCGCCAAAATAGTGAACCATAATACAATAAAGATTAATAATTTATTTCTATGTACGTTTTTTTATGATTTTATTATGCACATTTGGTAGTAACAAATTGATCCTTATATCAAAATAAATACTTTTATCGCCTCTGGTACTTAAAGTAGATAAACTTTGTCTTTCAGAATACATCATTTGGACTAATTTGCATAATTTGTTTGTGGTTAGTAGTTAATTAATTATAACGCTATAATTTTAATTGAATAGGCAAACATTACAATTTTTAAGTTTAAAAATAATAATAACTACTGTACAGTATTTTTTGGAGTGAGTGAGTGAGTGAATATTAACGTCGCACTGTTCAGCTACACGAGGGCTTTTGGCGACGGACCACATAATTTTAAACCATGGTCAAGTGATGTGGACGACACTTGAGCTGGCACCCCTTCTCCTAACTACCACACCACACCAACTTAGCAGGAATATTCTTTGAAATCCACTCTTCCAAGATTAGAGAAGCACGGGTTCTATGGTGAGTATTTTAGCTGGGAAGGCGAATAGTTTTGTAGCAGAAATTGCGTATTCAGCTGACGGCGTTTTCAGTGGATTGCAAAAATTATCATTTTTGTCCCAAAAAAATAGTTAATGTCTAAATTTAAGTGTCTAATTTTTTGTATGTTAATGTAGACCTTAGAAAAATATTTATTTTAAGTGAACGGTGTATATAATTAATTTTACAATGGAATATCTTTAATTAATTGGCTCTAACGGATTAAATTTCCCAAAGTTGAGTATTTTGTTTATGTATATGCTTTATAATGTTCAATGTAGTGATCCAAAAAAAATGAATGCATGAAAAAACTGCATTAAATCATAATGCTGTAGATAAAGGGTTAATGTGCATTGTTCCCTACACGGCGGGCCTTTATTGGTACTAGGCTCGAACTCGTGACAAGGCCAGCCACTGTATTTTTTGGAAGTGTAGAAAAAGTACCTACTAAGAATTATGCCGCGAAAGCATAAGTCTAATCTTTCCCAAAGCTCTAATAAAGCTCGAGCGATGAAAGTAGCCAGACATTTGCCAACTTGACTCTATCGCCAACATTTCGCTGTTTTTCATTGAATCGCCATTATAATTTAAAAAACGGTGTTGCTTGCGAATATTACAATTTTAACATAAAATAAATACTACAGAAAGTAATATTAATGTATTACACTTTCAGATATAAATTATTTACACTATTTTAAACGTTCATTACACAAAATGTGTAACAATGTGTTACTTTTACTGAGCAGAGAGATCAGCTTAGGAAGGTATTTTCAAAAATCGACCCTCAAAAGAGTTACGGGGAGTTATAAATAAAAAAAATCCTTTTTATCACTTATTAAATCTACAGACATAAAATGTATCAAAGGTGTTCTTTTTCCCTTTTTTTTTTTTTTTTTTTTTTTTTTTTTTTGTTCAGCTGAGCTATGCAAAGTTTTTTTTTTTTTTTTGTTCTGTTTAAATTGCAATTCACGTAAAATTACCTCATTAAAAAACTTCTTTATCCTTCAATCTGTTTTAATGTTTCAGTTCACCCGTGCGAAGAACGGGTATAGCAGCTAGTAATTTTATATTTTGATTAGATCAGTTGTTGAACGCTTACATTTAATATAAATCGGTTATAACGTTTTTAGCAAATTTTAAATTAACCTTACTTTTATACACACTCAAAAGATTTTATATCCAAAAAACTTATTTGTTCAAAAATGAAAAAAAAAAAGTTCTAAAAATTGGAAAATACCTTCAAAATCAGCAAATATGGGGGAAATAAATAAAACTTTATAAACATTAACTCAAAAATAATAATAATAAATAACATTAAGCATTCTGTAAATGAAGTAAAATTTCAAGGATTATTTTTTCGTTTCTGTGACTTTTACTACAAAATAAAAATGTAAGCTAATAATAATTTTTTGAATTAAAAATAATTTCTAACAATTCAGCGTTTTTAAAATTAATATTTCTTCGAAGATAGGAGTAAAATTTCTTTTCAATTAAATGTTGCTTTTTTGTTTTCTTGTTTTAACTTTTTTTTCTAAACCTACACGTTATTAAATATTGCTTCAGAAGGAAAGAGACGAATCTGAGTAAAAAAAAAGAGACCGAATCAAATGCACATCTTTCAAAATATTTTCCCCGGTATTAAACGATATTTTTCATCAGAAAACAATACTTTTGTGTCTCCTTTTTATAAACGAATATTCATAAATCAAAAATTCTTACTTGATAAACTATTAAATACAACACTATTTTAATTCACAAAACCGAACTAATTATCAAGGACAGTATATTTTTTTAATTATTCAGTAATAATTATGTAGTACATTTAAAAATACTTATCGCTTCAAAAACCAATATAAAATAAGATAGCATAATTATAATCGGAAATACAAAATCTAATTTCGATTTAATTACAAAATACCTTCATTCCCCCCCCACATTCCGTTTTTGAACTTCTGTAGAAATTAATTATTTTGTTTTACTCTCAGAGATGGGAAATAGACAATATTTATTTTTTTAAAGATATGAAAGTTGTTTGCATCTTAAATTAAATCACTTATTTATTTTAGATTCTCAACAAGTGACTTAATTTTTTGTAAACATAGTTTTTTAGAAAGTTAACTTGAATTCTTTAATATTAATCTTTCATATTTTAATTTTATCACTTTGAATGTAAGGATTTTGAAAAGATTTTTATATCAAGAAAGGTTCTTTGTTCTCTCCTTTTTCCCTCTCTTTTTCCCTTACTCTCAATATTTGCCTAAGCTCTATGTCATTAAAAGTTCTCAAAAATTCCTTAAATAAGTATTGCAAAAAATTAATTATTCAAAGTTCATTTATATTCAAATAAAATAAGATTGCCTGCTTCTAAAATTAATCATCAAGAATCAAATAACCGTGGAAAATACATTTAGGGGAAACGCGTTTTCAAGCTTAAAATAGAACTTTAATACATTCTTTTTTTACTTTTCTTTCTCACCTTCTAGAAGAAACAAAGGTAGTTTAATTTAAGTTTAAAGATATTTTAATTTAAAATTCTTGTATTTTCGAAAATGGGTTCATTAAACTATGACGGATTTAATTTTAAACAAAGTTTAAACTTTGTTTTTTAAATTTCATTAGCCATTTTTCATGCAAGTTAACAATTTATTTTTAGTATGAGTGCTTTAATTACATTCTCTTTGTCTAATGAAATAAATTATAATGGGGAAACTAGTTAAAGTGCTTTGCTGCTCACATACTTGTCTTGTTTTAGGCGTCCTTCATTTGAATATACTTACTTGACATCAAATTGTGTTTCTCTACTAAAAAAATGATGTTATTATGCTTGTAATAATTTTAAAGCAAATTTTGTAGTGTTTTATATTTTTCTTGTTTGACTTTGAAACAAAAATGTAGAGAACAATATGAATTTTTTAAAAAAAAATATACCAAAAAAATTTCTAAGTATTTTTTTTTTTTTTTTTTTTTGAAAACATTAGTTGCTTTGTTAAATATTAGAGTAAAAGCGATATTCCTATATAAAAACCATGATTAAAACTACAATTTTAACGGTAAATAAATTTAAGAACAGAATAAAAAAAGTCTAAGTTTTCTTTTAACTAGATCAACTATTTAAAAATAGTGAAAAATAATTTTTTTATCAAAGGACACTCGAGAGATCATGTCATACTACACCCACTGACGATTTTTTGAGTTCGGAAACTTAAAAATAACCTGAAACTTACCTCATCAAGCGACTTTTTGAACTCGAAAGGTTGCCAGAAATGTAAACTATGTA
The DNA here is from genome assembly GCA_019973935.1 of Trichonephila clavipes. NCBI lineage: Eukaryota > Metazoa > Arthropoda > Arachnida > Araneae > Nephilidae > Trichonephila > Trichonephila clavipes. The sequence goes on along the minus strand of BMAU01000536.1, from coordinate 187,402 downwards.
ATAGTTAAATTTTAGCGTTGCAGATTCCACATGGGTCTTTGAAGGAAATTTGCTCCGAATTTGTAACTTCCGGTTCTTTGGTTATTCGTTTAACTCTTTAATGCGTTCAATTTTTGACAAAAATAATGCTTTAGAGCAGTGATTCCCAAAGTGGTCTACATAGACCCCCAGGGGTCTATGACAACCTGCAGGGGGGGGTCCACGTCAGCAAAAAAATAATTTGGGGGTCTATGTGATATTGGCTTTCATTAAACTAGATCGTGACTTTAATTTTAAAAGAAAGTTTAATAAAGTGGAAACCAAATTTTACTTATTTAGCAGATTTATTTACTAAATTTAATGACGTTAATTTGCCCGTACAAGGTGACAGTATAAATTTTTTTAAACAGGAACCATTTCAGCGTTTCTTTCCAGAGTTAAACTAAAGAAGTATAATACTGGAGTTCCGGAATTTTCTCAAATTAACACAGACAATCTGTCTTCACGTTTTAACCTACGTTAAACAACACCTAACCTACGTTCCTCAACATTTAACTGCCATTTATCCAGATTTTGAAACCAGGTTTGAGAATGCTTTGACTATGGTAATACCACAGTAGGCAATGAATTTATGTGGTCATATTGAAAAAAAATGTCACGTGACAACAGGAACTGATTGTGATATGCACCAATGAATGTTTTAAAGTTTAGAAATGGATGCCAGCAATTTTGGCGTTAAAAAGGCAAACTTGTTATTTATCCCAAATTATGGAATATCGTGAGGAAGTTTTAATTATTTTACCTAGTAAGAAGGAGTTTCAGCGCAGTTGCCAACCTCCAAAACAAAAAAAGAAACTGGGCATTACTGACAGAGGAGATTTAAGACTAAATTTGACAAGATTGATACTAAATGTTGAAAATTTGTTATTGTAGCGCCAGATTCATCCCTCCCATTAAAATCAATTGTGTGTTGTTTGGTTATTTTGTTTAACAGTTATTTTGTATACTAATCAACTTTTAATTTAATTAATTAACATATGTTTGTTAAACATTTAACTCTATACTTCATTGGTTATAAATTTAATTCTCTTAAAGTAGTAGTAGTTGTACTAGCTATCAAAAAAACATTTGAGTTGATAAATTTGCAGAAATTCAATATTAATTAAGCAAGGGTCTACCCCATACCGAAAAACATGGCAAGGGGTCTATGAGACAAAAAAAGTTTGGGAACCTCTGCTCTAGATGGAAACATTACAAATATTTTAGATAAACCTCACAAAACTATAAATATTGAACAAAAAAAAAGCTTATACATATTAATAATTTTAAACGCTTTTTCAAATAAAGGGTGTCCAAAGTTTTAAAAACTAGGTAGTACATATTTTGTACCACCAGGATTCAAGCAGTATGATAGTTCTGAAGACATTTCTTCCTCCCTATGCACAATGGTATCCTTAGCTAGTTATTTTATAGTTGGAAAATAAATTCACTTCTTCATCTTATACTGTTATTCATCCTATATATTAAATCATTTTCAGTTTTTCCTAATCTAGTATTGTAAGTTTAATTTTAGTTTAGTCCTAATTTACCTAATGTAAGTTTTAATTTTAATTTTTTTATTCTATACATTATTTTACCTAATTATTATTTAATCAACATATATAATAAGTGTATTAGTTACATTTATTTTTCCTGAACTACTGTATAAACCCATTGCATACAATTAACTTCTGTCATCTGTTGGAAACTTGAGTAACTGCTAGAGAGTGAGATCTCTGTGGTGGTACTGACAGAATGTATATCTAGAATCAATTTCTGAGGCATTCAAACAAGTGGTACGTTTAATGTACCACCGCACAATAAACGAATAATTGATGGTTCAATATATGTACCACCAAACATGAAACAATTAAAAAATAAATATTATTGCCTTATTTAACAAGTTATATTTAAGTTTGGATCCTTTTTTAATTTGTTTATTTGTGTAATAAAGAAATGGTTTCATGATGCTCAAGTTGATAAGAATGTTCAAGTACTAATTCCACAAAACACCCTTCATACTAAACAAGACACGTTAAACTTACACGTTAAATAGAACTAACTTCTATATTCTCCAATAGTGTTAGGTAGAACAGAGAAGAGAAAACTCTGATGTAGTTCGTTTTTAATTGTGATTCAAAATTACAAGACCAATCACAAATCTCCCTCTAGTTCGTTCCGAACACGACGTTAGTTCCAATTAACCAATTAAGAAGTAAATCTCAAGTGTTTAAGATTTCTTCTTTGGTGAATATTCTGCATCTTAATCGCTACCCCTCTCCCGTTTCTGTACATGAATATCCTAAAAACACTAATTTGTTGATTAACCCAAATGTATACATTCTTATGTATTTTGAAGCTAAACTACTTCCATCCCCCCTCAAATAAAAACGTAGAATAAATAAAATTTTACTGTGATTCCTTCTAACACATTGACCATTATTCAATATTATGATGTTCTTAGCAATTCTCCCAAGTATAGTGCGAAATGAAAAAGCAATAATTTTTAGTTCAAACTATTTCTCCTGATAGGAGACCAGGGTATTCCATTGGACATGAATTTGAACTCCAAGGCTAGTGGTTTGAAATAGATTATGTATATAAGAGCCATCGGGTAAAATAATAAACTATGCTTAAAAGTATCTTTAACAACATTGAAAGATGGAAAATGAATTAGACTACTTTGTGTAACTCTAAGACTGACTCTGTTATAATAGATTGAAGTTGTCTGAAAGAAATAACTAGTATTTTATTCCATTTAAATACAAATATTACAGTACAATAAATTTTACGACCTGTTCTCAAATGGTGTAACGAGTTTCCGAGATGGTTTTAGTCATTGAATTAAATTATACTTGTAAATTTTCTATCTTAAAAGTATTAAGGTATTCGACTACGTTCAGAACCATGATTTTCAAAAGGGCATAAATGGATAATTATCATGATATTTAGTGTCACTTAGATTAGAATATATGCATAAAACTATTTTAAGAACATTTTGACAAAAAAAATTATATAAATATAATATTTTGGCAAAAAACTAACTTAGAATAATCTTTTTTCCAAATGTTCTCCTTTTGTGAAAATTGCTTCTATTATAATAATATTTTGCCTGTATATAGCTCAGACCTCTCTACAGAGGCTCAACTAGAATTGAATTTTTGAAATATATAACTCAGAAGTGGGTTTATTCATATTTTACGACAACAGAGGGGAGCAATTTTTAAAAAAAAACACGAATAATTATTTCAGTTGGTGGTAACTCTGAAAATAATGTGAATTTTTCAAAAGTTCTAGTTGAGCCTCTGTAGAGTGGTCTGAGCTATATACAGGCAAAATATTATTATAATAGAACCATTTTTCCCAAAAGGAGAACATTTGGAAAAAATATTATATTATTCTAAGTTAATTTTTTGCCAAAATATTATATTTAAATAAATTTTTTTTTTGTCAAAAAATGTCCTTAAAATAATTTTATGCATGTATTCTAATCTGAGTGACATTAAATATCATCAAAATTATCCATTTATGCGCTTTTTTAAAATCACGGTTCCGAACGTAGTGGGATATCTTAAGGATTATTTTCTTGTACTCCGTTTTAATAAAATGGTATAGAATTTTCTTTAACACAAGTGTACACCACATTCTTTTGGGAAAGCTTGGGGGGTAGGGTAATGGTTTAAGAGCTCAGTTATTTAAGTCACGACTTTCTAAGTGGAGATTTAAGGGAACCAGGACATGCTCGAAAGAGTAAAATGCCAAAATTAAGACCTTTTGTTTATGAGACATATATCATTTACAATTTCCAATAGAGCTTAGATTTTTTTATGTCTATAATAAAGATAATTTAATTATTCTGTAGAACTACAAAAATAACTTTTTACTCCAAAAGTTTTTTTTTTACTACTTAATTTAAGTAATACATAATTTGTGAGAACTCGTAATATATACTTATGTTTAGGTACCATTTTTTAAAAAAGTATCCTTTTTTTATGCAAAATATTTTTTACACATATATAAAACAATACATAAAATACAGTGAAACCATTTTTTTAGTAAATTTTAGTATAGTTTCTTTAAAAAAATTATGAAACTTTGAAATTTGAATTTTTTTTATTTTTCTGCTTTTTTTATGCATAAAACTATTTTTTAAAAAATAGGCACTATTTTAATAGAAAAAAATTTAGGTTCACTATATGCATAGGCATCTTGTATAGAAGTATAAAAAATCAGGAATCATATATTGCAATAGTTTTTTTTAAAAATGTACCTAAATGCAAAAAAAAATATGCTTTTGAGAAAAAGTGAAAAAACTAAAAAAAAACAATATTTTCACATATTATACACTTAATTAGTATTTCCTTGCCTATTTTTATATGACTAATAATAATCCTTAACCATTTTCTAGAGTTACAAAAGTAATTTTAAATTCATATGTTTTTTTTTTTTTCCTTTGTTTTAGTTAACATGAACATAATTTTCGAGATCTTGTAATACATATTTTCATGTATAGGTACCATTTCTTACAAAAATATTCTTTGAATATACAAAAAAAATTTACACATATATATAAAGTAACATATTAAACATAATGAATCTGTTTTTAACTAATTAATTGCATAATTTCTTAAAAATAATCATAAAACCTTAAAATTATGAAAATCTTAATTTTCTTTTTTTACATATAAAATCAAATTTCAAAAAATTAGACTCATACTAAAAGATATTTTGTTCACTGTATGCACATGTATCCTGTTTAGATATATAAAAGGTTTCAAACAATATGCTACAATAGTTTTTTAAAGTGTACCTAAATTTTAAAGAATTAAACATTCGAGAAGAAATATAATAAAACTTAACAAAAAAATTTCTCCTAACATTATAGATTTAATTAATATTTCCCTGCTTGGTATTCATTTTCTTCATCTAAATTCTGTTTATCCATTTTCCTTTTTAAAGACCTTCTTTTATATTTCTGGCTTCCAATGACACTTTATTACTATACGTTCAGCCTCAAAAATTCGTTTGTTATCAATTATAAGTAAGGCACGTTCTGTGTTGTATCCTGGTTTAATGCCCAGAGCTTCAAAGACTTTGATCCTACTTACATATCCATCGTTAAAACAAATTACAGCATTCATAACTCCAAATTTCAAAGTTTCAATGCCAACAAAAACTGTTTTAGGAATTCGCTCCCAAACACATTTGTTAAAACTTTCATTGGGATTTTGTGTTCTTCCATGAAGGCACTTTTTCAATAAGTCCTTCTCTGTGAGATCCCGAAACACTTTTTTCACTTTCAATAAAATTGACTCAGGTAAAGAATGCTTGTGAATATAAAAATTCTCCCGTAACAATGCTACGGTTATAACCGCACCAGCTATCCTCACCAAGAGGACACAAAGTGTGTTGAGGATTATCCTCAGTACTTAGTTTATGAAAATAAATAGCCCATATGGCTCTTTTCATGTCCTCCACAGATGACAAATTTTTACGGATTGCTAGCCCATAATAATGCTGGATTGAGTCCACTTCTTTAAGCGTTAGCCGTCCACGTCCCGAAATATTTTTCCCATCTGATAGCTTAATGCCTTTGCTCGTTTTTAGAATGTTTCTCAGCCTTGTGCCCATACGCTTTTGCACATGGGCAACACATTCTAATTTTTCAACTTCTGTGTTGCCATATACTTTTGCTTCTTTTATAGTAAGAAATCCTTTTGAGTCCCCATCGCCAAGATACTGCGTATAAGATACTTTTCGTGATGTTTTAGATCGCTGAAATATACTTAATACCCCCCCCCGACATTCCATTCCCCACTGAATCCTTCGTAATTTTTAGCACAATTTTCACATGGGTTTTTTTTTTTTTACCCTTACATGAAGAACAATATTTTGTGAGAGCTTCAAAGTCGAAAACCTTTCCGTTCTCAACAGAGAGACGTAGCACATACAACTCCATTCAATGAAGAATAGCCTCTTTTATGCCATGTGCCATCCACAGCCACATTTATATTTGAATAATTATCATTCGCTATGACTGCTTCGTGAACAGCTGCATTCATGAAGTCTTCACTAATTGTTTTTAAAACATTTAAAAACAAAGAATTATGGCGTTCAAACTTTGCAGGTGGTGGAGGCAAATTCATGAGCCCACAGAATATTCGAGCAGCGGCTCCACCTTTTCCAATAGCTCTCATTCCATATGTCAATCTTAGGTTAACATCATAACATTTATTTGATATTTTTGATGACATTGTGCTCGTCTCGATTCTCCACAGTTGTGACAAATTATTTCCAAACTCACAGCTAAACCTTTTACGACTTTTTAAATCTTCTCTCAGCTCAATTTTCTCTGAAGAACAGCAATATTTACAACATAAGAGATTTTTCATAAGGGAAGATAATAAATCCAGTTCAACGATTATGTTTACATTTTGAGAATCTTGTTCTTTTAGTAAATCCGGTATTTTAATTTTTCTCTTAGAAGCACTTTCCACGGAATTCGAAAACAATTCTTCAGTCGATTTAGACTTTTTATGTTGATTGCTAGAATACTTCCTTCTGCCAAATTTTTTTATTCTTGGCATAATTACTCGTTTTAAAAAAGTTAGATACTTTTAAAATCTTATGAATATTATTAAATATAAGTAAAAAATAAATATTTCTTACGAAAATTAATGTAAAATTAAGTAGTTGTATGCCACAAAAAACTTCGGAATAGACGAACTCGGTTCAAAACATTGCCATAAACTAAAATTTAAAGTAAGAAATTTTGTCACACAGCTTGGAACAATAGTTCACGCATAAACGTGGCTAAAAAGTAGCGGGGTTAACATTCAAACGAAAAAAACAATCAAAAGTTAATATAGATAAAACACAGGGGAAACTACATATTTAAAGTTTAAAGGGGCGTGGGCATTTATTTACATTTTTATTTTTCATATTTTAGGGCTATTTTATCAACAAACATATAAGTATTATACATTTTTAGATTCAGAAAAATAAGCACTATTTTTTAGAACTAAAATTGAAAAATCGATTATTTCAAAGTATATGATGTCCCTGTTCTCTTAATGATTCTTGATTAACAACGTACTATCACCTAAAACTAAACTCAGTGGTTCAATAGCACATGAGGGCCAAGGTCTACTGTGCCCATCTCAATTTCCATGACCTTGAGCACTGAGGTGCATGGGCAGATGTGTTTAGTCCCCAAGCAAATTTACCGACCCTCTGAAGGAATGAAAGGCTGAGTCGACCTTGCCATCCTGGGATGTGAAACGCGAACCTGGGGCGTGGGAGCGTGATACGCTACCTCTCAACCACTGGGCTTACCGCACTTTGAAAATACACGAAAATTACTGATGACGGACCTCGTGATTTTGAATTACGGTCAGGAGACAAGCGCACCACCTGAGCTTACACCCTATTTTCGAAATTTGTTCACACATAAATGTAAGGACTTTGAGCCTTGACTGATTTAACGGGCATCAGCCCCTCTACGTAACGGTTATTTAGTAGCTCCAGGACTCAAACCCACGTCTTGATTACACAAGACAAATCATGAGATTATTTCCCGTTTCTGTCAATCATCATCGTATGGAATAATGAGGATTTTTTTATGTTAAATAGAAATTCATCGTGAAGTTTCCATGTAGCATGACATGAAAGTTAGGAGAATGGGGTATGCCATTTAGTTATACTCAAAACTAAACTCAAACTCAGTGGCGTAACAGTCCATGAGAACCAAGGTCTACTGTACCCATCCCAGTATACGTGACCATTGGGCGCTGAGGTGCATTGATGTCCCGATCATGTGGTCAGGTGAAGCGAAACCCTCAGTGGTTTAGTTCCCAAACAAGCTTGGTACTCATTTATCGACCCGATGAAAGGATGAATCGACCTTGCCCAGCCAGGGGACAGAACCCGGTCCTGTAGTGTGGAAGAGCGATACGCTGCCACTGGGCCTCAATCATACTCAAGTATTGTCTGTATTATCTGACAGAGTTCTCAATTACAAACACGTTACCAAAAGCGTCTAAGTATTTCTGGAGAGGTAAAAATCATTGCATTAACTGAATTCCGTAAGAGAAGGACAACTATCTACCATCAAAAGACAATCGTAGTAAGTAACTAGAAATGTGTAAACTGGTTGCATCACGAAGAAAAGAAATACTTTACAATTTTTCATTCCAAGGTGTATTGAATAACAAAAGACTTCTTACATCCTTTAGAAAAGACACCAAATAAAATCCATTAAACATCTCTTCGAAACTTTGAGAATATTTTATTTATAAGATCAGAAAAAAAAATCACATTGAAAGAAAATTCATTTTTTTTTCCTCCTTGATGACCAGAATTTCCAAAGAATCTCATAACAAAGTACATAAAAAGTACAGAACTCAAAAGCAGGAGAACCCACCATTGAAAATTTTCTTACGAGAATACGAAAACATCAGCACAAAACCAGAATGGGAGGGAAGAGAGAGAACGGTTCAAGAAATTTCGAATAACAAACTATTCCACGGAAAAATCCATAAGTAAGAAAAGGAAATCGCCGAAAAACTTTTATGCATTCTTTCCGTTTACTTTTCGAGTCGATATACCTATTGGACTTAAGTTTTATAGTTTCTTACACAAAAGGGTGGAAGCAAACGATGAAGAAATAATAAATGAAAAAAGTTAAGGATTTCTCAACCCCTTTTCTTGAGGCCCACTTCCAGTATTTGTTAATTAGCCCCAAGTATTTGCATTCCTCCTTCTCTCTCCTATCTTAAAGAAAAAAAAGTGTTTCTTAACCCGTAAAAACAAAATCTCTGAGACACTTCTTAACATTCCAACATTCCGAACAAAAAAAGAACAAAAAAAAAATTTTCAAGGAATTTTCCCAACACTATCCTTTAGACCCTCAACTAGAGAGAGAGAAAGAGTAAAAATTCAATTCTCTCCTTCACTGAAGGAATTTAATCTCGCTAGGATAAAAACATTTAATTTCCGGTCGCAGGGTCTTCGAAGAAACAGTAAAAAAAATTCTTTAAAACAAGGGGATATAACAAAGACAGGGGGTGGCCGAGAAGTACAGGGAAAAAAAGAACTTTCAAATGTTAAGCACAGAGAGAAACTGTGGATAACAATTTTTGTTACGTAAGTATCAACGACTCATTATGGATAAGAGTGGAGATAGCCGATAATGACACACAATTTAAGGTTTTGCACAATCCTTGTATTTTCATTTAACTTCCAGAGGGGGTGTAGAAAAGGGTGGTCTTTTCTCGAATGCGTGACGGTTTCGGGTAATTTTACGGCACTTGGGCTGTACGCTTAATTAAACAGGGGGAGGGGGAAGAGTTTTTTGCGCAATGGAACATTTTCGTTTGAAGCATACAATTATTTTTTCTTTCCTATCTTACTTTTTGAAGAAGCATTACGTCAGATTGCGTTGGACTTCGAAAAAGGAACATTTTAACAATCATCTCTCTCCAGTGGATATTGAAAGACATTCTTTTTCTTTTGTTTAATTTTATTTTTGGTCATTGTCTGAGATTCCAATTGGATATAATTAAAAGAATTTAAGAGTTCGGTGGGTTTGAAGCACTTCGGAAATATCTGTAATGGATCGGAAATTGAATGGCTTATCTGTAAAATATTTCTTATAACAGCTCAAAAATTCTACGCTAAATTCGAATCAGACTTTCTTTAATGTAATTGAAAACTTTGTGATTTCTTTAAAAATAACTCTTAGTTTCTCGAACTGTTTTTAATGGTTATTTTTTTTTATTTAACACCGATGAAAGTTCAAAAACAAAGTTCATTTCTTCAGTTTTAATGTATTATCAAGAGTTTAGCCGGTGTTAAAAACTAATTTTTCAGAGATACTCAATTTTCGGTGGATTTTTCAGTCAACAGATTTTGTTAAAACGGGGACAAGTTTTGATTCTAGGCCTCACTAGTTATATTTGCATGAAATACAGCAGATTGCACAATGTTTTAAATACAAAAAGAGTTCAAAAGTCCTCATAAATCTTTATTGAGAAATTAGGAGAGTGAGTTATCAATAAGGTGACCAATCGTCCTCCTTTAGGGAGGACAGTCCTCCTTTTATAGGTTCTGTCTTTCCTCGAAAAGTGTCCTCCTTTTTAATACTTTAAAACTGATCTATTAATTTATGTATTCAGAGATGAAACCAAAATGTTTCCAAAATGTCGAAGAATAGTCTGAAACAAATATAACAGGAAATAACACTTTTCAATGGTATTTTTTGACTTGGTCTCAAATAAAGTGGGCAGATATAGAAAATTACGTTGATTTTTTATCAAAACAAATGCCTGATATTAAAATATATAAGAATTGTTTGTTTGAAGTAGAAAGAAGACTGAATGTGTACATTTAAATTATAATAAATTAGAACAATTGGAAAATCAACATGCTGAGAAATTGGTAAAAGATGGGTGAAGTTACTTAAACCATTTCAAAAATGAACACATTCCATATGAAAATGTAATTATTCTTGTTGAATTTACGTTGTGCTGCCCTGCAACTAATGCACCAGTTGAAAGAGTTTTTTTCATTTGGTAATGATTTTTGTGAAGTGACTAGTGAGAAATCACACACACACAAAATTGAATATTAATAGTTTAGCTACAGTGCTTACCTTAAAATTCAGCATGAAGGATATTTTTTGCCCGAACTTTCCGATATATTAAAAAATGATATGTTGACAAAAAAAAGTCATTCAATGGAAAAATACTCTTTTAAGATAATAATTAAAAGAAATGTAAGCGTAATCAGCGTATTTTTGTTTGAATTTATAGAACATTTCATGTATTTGAGTTGAATTGTTTTCTTGAGTTTTTCGTCCTCCTTTTCATAGTAAAAAAAATGGTCACCTTAATATCATTTAAAATTATATCACCTCTTGTCATTTCATCATTGTTGAAATTCATACGCGGCTTACCTCCATCTCTTTTACTTACTGTTAACTATCAAAAGAAAGTGAAATAGTCTGAGAAACTCTACATCGAAGGTCGGAAACCTTTAAGCTCTGGCGTGCCAAACCAATCTACCAATAGGATTCAGTGAGCCACACAGTAGAACATAGTATTTGACGCAATTCGATTTCCCCGATAATGTATATAGAGTTAAAAAATAGAGGTTAATAATATAGGTTTGCAGTTTTACTATGTATTAATTTTGCTTCATTTAAAGATATTTCCTAATATTAAAATAAACAGCATAAAATATATTTATTTCTTCAACAAAAATATAAAACAATTAAAATTTTACCTATTTTAAGTTCTTTTAAACAGTTATTAAAATAAAAAATAGACAACATAGAACATAAGTATTTACCTTCCTTATAATTTAATAAAAAGATAAATAAAAATTTTAATGAGAACTTAGTGCTTGCACCGCTCTACTTTCATGTAGCAAAATAAGGTGTATAATTTGAGACTTTTAATCTAACACACGATTCTGAACGAGAACACTATATTTGCGGACTCTAAATATTGTTTATACAAGGAAAGCTTTTTTACTTAGATATGTAAAACTAAAAGCGAGAAAAGCAGAGTACGCGCAATTATTCTCTCTTCAAACAATTAAATCTCTCCGGCAATGACATGCAATAGTTTACAAAATAGCTGTAAATTTATTTTTGCAGTTATCTTTCAGACTTTTTTCGTAATTCTGTAAATGTCCGTAATTCTGAAGATGTTGGTCAAATATGGTCTGTTATAATTTTATCAACTTCCGTCCACTCAAATATAGACAAGTTTATAGAGTAATGCAGAGTGCCACTGAAAATTTTACTGCGTGCCACATTTGGCACGCATGCCATAGATTACCGAATCCTATTCTACATATTCAATGAAACTCACAGGAATAAGACTTCATAAGTTGACCTTGAAAAATCTTCAATGGCCTTATTTAAATTCTAGAGTCATTTAAGATCTAAAACTCCATCTGAATTTATTTGTGTGTGTGAGTGAGTTTTCATTACGTTTTAATAAAGCAACACGAGGGTTGCCTGCGGACCTAATAATTTTGAGCCTCGGTCAAGTGACGAGGACGACATCTGAACTGTCTACCCCTCTTCAAACTATCCCACCAATCCAACGAGAGAACTTTTTTTAATGTGCATCAGCCGTTGGGTCTTAAGGGGCACTAGGACTCGAACTCCTGACTCGCCAGCTATGAGTTCATAACCATTACCTGAATTTATTTGGAAAGGGAATGATTTGCAACAGTGTAGTTTTTAAGATGGAAACACTCTCGCTTTTTGAATATTATTAAAAAAACGAAATCTCTTATAAGGCTTTACTATTTGGAATTATGAGACGTAATATTAAACCAATGCGTTTTTACTACATCTCGTAAATTTGGGTTTGTGTTAGATGAGCATGGAAGAAATTTTCTTGCTCAAAACCTATTTAAAGTAACTCTCCTTAACATAAAAAGAAAGTACCCACAAGTTTCACGCATTATATATCATCATTCTGCCACAGTTACCATTGGGAATATTAATAAAGCTTTAATAAACAGAAATAACAAAAGGATGGAAAGGATATTTTATCTTCTAGCATTGTCCCATCCCCATTGGTGTGCTTTATCACATTTATATACCACACGGCACAATTATCGTCGAGAAATAATAACAAACGATTTTTATGCCCTCTCTTTTCAAGACGCTTTGAAATGCAAACGACTGGCCTTGCAATCAACTAGCAGCTCCATCACGATAACTCACCCGCTAATTCTTCACCTTTAATATAGTTTCCTGGTAAAATACATCTCACCTTTCTTTTTCATAAGCTCTCTAACTCTGGGGACATGTCTCGATATGATTTCTGGGTGCTTTCCCCCAAGTTGAAAATGATTCTGAAAGGACCCGACTTCGGTCCAGTGTGTCAGGCTCTTACTGCAAATTATTAACGAGCCAATAACGCCATCTTAAACGAAATCTCAGCGCTGCTTTTAACAAAAGCAGAATCATTGGAATAAGTGTCTAGAAGTGTGAGATTGTATCTAAAAATACAGGTATCTAATATCCAAATTATATCCTGCCTTCATTGTAAGAAGGAAGGTAGAATATATTTCGAACACACTCGTGTATGTATATCTATGCATGTGTGGGGTGAGTGAAAATTAACGTCGCACTATTCAGCTACTCGAGGGCTTTTGGCGACGGACCTCGTAATTTTGAACCATGGTCAAATGACGAGGATGACACCTGAGCTGGCATCCCCCCTTTCCTGATTTCCCCACCACACCCACCGGAGGACGTTTGAGCTCTCGACAGACTTAACCTACATCGCCCCTTACACGGCGGGTCTTCAGCGGTACTAGGCGCGAACTCATGACACACTGGCTACGAGGCTATTACCGTGACCACATGCTACCTCGGCCACATACATGTATAGGAAAAAAGTGACTTATATGCTTGCTCTCTCTTCTTGAGATCTCCAGAATTGCAAAGCATACAGACTAGAAATTTGATTGACATGTTTCTTTTGTTAAGGTATCCGACTACGTTCGGAACCATGATTTTGAAAAAGCGTATAAATGGATAATATTTATGATATTTAGTATCACTTAGAATTAGAAAATGTATATAAAATTGTTTTAAGAATAGTGTTACAATAAAAAACTATTTGACACAAAAAATGAACATAGAATTTTCAAAATATTCTCTTTTTGCGAAAAATGCTTTTATTATGATAATATTTTGCTTGTATATAGCTCAGACCTCTGTAAAGAGGCTCAACTAGAATTTTTGAAATATATAACTTAGAAGTGGGGGTTTATCCATGTTTTACGACAATAGAGGGGAGAAAATTTTAAGAAAAAAACGCCGATAATTATTTCAATGGGTGGTAACTCTGAAAATAAAGTGATTTTTTCAAAAATCATAGTTGAGCCTCTGTACAGAGGTCTGAGTTATGTACAGGCAAAATATTATCATAATAGAAGAATTTTTCACAAAAGGAGAACATTTTGTGTGAATAAAGGTTACTCTAAGTTAATTTTTTTGCCGAAATATTGTATTTAAATAATTTTTTGTCAGAATGTCCTTAAAATAATTTTATACATATATTCTAATCTAAGTGACACTAAATATCAGGAAAATTATCCATTTTTGCGTTTTTTTTAAAAACACGGTTCCGAACGTAGTCGGATACCTTAAGTAGATATTCGCGAAGAACGGTTTTTTGTGACTATATCGACTCTTAAGATGGTTGCGAGGGAAGAGAGGTATGAATTAAAAAAAGTTACGTTTTTGAACTATTATACCTACAGGCTTTTAACTGTAGGTATAATAGTTCAATTTTTTAAATTTTCTTCGTTGTGTAGAGATACGCTAGTTTTGCAAAAATTGTTTACCTAGTGGAGTTGTGGGGGTGTTTTAGGTAAAAAATTCCTTCTTTCTTTACTCAATAAAACCCCTACGGACTTTAAATTTGGTAAACAGGTATTTTGTGTTAACTAGAGATCCTTTAAGAACTGGTTTCGCGGAAGCTGATTCTCTATTAGGGTTTCAAAGACATAAAAGATTAATATACCGTTTTAAAAATTTACATGACCTTTTTAAACCAAGAGGTGCGGGCTTAAGAGGCAGGTTTTTGAATGCAACCGAAAACTTAATGCGAGGACTTATATTTTAATAACCTAAAAAAATAATATAGAGTCATGCAACATCATGAAATACTCAACGAAGCGGGTGGGTAAAAATTAGTATACAGGATTGTCGCTGGGCATATGGCTCGCGAAGCGAGCCTCCATCCCATATCATAAAAGTTAATGGCGCCTGGGAGAGTTAAAGTCCTTGATGAGGTGAAACAGCCTGGCTTTCGTTGAGACGTAGGAGAGAGCGGTTAATTGAAAGTCTAAGTTGGAAAAAGTTCATCCTGAAGTAGCTGGGTAAGAGTCTGTTCCTTGCAATTTGACGATGTTGAGAAGTGAACTGGCATTTGATTGGCTGCCCTGAAGTAGTATACAGAATGCGGCAAAAAAAATCGGACAAATTTCTTGCCTCCTAGAAAAATTAAGGACTTTCTTTTTAATTAGTGTTTTCATGCTTCTTTATCTATCACTTTAATAATAAAACATTTTTTTAATATGACTCTAAGTTTGTACTTTGATTTATGAGTTTTGATAATGTCGAACAAAAGGTCTGTTATTTTAGAGTTGTTTCGGCGAGGGAAACGACAGTGTGGAGTCGTTCGTTTGCTTAATGTACCTCGGCAAACAGTGTCAGATGCAGTCTGCCGCTTCAAAGAGCTTGGCAATTATGGTCGACGTGCAGAAAAGGAGGGAAAGCGCACTGTAAACTCTTCAAAGAATCGTAAGGCCATCGAAAAGCGAGTTCAGAAAAATCCGCGGATTTCCATTAGACAGATCGCTCGTGATATGGAAATAAGTGACAGGTCGGTGAGGCGAATAGCAAAAACGGAGCTTAGACTGAAGCCTTACAAGCTGTGAAAAGTTCAGCTTCTCACTGAAAAGAACAAACTCATACGACTCCGGAGATGCCGAAAGTCTTTGAGACGGACCGCAAGTCAAAGCTGGGAGAGATTCTTTTTCACTGATGAGAAGCTCTTTATGGTTCAAAAGTTCATAACTACCAAAATGATAGAATCTGGTCTGTAGGTGCTCCAAGCACCTGGGCAATTGTTGAACATGGCCAATATCCAAAGTCGGTCATGGTCTGGGATGGAATTTGCGCAAGTGGCAAAACACCTTTGATTTTCGTGGAATAGAGCGTTAAAATCAATCACAAAAAGTGCACCATTCTTGTAGTTCTTGTACTTACGTGGCCCAAAAGCATTTCGGAAATGCAAATTGGACGTTTCAACAAGACTCTACACTAGCTCACAAGGCCAAAAAGACACAAGAGTGTTGCAAAGCGAATTTTCCAGACATGATATATTATCTGAAGAATGGCGACCCTACACACCGGATCTCAATCCCATGGATCACAATGTATAGTCCTTTTTGGAGTCCACGGCCTGCACTAAACCATGCAAAACTTTAGACTCTCTAAAGCAATCGCTTCTGTGGGAATGGGATAGATTAAAGGTAAAAGACTTGAGGCTTTTTTATTGTTGAAAATTTCTGCAAGCGTTTGCGCCTCTGCGTTGCTGCAAACAGCGGTCTCTTTGAAACCAATTAAATTTATTTATTAGTACGAGTGTACTCTTATTATTTGTTATATTTTGTAAATTTCTTAATTTTTTTTAAAGTTATACAAAAAATTGTTTGTCCGGGATTTTTTGCCACACCCTGTGTATATATATGTAGGTATTTGTGAGGGGGGAGTGTGATTTTTGTGCTTTTATATAGTTCGTAAATGTAGAAAAGTATATTTCTTTGAGCTGCTTTACATTTTCTGCAATTTTTTTCAATTACTACTTTAAAATTTATGTAAATACATATATAAAAATGAAGGTTCAATTCCAATTCTTGTACGCATAATACAATGCTAAATGTGTGACAAAAATTCTTACACTTACTACATATTAAAATTTATTATCGTTGTGAGACCGATAAAGTTGGTTTTGTTAAAAAAACATTGATGTTGATATTTTTATATTAAAAAGTGGACACGTAATTTTTTTAAAACTAAGTTATAAAGCAGTATCGTGTTTTTGGAATCACAAGAATAGTGTTTTGCTTCAGAAATGGATTAATTTTAAGATATTATTAAAATTTCAATGATTTTCTTTTAAGTAAGCTATTTATTGTGAAAATCACTGTACCCATATCATTTTTAGTCTTCATAATTCTTTTTCTACAATCCAGTAATAAATAACTTTCTAAGATAAATAGTTTTTATTTATATCACGCTTCTGGTGTAGCTTAAACTACGTCTTTCTCTCTCATTCGTCCCTATTTATTAATTATATTAGTGTACTTTATCCTTTTAAGCGCATTCATCAATTACAACCCATTTTTCTCCTACTGTTAATCCGAAGAAAATAATAGTCGGTTTAATATGTCCAGAAAAGTTTCTGAAACACTTCCTATAACAGCTGGCAAAAATTATCGATAACTTTTATTTAACAGACAATAAATCATTTTTTTCTTTATCGGGTTATGTTTTATTTTTTAATAATTCTTACACGCAACAAATAAAACCGTCTGCCAGAAAAGAACGATTTATCGTCTATTAATATAATTTATCGTCTGCTCAATAAAATAGTCGATTTGTATTCGTTGTTTTCTAACAGACAATTTTATTTGTCTACTGTACAAATTATTCTAGTAGGATATTTCATAGGACATAATGATGAATTATTTTGATAAACACATAATGTACTAGGCTAATACGAAACAATGTAATTGAGCAACAAATATTCTAGGGCATACCAGATGATGATGAGTGTTGCTCAATACTGATCAATTATAATTGTGAATAATTATAAGAAGATTACTCCATTAGTACTTGCAATTGTGTGCTTATACTATCAGAATAATTATGTTTAGGATTATGTTTAATAATTATGTTTTTTTTTGTTAATTCAACCAAACAAGTAATATAAAAAAATTTAAGTAAATTCCTACTTAGGTCAATTAAAAAAATTATTTTAGTTACTTAAAGTTAGTTAATGAATTAATATTTAAAAAAACTGTATCAACATCAAGTGTCATTCACTACATGTTTAAAAAATATATATTTGAAGCCAAGGAAAAATTCATTAGGAAACTTACTTGCATAATCTGTTGCTGGATTAATTTCTGACTTCATTAGAAATAACACAGAATAAATTTAAAATTAAAAAATGAAATTTAATACTATAAAAAATATTTGAAAAAACTGTATTAACATCAAGTGATTATCAAGTATTATCATCATTCACACTACAAGTTTAAAAAATGTATTTGAACTTGAGTGGATGAATAAAAAGTATTTTATTAGCGATTGAAAATTTGAGCAAGATGTATATATAGGGAGAGAGTGAACTAATAGTAGGAATTGGAAAAAAATGTGCTATTTGAAGAAATAATGCTTTTAAATATTATTTTAAGGCAATCTTAAGACCAGTCACTGCATTTCAAAGTAGTTCTACCATTATTTTCTATTGCATTTATCGCCTATTCATTATAATGTAAATGAGTTCAAATACACTGTGAAAGTAGTGAAAGAAATAAGCAATATTCATTGTGTGTTTATAATTTCATTTAACTGCTTATAATATACCTATACATAAGATTTTAACTGCTGAATTTTCAGAGGAACTCATAAAAAGTCTGTTTGATTTTAAACAACATCGTTTGCAGTGGGCTATTTTTTCCTAAAACGAATTGCAATTAAAAAAAACTTATCAAAAGATTTTTTTGCAAATATTTACTTTTTAATGAAGAACTGCTTTCAGAGTTTATAATTCAAACATATTAACCTTTAAGTGTTACTTTAATAGTTTGTTTAAGTATAGTTTTTTCCTTAAAAATGGGGAAAAATTACAGAAATAATTCTGATATTTGTAAGAAAAATTTTAGAAGCTATGCATTCTATTATGTGGAACGTTGAGCATTCTTCACACATCACATTTTATAGATATATAAAACGTTTTGTGTTTGATAAAAGTACATTACGTAGTTCAGCAATCAAATATTATGATTTCAACGGAAAGTTAAGGAATTAATTATTGAAATTTCAAAAGCAACAAAACAAAAATGATAAATTCTAATTAATGTTTTAATGTGGTTTTTACAAATGGTTTCATAAATTGAAATTTTCAAATTAAATTCAATGCTAACTATCACATATAAGGTCAAATATATTATGTTTTTCTTACTAACGACATAAGACCAACTAGTCTTATTTCTTCTTTTATGTCTCTTATAAAATACATTATACAACCGTATTTATTCGAATCTAAGCCGCCATCGATTTTAACTCGCACAACAAATTCTCAACATGATTTTGTAAAAAAATTGCAAAATAGTGTAAAATGGTTTATTGATAACCGATATTTACCAAATCAAAAAAAATTAAAAGGAGAAATAATAAGAAGTGAATAATAATTCATTTATTTTTTATCAGTAATAAATACTTTTAAATACATACATGAACTTGTAATTACTCTAACCATCAATATCCTGTTAAATTTCTCTCATCCAAGGATTTTTTTCTTTCGCCTTCAAATCTATAAGCCGCACCCGATGTTCAGTAGCATTAAGAGGATACCGCACATGAATTTTTAAAAAATTATCGATTTTGACTTTTTTACATTTTTTAAAAGTGCAAACATTTCTGCTTAAAATGATATATGATATATAGAAATGTGAAAATTCGAAGTATTTTTATTTATTTTTTAAAAGGAAGTCACTCTCATTAACAAATTACAAATTTTTACTTTAAAGCCTGTTTTCTCAAAATGCAATATGAGCCTTTTTCTCAAAAACTAATTAATGTAGGATCCTCAAATTTTCTGTGAGCATACTGTCAATATGTTTACACATTTTAATGGACGAAATAAGATATATCTAGGGAACTGTTTTAGATAATGTATTTTTAAACTAAATATTAAGAAAAAAAATTTAGCATTTTTTAAAAAATGCATAATTATTTTAATTTTTAACAAAAAGACAAAACCCTCCATTAAAGTTTTATTGATAGTACATATAACCCCTGTGAACATTTCATCTATTAGTAGCTAGAAGTTTCTGAGCAAAAGGTACATAAACTTACGTAATTTAACATGGGTTCCTATGGAAGTGCCAGACCCCCTTAACACTGGGGAAAAGGGGCAGCTTAGGTTCCAATAAATACTATATTTAAAATAAAATTAGGAAATGAAGTTTCCTTCGTTTTTTTTATGCAATTTGCATACATTTACTCGAGAAAATAATTGTAGACTTGGTTGAGTTAATAAGTGTCTAGTGACGTCGCACTCTTCACCTATTGGCATCAGACCTCGTAATTTTCAACAGTGGGCAAGAGATGAGGACGACACTTGAGACGGCACCCCACTCTTCTAACTTCCACACCACACCAACAATGGACTCGGTTGAAGAAGTACCTGTAGAAGAGGATAACAGAGTAGTCCTAAAATTTCTCTAAATTAAAGAGGAAAACAAGTTTAATAAAATAACAATGTATCTAGAAGGATGTATTTTAAATAAATGATGCATTTCTTGAATATATATATATATATATATATTATATATTTGGAGGGATGATCAATATTTATATATCAGGCAATTTCTACTGCAGATATGACTTACAATGACTAGAATGTATCAATCAAAATGTGACAAGAAATTTAAACCCAAAATTTGACTTTGATTATGTCATGTGAATTTTTTTTTCTTGGTCTAAAATTATTGCCAAGTATCCATTTTTCTTCAACTAGCTTGTCCCTCAATTTACTTTATCGATAACACTCTAGAAAAATTCTTTTAACCTAAATATCACTTCCATTGTATAGCTACTTCAACTCAGGATACATTTTGGTCTTTCACGACCCTTCTCCGGTAAATATCCTGTTTCTACTCCCATATTTTATTCCGGAGGAAAAAAGAACCCATATTTTATGATGGGTTCACTCTGCAATTTTTTATTCATTTTATCTCTTTCGCTCTCTCGAGTCCCATGGCCTCATTTCATCCTCAACTATATCTTTGTAAAAGAAAAAAAGGGGAGGAAAAATAAAGAATTCGCACTGGTCTAAAACAAGTAGGGAAAAAAATCTAGGGAAGAAATCTCACCAACCCAGAAAACTTTTTCATCGAAAACCCACGTAGAAAGAGAGCAGAGAGACCGAAAGAAAGAAAATACTAAAAAACGAAGGGGGTATGGACGAACAAGAAAAAAAAGGGGTGGGAAAAAAAGGAGGGCTGGTAGAAACTTTGCCGGAGATTTTCACTCTCCCTTTCATTCATTCCCTGTTTTGGTCCATGAAAGCTTCCTTTTCACACACTTTCATTTCAAAGAAAATTTTCCAACAGGGGTATAGGTGAAAGCATGTATTTTGCTGCTGCTGCTTCTGCATCCCCCTCCCTCGCTTTTCGCACACCCCCACGAGAGGAAAAGTTGGATATATCGATTTGAAGAGAGTTGGTGCCCCTTTGATAGCACAGAAAAGCAGTCGACACTCAGTGTAACTTCGCTTCCTGGCATTGTCTAAACACAACTGCCGGTTTGTGAAAAGAAAACTTTGTTCTTGGGTGAAAAGTCTTGGGTGAGAGAAGAATGAATAACCACCCTTCACCCTTTCCAACACCCCTTTCCTCTGAGATCTTTGTTTGTTTCTTTTAGTGTCTCTTTGCTCTTCTTGAAAACGCGACAATGGTCCCCATTCTCAGGAAGCAAATCACTTTGAAAGTTAGAAGAATGGCTTGACAACGCTTTTCGCTGTGAACAACGATCGAGTGGAGAAGAAAAGGGGGATTTTATGGATTGTGCCTTCAACAAGAAAAGCAAGCAGAGAGAGATATAGTGAGAGTGAGGCTCTCTGGGCGTAATTGAGTAGATTCGTCTGGGTCTTAGGATTATGTGTATGTTTAAAGCTTTAAAAAATAGATGGTATACAAAAGAGTAAGTAAACAGTCGAAAAATGGAATTTCTTTTTTAAAAAATACATAATAGGATATCAGAAAAGAAAATATTGAAGTTCTTATAAGAAGTGCTTATATGTTTAAAAAATATCATGGTGTGTTCAGAAGAAATAAAGTATAGTTTGATTTCTTGACGCTCTGACTTCGTTTAAAAAACGATATTCTTTTTAGAAAAATTGTATACGAGGATTAGTAAATAGTGAAGGACATTTTGAAAATATAAAATAGAAAGTTCGGAATAAAATGGGAATTTTCTCTCTGCTAATATGATTTAAACACAAAAATACAGAAAGTTTTAAGGTATTTTTCTAAAAAAAATGAAGCAATTATATTATGAGTTCTAGTAACGTGTCACGGACATTACGTTTTAATTTCTTTTTCTTATTGATAATGATGTAAATTGAAAATAATTTTCCAAAAATATTACACTAAACAGTATTTGTTACTCAACAGACTAAAACTTTCGATTGTAAATTATAGAATTATTATTGTATAAGTAGCACGTAATAAAGAGTTTGATTCGAAAATATTCAAGTTTGTGAAGAAATCAACCCTCTCTCTTGCCCACCTAGATGTGTGGGAGGAAGGGAAGAAATGCCAAACATATTCAAAATCGACTTAATTGTTGGTCAAATAATTTACCAACTTAATTCAAATAATTTCAAGAAGAGAATGTCTCAATGTAAGCAATATACGTGGAACAACAACGAGATGCACAAATTATAAAACAACAAATATCGAACATTTTATTTTAGGATTAATTCAATTACCCTAATTAACTTAACGTTAATTTAACTTTAGTGACCAATCGTCACTCTAAATCTTTCATTTATTTAATATTTGAAATATTCTATAAATTAGAGGGATACCTGATCAGTAGCAATCTCATCTGACTTCTGGCTTTCTCTTTCTCCTCGTTGCTAGCTAGAAAACCTTGACTACATATAGTAGACTTAATTTTAAAAAATATCACGGTTTCTTCTTCAAAAGGGTTGGTTGTGAATAAACGCAAACTGATAGCCCAAAGATTTCCCAAGATAATTAGAGGAAGGTACGCGAATAGATCCGTCACAAGTCAAGTTAGTCTAACCCCTCTAAAAATGTTGTAAATTATGATGTATGTTCCTTTCGAGTGAAATAAGTTCGTAATGTGAATTTTATTTTTCATTTTGGGAATTCAAATATTTCTTCCCATACATTTTTTTATTGGTAATACTAATATAAATAAAAATAATAATTTTAAAAAATGCTTTAAATGGCAAAAACTAGAAATATATAACGTTAGAAATCCAGAATTATATACGATAAGTAAGAGTCATTATAAACATAGTTTCGCATTGCTTTTCAGTAAAAAAAATTAATATTTGTAGCCTAATTTTGGGTATTTTATGCTTAACTCTTCTACTTTTAGAATAGAATTACTGTTAATTAGATTATATAATTGCTGAAATTTTGAAATCAAGTTAAATACATAAGAATAAGTGTGTTTTCATAAATTGTAAATTAATAAAAAAATCTCGTTTTAAAAAAAAAATTCTTAAAGGTTCTTCTTTAAAGGATGTTCTAACAATGCCAATCTTTACAATAAATTCATTAATATTTTGCCTTTCATCTCCATCTGCTATTAACGTGTAATTATTTTTCTTAAAACTATAATAACTTAATGAAAAACACAAATATTAAACAATAACTTTTATCAAAAAACAAGAGAACAACTACTATATTAAAAGAGAATAATACATAGCACTATATTTTATTCTCATGATAAAGATGTACAGAAACATTTAAAGATATATTCTATATTTCCATACAAAAAAAAATATTAGAAATCTTTTTTATATTCTTAAAAAATTGTTAAAAAAATTACGCCTCATATATTTAAAGAAAATGGATGTTGAACTTTAATTAATAATTCTTTTTTTAAAGATTTTAAAATAGTAAATAAAAGGGAAAAAGTTATTCCATTATAATTATTTCCTTTATTAGGAAGAATATTTGTTTTTATATATATACTTTTTTTAAAATATAACAAAACGCAACAAAAGTAATTTCTTTCAAAAAATAAGACTAGTTCGCAGAAAGTAATTTTAAAGACAAATGAAAACATGATGTAAAAGAAAGCAGAAGGTAATTTTCTTCAAATTTCAAACAAGGTAGAGAGAAAACAAAATCATTCAGAAATATATTTTTTTGTTATTCTTATTAAAAACAAAAGTAACATTAAAATGTAGCAATTATTTTTAAAGAAATAAATGCAGAATAAAAACTAGCAATTTTTGCATGGATGAAATAATTACAAATTTTCACCAAAGGATATAATTAAGAATAAAAAATCTCAACTTTCTTACCAAACAAAACAAAAATTTAAGGCTCTAGAATGTTCACAAAATGAATGAACTGAAAATATAATAACTTTTTTTATGAAATTAAATTTAAATAGTTTCGAATTTCTGTAAAATCTAAAGATTTGAAAAATTTCAGAATTTTTACAAAACAAGATCAATAAAAAAGATTGTGATTTCTATGAAAAAGAAAAATTTTAAATTTTGAATGAAACTGAAATTACTGGGATTTTTTTTCCACAAAATAAGACAAGTTAATATTACTAGAATATAGGATAATTTTACATTATCATCAATTTCAAAATGGACATAAATTATTACAACTGAATTAAGATGGGGGGGGAATTGTGAAGCTATTATAAATCACGAATTGAACTGAAGTTTCTGTAGTTAATGGGATAACAACCTTTGTTGCTTGAAAACTCGTAACTGTAGTTTTTTTAAAAAAATTATGGTATCCGACTACTTGCGACAACTTTGTTTTAAAAAAAAATGGAGATATGGGGGAGGAGTTTTTTTTTGTGTGTGGTTTTTAGATTTATTTAGTACATTTTAGGAAAAAAAGGCTAAAATTAAAAAGAGAAAAATAAATTATTACTACTAAAATGGAAGAAAATGGGTAAAAATTGACAAGAAATTACATAACTCTTTACAAACAGTAAATGAACAAATTCTCAAATTTTCAATTTTGGTGTATTATTTGCTATTTCTCTTTGAAATGACCTTCAGGATAAGAGATATTTTAACTTTTACAAAAACTAGAGCACTTTATCTTAGTTATTATATGAAATCGCTTAAAAAGACAGTGATTATATTCACATAAAGAACTGTAAATTTAGAATAAAACAGTGATTGATAAATCTGAAGGTTAAAACACTTCTACTGCTATACGAAGCATACCCAAAAAATTCAGCAAATTATTTTGAAAACTTTTTGAGCAATCGCTGTCTCCGTTTCAGCTTTAAAAAAACACATTTCTACTAAAACGCATTTTAAAGTTTGTCATCTTATGTAAAGTCATGGCATCTGCTTTTACCAAAACACTTGTATTTCTTGTTCTGGTGAATGTTAAATAAAAAACTTGGTATTTTTATAAAGCTAATAAGATGGCCTATAATATAAAATCATAAAAAAAAACTTTTTTTTTTAAATCATGATTTTAGGATAGTCGAATACCTTAAATTGTTACAAATTACGAAAATAAATGAGCAAATATTGTTTTTTGTAAAATTTTAGAAGTAAGAAGAATCTAGAAATTTTTAGCTTTACACAAAAAAAAATAAAAATCTTGGGGGAATTATTTTGTCCGGAAAAAGGCAAAATGAATAATTTTTCGCCTTATTTAATGTGAAAATTAGATGAAAAAGTTGTTGTTTGTACGAGAAGTTAATGAATACTAAATTACAAGAGACAAAATATAAACACTGAGGTAGTTTTCTTCACTGAAAAAGAAAAACACGTTTAAGAAATAGGACAAAATACACAAGCAGACCACAGTATCTTAGATGAGATAGACATAAAAATGGAGATATATTACTCTGTTTCATACAGAGAATTAAAATAAAAGTCAAAGTGATAACCATATAAAGTATTATTTTGACAATTTATGTCTTAACTTATATTTTTGTATCAAAAGGCGAGACAAAAACATATGAAGAAAACTTTACCCTGGTTTTGCAACACAGAGACAGAAAATTAATTTGCCGGAAATAAAAGTAAAAAATCATAACTATAACAGAATGAATATATTTTCTTCTCACATAGAAATGAGAATATTTTTAAATACATCCTGGAATTGAAAAAGAGCTAAAAGAAAGATTTTTTGCACTGGAGAGCTAAAAAATTATAATTTAGTAAATATATGCTAGGTTTTGATGTTTTCTGAGTTTGTAAAAGGTGCAAAAATATGTAAAATATACAGCTAAATAATAATACACAGGAGGTTAGATTCGTAATTTTATTAAATATGTTCAAAACATCTAGTCAAGTTGTAAAAGAAATAATAGTTAAAACTAAATAAAAGATGTTAGGAAAAAATTTATCTTAGCTCATATTTTTACTGGTTGTCAAAGTAAACCCTTAAAGAAATATAAATGTATAATTAGTATTAAAGAAACGGGATAAGAAAAGTTAAAAACACTTCAAAGTATAATTAATGTTAAAATTTCATCATTTATTTCGAAATAATACATAAAAAAAAGAATTATTTTATTTTATAAAAGTGGGTAACTCTCTCTCTCTCTCTCTGTATATATATATATATATATATATATATATATATATATATATATATATATATATATATATATATATATATTTTTCTTCCTCTTCTCAGTTTTTACAATATTTAAAATATAGAACTAAATTTTAAGCAATTAAATGTGTAAGGAAAGAAATATCTATTTAAGTTTATCCATATTTTAACTTTAATTTTTCCGTTAGTTAAATTACATTATATTTTAATTATTTCCAAATATATTTTTTCAGTTTTATTCTAAGAGTACTTCTAATTAGACTGAATAAATATAATAAATATTTTGAATTACATTTATTTTGCGTAGAAAAAAATCGCTGGTTCCGGCTTCACCTTTTGTGAATTTCACTGCTTTATTCCTCTATGCATTGGGAAACAGTTTCTACAGACAGTATAATAAGGGAATGAGGGTGTTTCTCAAATGGCTTATTCGCACTTTCTGGACGATCCCTTAAGGTATCCGACTACGTTCGGAACTTATTTTGCAAAAGCGCGTAAATGGATAATTTGTATGATATTTAGTGTCGTTTAGATTAGAATACATGTATAAAAAATTGTTTTAAGAATATTATTACTGTAAAAAATTATTTAGATGCAATGTTTTTTGGCAAAAAATTAACACAGAATTACCTATTTTCAAAACATTCTCCTGTTTTGGAAAATGCTTCTACAATAATAATATTTTGCCTGAATATAGCTCAGTCCCCTGTACGGAAGCTCAACTAGAATTTTTGAAATATATAACTTAGAAGTAGGTTTATCGATGTTTTACGACAACAGAGGGGAGAAATTTTAAGAAAAGAACACCGATAATTATTTCAATTAGTGGTAACTCTGAAAATGTGAATTTTTCAAAAATCATAGTCGGGCCTCTATACAGAGGTCTGAGCTATATACAGGCAAAATATTATTATAATAGAAGCATTTTTCACAAAAGGAGAACATTTTGAAGAAAGGCTATTCTAAGTTAATTTTTTACCGAAATATTGTATTTAAATATTTTTTTGTCATAATGTACTTAAAACAATTTTATACATGTATTCTAATCTAAGTGACACTAAATATCATGAAAATTATCCATTTATTCGCCCTTTTAAAATCACGGTTCCGAACGTAGTCGAACACCTTAATGTTTATAATTCAATATAATGATTAACATTGATCAGGAAATTATATGACAATTTAAATTCGTTAAAAATCTCTACCTTATTAATCTTGTTCATTCTGGATGCTCACCTTTTTCAACCCTGTATAATTTTCTAAATAGCATTGACCGCCTTTTTGCGCTAGAGATACGCTCATTGTCAATGCTACTACAGTATTTTATTGCATGTCGACCTGGGGAATACTAACTAATTCATTTAACATTTCTATTATACCAGAAAACCTATCTTTTGATAATAGTACAGCAATAGAGAAGCTTCTAAAACGTTAAGTATGCGATTCTGAAAACGTTCAAACCAATGTTCAATGGCAATCGTTCAAAAACTAATATCAAATCATTATGTCTTGTTAAAAGAGCATATTACTACATAAAAATAATAAATTAATATTATAAATTAATTTTTAGTTAAAATCTTTATTTAGTTCTAAGTTTTAGTTTTGAGTTTAATTATAGTTTATCATACAAATGTGTAAGGTCACGAAAAACAAATTCTTACCAATTGTATGACACCTTCGGTTTCATTTTCATATTTTTTGTTTCTACGTTCCTTTTAATCGTAGGAATAAGAAAAATATAGGTTTAGAAATATTAATCAATAGGTTGTGAAATTAAAAAAAAATAATTTTAAAAATATGAATTTCAGCAAAAATTGTCTTATAAATCTAGGCAGATATCTTTTTATCTAATTGAAGTAGAAAAATAAAAAATTCTAGAAGAAGCAGATATTTAAGTAAAAACTTAATAAAAGTATTTCTCTTCCAATTAATTTCCTTCCAAATTAGTAAATTCATAAGATTTTACAAATAGGCAGTTATAATTAGCATGAAAAAATATGTGTTTTTTCCCCTCTAACGCAGGGAGTTCCAACAAAGTTGTGATAACTCTTTGGGAATCTATGAGTGCTTGAAAAAGGTCTATATAGTCCCAGGTGCCTGTTGTGGTCGATGACAATCTGTTCTGTTTTAAAATTTTATTCAAATTTTGAGGAGGGAGAGACTGTACGTGTTATATGCAATACCATCCATGTTTTTCCATTCATTTTTTTAAAATTAAAACTAATTGGACATTTTGATGCAGATTAAATGAAAATTGTTTTAATAATATTTAACGCTTTTTTGTGAAATTAACTCTAAATGTATTCGTTCAGCTGTAACTATGTAATCATCCAAAAAAATTTCTTTATGCAACATTTCTGCTAAACCTTAAATATATTGTAAAATTTTGCTTCTTTGATGACATTAATTATACCATTAATTATTAGTTATGATACATTTGGACATACACTGCTATTAATACGTTTGTTGTAAATAAAGCTTAAATGAAATAAAATTAAATTAAGCTAAACACAAAAACTCTACTCTGAACAAAAAACAATTAATATAATCATTACGAAATAACTGCAGCCGATCTTATTATTTTACTGCTCTTTTGATACATATTATTTTTGCAGGAAATGAAACCTGTTTTTGCAATTTATTGTTATTTAAAATCTATTAAAAGACATCCATTTATAAAGATTTTCGAAAGAAATATTAAAATTTGAATTTTTATTATATATCTAATCTATAAATCAATCTGTAAATGCATGGTTATTTTTATTCACACAAAAAATGTATCTTTTTTAATGAAGACAATATTCAACAGCTTTCCTTTTCTCCTGTATAAATTACATAGTATGAAATAAACATAAAGCACTTTAACAACTGAATAACAACTTTAACAACTGCAAACTGAATACAGCAATTTTCAAACTATGTCAGATAATTTTTCTCTCTTTTTTTCTTTTTTTTTAATAAAAAAATCTCCAAAATTTATATCCGTATTAAAACCTCTTTCAATTTTATCGTCAGTAAACTATATATTACCATAAAAACATCCCTAAAATTACTTATCTTGATGCAAGTTGTGTATCATTTCGGTTAGATTTATTGTCCTATATATATATAGCTCTTTAATGCGCGTTTAGAGCAGAGAAGTGAACAAGACCCTGTCAAGTTCAATGTATTGGAAAGATCGGAGTCCTCTCTATAAAAACACCAGGCAAGAATCCGTAACGCAATGTTAAGAAGCGATAAACTAAACTGAAAATTCTGTAGAATAACACAAGAATAATGTACAGTCGTTTCAGATGCATTTGTGCTAAACACGTAACATGAAAAATTCATGAGGCTGAATCTTCAGTTTCTTCACCTCACGAGAGAAACAAATAAGCAGGAGAAAAAAAATATCTTTAAAGACTTGTTCCTACAAAAAAAAATACATGGAACGCCAACCGACGCCATTTTGTTTTT
Source organism: Trichonephila clavipes (assembly GCA_019973935.1). Classification (NCBI taxonomy): domain Eukaryota; kingdom Metazoa; phylum Arthropoda; class Arachnida; order Araneae; family Nephilidae; genus Trichonephila; species Trichonephila clavipes. The sequence continues at coordinate 157,774 of BMAU01000536.1, read as the reverse complement.
GTTTTCGTCGTCTGTTGTTATTTCGCCTTGGAACTTTACAACGAGAGATCCATAGGTTTCTGAGAGAGAAACAAAATAAAATATATAAAAAAAATCAACGTAAAGGGTAAAAAAAAAACGAATGAAATAAAGTAAAATATATATAAAAAATTCGGTAGAAAATGCGGAACTGTGTCTCAGCTGAAGCATTTCTTAAGTCTTTTGCTCTTGAAAAGGGTTACAAAGAATGCCAATGAAGGAAGTGGAACATTTTCTTCACTGGTTGGAAATCAAAGAACGTGCCAAAAAGTTCGCCAAATGTAACATTTTTTCCCCCAAGTTAAATTGTTTTTAGTGTATACCATATAGCATAAGTATAGATACAGTTTTTGAATGGTTTTCTTTTGAAAGAAATATTTGAAAAATATAAAAATAATAATAAAATCATAAACTTTAAAATCTGTGTGACATATATTTAACGTTTTATTTGTTATCTAGAAAAGATTTATTTTTTTTATGTTTTTACTAAATTACACTCTTACTTTAAAATATATTTGTTTCATTTTCAATTCCTACATTCTTATATAGCAGGGTAAGAAGGAAAAACATATTTTATAAATCAATAAAAATAATAAATGTCTAAAATTTATATGTAAAATTTAAATGCTTATAGATAATACTAAGCAAATCCAATATTTTCAATTCATTTTGATGTCTGGGTGGGTGGTGGAGGAATGAGTGCACACACATACACGCTTTTGTTCCATTTGATTCGCTTTTTAATATACGTCACATTCTAAAGCAAAAAGGGGGTGCCTACGTGTGTGTGTTAATCTAGTAATTAAAACTATGGTAGTAATTATTCACTTAATCATCGCGATAAATCGGGTCATGAATTCCAATCTTGATTCTACCAAAATCCAGATCGGAAAAAAATAACTCTAAACGAACTTCGGCCTCAAACTCTATAAAAACTTTAAGACTTGAAAAATTATGGTTTGAAAAAACTAAAAAAAACATGCTTTTATAGTGTGTGTGTGTGTGAATCAAACTAAAAAGCAAAAAATAACTCTTAATATAAGAAAATGATTAAAGAGAGAAAATTAATGTCATTGTGGTAAAAGCGTGTTTGGGGTACTTTGTACTACATTTTTACACTAACTCTTCATTTTGGAATAAAGCTAGTAAGAAATTATAACAACTGATATCGAGGGCCCCATGTTTTTACCATATAATGACATTAATTTTCTCGTAAATCATTTTATTCTTATATTAAGAATTATATGCTTTTTTAGTTCGATTAACTATAAAAGCATGTTTTTTAGTTTTTTTTTATAAACTGTAATATATTTTTCATCTTTTAGTTCAATCTACAATAAAAGTGTGTTTTTTAGTTTCTTTGAAAAATATCATTTATTCATCAGTGAATTAATCTTTTTTGTTTGTTGTATTTGTATTAACCATGACGTTTTCACTTTAAGGATTGTAACTTAATCTTTTAGTCGCCAAATCTGGAAATGGGATCTGGAATGAATCAACAAATCTGGAATTGGGAAATCATTAATCCTGATGATCATGATCAAGACAATTATTAAATTTTTAATAAACGAATGAAATTATTAAATTATTGTATTGTCATATGTCCGTGACAAGTGTGTAAAATTTCGAATTAATCTGACATTTTAAAGTGGGTAAAAATCGAGTTCAAAGATTCCGTTACATACAGGTAACACTAATAACAGCGTGCTAAAAAGAGATAATGCCATTCATAATAGAAGACTGAAATACCATGACCATGGATTCGAGGTTTTACTAAAACCCGTCGTGTAGAGGGGATAACTGAGATTCTAAATTCCGACTTCGTCATCAATAGCCCTTGTATAGCTTCGAAGTACGATGTTAACGAACCGTCAATCGAGGCCGGAGTTATTTCTGTCCGATCTGATTAAGGGTTTGTCGTGAAGAAGGCACGATACAAGCTAAATCAATCGACTCCAAGCTCTCACGTTAGCTTTGTAAGGAAGTTCGGAGAACAGGGTGTCAGCTCAGGTGTTGCCCTTGTCACTCAACTGTGTTTCGAAATAACTCGAAGCTTTCTTTCAACAACCCCCATGTTGCTTCAAGTTCCAAAAGTAATAATCAATCAATCATTTAATCAAATATGTTTGACTGTGGCTTCGAAAAAATGTTACACAGTAGAACCTGTTTTGTCCACTAGATAGGGACCGCATAAAACTAAACGCACAAAAAAATATATTCAAAAACTTTTCATAAATTCTTACATAAAACAAACTAATTCGTGGAAATACTAAAAAAAAAATTTTATGCGGTGGATAGGAACCGCCATAAAAAAGTCGTATTTATAAAATATGCTAATTATATTTACGAAATTTATGTAAGAGTACTTCCATAACAAAATAAATAATTAAATAGTAAACATGGAAACATTTTTAAAACATATAGTTTCTCATTGTATACACGAATAAGTTTTCAAAATACACATACATAAATCATTGCTACTCATTGTAATCCAAAGCCCTGTAATGAATAAGTTCAAAATCGCTTTCGTCACTTGAAGGTACAATTTCAATTGATTTATTTTTTGGCAACATACAGTTTTTAAGATAAGTAAGAGATAAGTTTTTGTGACGAAGGTCGTGTGGTCAGTTGCTTGTAAATGCCACGATAACCAGATATACATCATTGAAACCCTTTTTGGAATTTTATAATCTTTTCTTAATTGATATCTATTTTAAGAAAATTATCTTCCAATTTGTTGGAAAGCTAGATCCCTATATATTTTTATTTGCTTTCAAAGAATCCTGTTCTAGTCCGTTTTCATAATCTATCAAATTATTGATAATGTCAGTGTCATTGAAAGTTTCGTCTTCAATAAAGCGCGGGCTGCTGGAGCGTTGAGAGGAAGCAACTGAATGCGCATTGTTGGGTGACTGTTTATAACAAATGAACAGAGCATCTTAAAGTGTCTACATTTCAGTGGTGTAACGTACACCCCAACAACACGGGGGGGAGGATTCTAGGGGCCCAAAGCCTGACTTACGCTAAATGCGTATTTATACAATTTATAAAATATTAAAGGCGAAACCTGACTTTCAAGGGGGTTCCTAACATTCTCCGTTACACCACTGGTAAATAGATAGAAAACATTACAGTGGAACCAAAGCCAATGAGTCCTGTTACGGGGGCAGGACTCGAGGGGCCCAAGGCTTGACTAACGCTAAATACATATTTACCCAATTTATAAAATATTAAAGGCGAAGCCTGACTTTCAGGGGGGGAGGGTCCTAACATTTTCCGTTACGCCACTGGTAAATAGGTAGAAAACATTACAGTGGCACCAAAGCTATTAAAATTCATACACCGCATAAAAAAAAATATCGCATATAAAAAATCGCACAAAAATAAAATCGCATAAAAAAAGATCGCACAAAAACAGGTTCTACTGTATGTTTCTAATGGCCCTTTTATTGATATAATGAGGCATCAACAGAAAACTGTTTACAATAATTAGGACATTTACGATTGGAGTAAAGGGGTGAAAAATTATACTCTAATTTTTACTCTTAACTTCTTGCATTAACGAAAAAGAATTTTTTGAAAAAAAAAACTCCAAAAAAAGCGAAAGTATTACAAAGAACAATTTTTTTACCAAATCTAAACTTGTCCTATATTTCCTAGACTTTCAGCAACATTAAAAGTAAACTCTATCCACATGACCCCATCGACGAAATTTAAAACGCACATTTGTGGTTTGTGAATAAATATTTCCTTTCCTGATCAAATATACGAACAATTCGTTCAAAAAAACCACACGCTCAAGTATGACTCACTGAGTTTTTTTCTTTTGTATATGTCGCAAGGAAACGATGAAATTAGGGCTTTCGTCAAATCCCTAAAGGAGAGAATCAATTCACGCAAGATGTTGAAATAACGTCTCTTTGATGTCTTTTCCCTATTGTAAGTAAGTGAATTAGTTAAATCCCCAAACTGTTTTAGTGAAATGATGAAATGAAAATATATGCCACTTTTTTGGTGCTTGGGCACTGATGTTTGGGGGATCGTAATAACTTTTGTTATAGTTAGGATCTGCTGGGACGCATCTCCCCTGTGCATTCCCACACCCTCTACAGCTTTTTGGTCAATATCTAGATACCCGAGCCTCACGGTCCATTCGGACCTAGCTCATTCAATCCCTCTCTAACTGCTCTTCCAGTTATTATAATTTTATGCTCATAGGGCTATTCCTTACATAGTTTTTAAAATTGTTTTAAACTTTTTAAAACTTTTAAAATTTATTTAAATCCATAATATCTTGGCTCCTGTTTGAGTCTAGAACTTGAGATTTGAACCAACTGTTCCACTCGTCGAGACCCATCCAGTCACATACTTGACTCCCATTGTCTAGGCATGGGGAGGGCTTAAGCACTAAAATATCATGCTCTCCTGTTAATCCTATAGGGTCTGAAAACATTCCACCCCCTAAGGAGTTGAGCTTGGGACTTGATTTTTGGAGGTCCCCATATTTTTGTGTATGCGCGAGCTTTACGTGGAATTGCTCCCCCGGTGCTCCCCTACAAGCCTTTCCCATTAATAACTCGAATCCTATGCTATCTTAGTCAAGTGCACCGGCTGGATTCGATTGTTCTCCCTATGAGCTCTTCAAATATGTAATTTTATCCCAATAGCTCCAATCCTTCCCCCATTTCACGTGTTTTTAAACAATTTTAAAAAATTTAAATTCGCCATAGCTTTGAAGATTTTTTACCTTTATGGTTCGGAAGAGCAAAAACTCGACCTCCCAGGTGCCCCCCTCCTGGACAGCATTTTGCCAATTTTTTAAAATAACATCTCTTCAATGTCATTTCCATTATGAAAGTAAGTGATTTTATCAAACCCTGAACTGTTTCAGTGAAATGATGAAATGAGCTAGTCAGGATTAGCATTGGCAACGCAATCCTATCTAGCTCATTTCATTATTTCGTTAGCACCAAAAAAGTGTCATTTTTTTTTTTTTTTTCATTTCATCACTTCACTAAAACAGTTCGGGGATTTAACTAATTCACTTACAACAGGGAAAAGACATCAAAGAGACGCTATTTTAACTTCTTGCGTTAATTGATCCTCTCTTTAGGGATTTGATGAAAGCCCTAATTTCATCGTTTCTCTCTGCGACATATACATACAAGAGGAAAGGTGAAAAAAGATACAGTTAACTCTTTAATATATCTAGAAGTTTTTCCTGTTCTTTCTTTTCAGGATTTCTTGTAGTATTTCATCTGGCCATTAAGTAAACCAAAAAATTATTAATTAAAAAAATATGCTCTGTATCGAAACTGGTCAAAAAAATATCCGGAATTTCAAATAAATTTTTAGAATATTTTCTCAAGCTTGTATATATATACTTTAAAAAAACTAAACAAGTTACTATATACTATATACACCAAAAAAAAAAAAGATTAAGAAGCACATGTTGGGAATTTTAAATTTGTCTACTTGTATATATTAGCTATTAATTAATTTTAAAATTTGAACTATAAGTGCTTCACCCTAGTTTAGTCGAAAATTAGCTATAATAAATCATTTTCTGTGTAACACGAAATATATTTCGATGCTGATTATTTTTCCGATATTTTAGGAGATGAATAATGAAATATTGATTTTACTTTTATGATGTTTTATTTTCGTTATTTCTAAATTAAGGGTTTTGAGTTAGTTATAGAATGGAGGAATATATTTTTTGTGAAACAGATATTTATAACATTTATAGAATAGTTCAAAGAATTATTACTATTTTTGATTTTTACGTTCCTCCTTAGAATAATCTATTGGCATGAAGAAAGATTTTTTTGTCTCTGACAGTTAAGACTTTTAGTGTTTTCTTAAAGGAGTTTAAATACTTCAGTTGACTTTACACAAAAAATAAAAAGCAATTAAAATAATAATAAATAATAAGTAGTTATTTTTTTTATTTCTAATTACAGATATCCGCGTGGAATCTTTGGAAATTATTTGTAATTTTGATATTTATTATTGTGTGTACTCTCTCGCATACACATGCAGTACATTCTTTCTTTTAATCAACGCGGGAGTATAGAAATATAATCGTAAGAGTATTGACTACATTATTGTTTACGCTTAATTAAAAATATGCTCCTGGAATCCTTGGAATTTTTTATAATTTTTATATTTATTATACTATTTTACATGCATATGTTACACTCATTTTTTGTTTGATGAATGCAAGAATAAAAAAATAAACATAAAAGTATTCACAGTATTATTTTCTATTGTTTGCCATAGGTTTTTTTCGAGTAAACTACAACAAAACATGCTGATAAATTTGTCTTAAATAAATTAGTAAGTTTTGAGTAATAATATAAGAATTATATAATAATATAAAATTGTTATTTTATACATAAATGCTTGTACATTTTATCACAAAACATTCTTTATAGCGTATTTAACTTGAGGCTTACATACCTTTTAAACTATGATAACTATTTTCTATATTTATAAGTTTTCATAATAAATATTTATTTTTATAAAATTTAGAGCTTAACAGTTAAATATTTGTATCAAGATTCAGGGGATCTCTCTGCATGTAATGTGTCTAAACAGTATTAAATCATTTCGATGTTACATAAGATTTCAAATTTTAAAATTCGTATTTTGATTTCTTTTTGATGTAATATACAAGTGGCAACACCACATCATGAAGAAATGTGTTACCGTGGAAACAACTGGTTTCAGAATACAGTAAGACCCCACTTAACGCGGGGTATACGTTCCATCAAAGTAGAGTGTAATATGAAATAGCGTTAAACGAGGTTATCTCATCATGTAAATAATGGGATTAGGGGAAGATAGGTAGAAAATTGATCAGGTATTTTACCATTAAATTTATTAATTTTGTTTTTATAACAATAAAACAAAAATGTATTTCTTACAAATATAGAAACATAATAAATGAATATACATATAAAAATAAATAAAATTCTAAGTCAGTATGTTTACATTTCAGATCATACAGTATCTTCTGTTTTTCCAATTTTCTGCATTTTTATCAAGAAGGCATCTAATGTAATTTGCGTTTTCCTTTTGCGCTCTGTAAGAAGTTGTTGGTAAGTGGATAAGGCATCCATAACGCCCCGTCTTGCTTTTGAACTACTGTCAAAATTTGCTCCTGCTTTTTCTTGCTGCTTTATTTTCGTGTTTCTTACTATCACCCATAATAAAAACTAAAAATCATAATATTTGTCACTATAGCAATCGATTTATTATATAAATTTATACTTACAATAACGTTAACAAATGTTTGAAAAGATAAAAATACGTTTTGTATAACACCGCTGGAAAGAAGAAACACAGATAAACTGCTTCAGATATCCGGAAGCCTACCGCTGTGTGTAATTTCGGGGAATTCCACAATTCAAATAAAAGAGCGTTAAACCGAAACAGCGTTAAGCGGGGTCTTACTGTATAAAGTTAGAAACTTGTTACATGGTGTGTGGGGGATGAGAGCACAGTGGCGTAATGAAGAATACTAGGACACCCTGCAAAATCAGGCCTTGGGCCCCTAGACCAAATATGTACATGGTGTCAATCAGGCTTTGCCCTCCCCCGAAATATGGGTGTTGCAGGGGTGTACGTTACGCCACTGGGTGAGAGTATGCTTGTACGTACGTGTGGTGTAGCATCTCGTAGTGAAAAGTAAAGAACTTTTATTAATATAGAAAATTCATGGATTTATAAAATAAATAGCGTAAAATCCGGCGTATAACCCGCACCTATATTTTCAACCTGCATTTTTTTTAATTTTGAGGTATATTCGCCGTGTGCAATGTACGTTATCAATGCTATTATGTTTTAAAGCCATTTGCTCGAGGTATTATCCCAGGATTTTGAAAAAATTTTGTATTTCTAGAAAAACAACCCTTTAAGTTGATAAGGTATGACATAAATAAACACAATTCCGATCTTTTGAAGTCTAAGTTTGTTTGTTTTTATGCCCATTTCGTTTTTTTTTTTTATTTTTGAAACTAGCATTTTTATACCCGGCGTATAACGCGCACCCGTAAATTTCGATCTTATTTTTTGTGTGTTAAAAGTGCGCGTTATACGTCGAATTTTACGGTACTTTCAAAATTATCATTTATGAGTTAAAAACAGGTTTATGTTTTTAAATATTCATGTAACTTAAAAAAAATTCGATTTTGTAGTAGTCTGGTTGAGATCCACACAAGCGGTACCTGCCACTTCGAAAAAACAAACTTTTTAATTCCATCATAAAGCGATAAACAGCCAAATTTGTTAACCTCCCAGCAATATGTTTAATTCATAACATATTCCTCATAACACAATCTCGTGGAATTTTTAATACGCGAACCCGACATTCGCCATATATCAAGTGGAAATTGAAACTATTTCTGTTAACCCTATCATAAGCTATAATATCTTTTCGTGTACGAATGCGCCCTTGGTATTTTGTTATTTATGTTAACAAAACACACTTAAGTTCTTTTTTAAGAATTCTTTCTAACTATTCCTTCCTTCTACTTTGGGTTTTATTTATTAGTCTTTTATTTTAAAACATCTAGAAAAAGTTTTGTGTCTCAGCTTGGATTTTTTTTTTAAAGAAGATGTCTCACATGTGAAATCCAGAAGCAATATAAGATCATCGTAAATCGATAGAGAAGCGTCAAATATATGGATTTAGTGCTATCGCATGGATCCCAAAGTAATTGAGAGAAGAAAAAATCGTTCCTTGTATGTAAAGATGAAAAATAAGATAATAAGTTTGGATAAAAGAGCATGTTATTTTTGAATATTGATAAACTGTAATATCGATTTCTATTAAAGAAAGAAAAAAAAATTTTAATATTTTTCCGGTTCGAAAATTTTAGGATCTTTTAAAATACGATATTTTTTTCTCCTTGCATTGCTTTAAAAATGATGTATGAAACATCTTTTGGTGTAAATTCTTAAGAAAAACACTCAAAAAATATTTCCGCTTTGTAACAAACACTAAAAGTTTAAAATTTTATATTGCTGGAAAAATAAGTAAAAAAAATTGAGGGAAGAAAATATTAATTTAATTCATTATACAAAATAACTATTTTGAATAAAAATACTTGTCGTAATAACTTTCTTTGTTTTATTGCTTATCGATATTCTTAATAATTTAGTTGTTTTTGTTACTTGTATATGCAGAAATTTATTATTCTTTTTCTTCTTCTCCTTATTATTATTAAGTGCTCCAATTAGGTGTTTATATAAAAACAATGATCTAGTTTAATTAAATGTGCTTGAATTCTCATTGATATTTAATTATTTTAACAATATTTTAAAGGGGTTTGATTTAAAAAAAGATATCCGAAAGGTTGAGAGAAAAATAATATTTTTCACTTTTTCTCTCACCCTCTCTTTCTCATACTGCATGAAGAATTTATATAATTACTCATTTTAATGATTATTATGAGAGAAACTGAGATAAATATTTCTTTTTCTCTTTCTCTCCCCCCCCCTTCTCTTGCTCCATGAAAAATTTATATAATTAATCATTATGAAATATATTAAATAAAGCCTAAAATAAAATTGAATGATTTCATATTCTCTCTCTGTGCGAGTACTCAAAAAATTAACTATAATTAATATAATTAATTCACTATATAGTCCCTTGATCATAATAAAATATTTAATAACATGAAAGGATAATAATTTAATAATTAATAATTAAAATAGAATTTCCTTTTTTATTATTAAAGTATTTTCTAAAATTATGTACTCTGTACGTATCGAATTTTTTTTGTTGAAACCGAAACAAAAAAAAAATCCATATAATGAAAATCTTCAAATACAATTTTTTTTTACAGAAAATTAGTATCAATATTAATAAAGAGAAAACGTTATTTAAAGACACCAAACAACTGGCAGCAATCAATAAAAACCTTAATTGAATCAACTTTTTTATCCGTAAGTAATTAAAAACTTTTGTTCAATCGTTCGCTTACTCCTCCCCCTCCCAAAAAAAATGAGAGCAAACATAGCGTGGATTTTTTTTTTTTAATTGTCTTTCAAACTTCAACTGAAAGGAATACCTCTGGCGATCCCTACCAGATGTTAAACATGACGTCACCCCCAAGTGCTTTCGTCACGTGACGTAAAAACTGTGTTGCCAGATATAGACTTGAATCTCTGAGTTATTTTAAGGTTCTCATTTTTCCATTCGCTATTTAAGGGGACTGTGCAAAGGAACGCAGATTCGAATTACTCTACGACAAATGAAAAGTACTTTCTCAGTTAAAATAATGCCCATTACGCATTCTTATATGTATATAATTATCTCCATTGCATGAATACTTACGATGACTCGGAGAGAAATTAAATTGCGAGCATACCTATTTCTTTACTCTTCGTTTCACTAGGATGTTTATTAATAAAAAAGTGTAAATAAACGGTTATGAAAAATCTAAAACAGTATTAAATAACATTTCTACGTGATAAGAATAATTTTAAAAGATTATTTTATTTTAAGCAATGCTCTTTAAATGCGGGATAAAAATCAACATAAACATACTTTTTAATGAAAAAATAAAATAAATAAATAAATCTTTTTAAGAGTGCACAGTACGATTCGATTGACAGAAATCGGTCAAGAAATCAAATCTAATTTTTTTAGCCTAAATTATTCTTTATATACTTTTCTATAACTTCTCAAAATTTGAAAGCTCTAAACTTTCAAAACGCAGAATTATGATGGCTTTTACGTTCGTTTTTATTCAAATCCTTACGGCACAAATTAAAATTTTAAACTTACTTATCTCAGAAAAATAAAATAACTAGTTTGTCCTCATTTAAATCGTTAAGACTTTTTTTTCTATTGTGCCTAATGTTTTTTTTTATCTACTGCTAATAGTACTACATATAACGAAAGATTATATACATTTTTGCAAAGCAATACTTATTTTTTAAAAAATAATTTAACTCGGAATTTACACATTTTTAAGGAATTTTCGATAAACATTCATAAGAGGAAGTATTGTACGAATTGGTATTCGTACAATAATAAGTTGTTATGGCAAAACCCATGCCAATTTTTTCTACACATACATACTTGTCAATCAAATTCCATGCGTGTACGTAAATTTTTGTAGAGGTAGCATTTTAAAATCATTTCTCAAATTGTAAGTTTTTATCTTAAATAATTAAATGGCTAGCTTTTTTATGAAATTTTGAGCCCGAAATCTGTTTTAATAGTAGGCAACCAAAAAAAATTTGAGAATCTTTAAATTAAAAATTTTTGTCCCCTTAATGTAAAAATAAAACAATAAAATTAATAATTTTAACATTAATAATTAACCGATCAAATAGATTTGTATTAATCAAATATAATCCTAATCCATTAAACATAAATTGAATTAAAATGTTTTTTTTAATTTATTGGATGAAATTTATTAAATCAATTGGATTTTCAATTAATTAATATGAAAGATTTTTTTTTGATACGGTAAAAGTTAACAAACAAAACGAAAAAAATGAAAAATACTTTTATTTGTTTATTTTTTAAAAAATAATTGAACATCCTATTTTGAAATGAATTACGAAAAGCAAATGAAGGATAAATTTAGTTTTAAGTTTCTTATTTCAATTATTAGAACTTTGAGTTTTGTTTTTGAATATAACACAGCCTCTGAAATGCTGTCATATGTATAATTAAACTTTTGATAAAAATCCTATGTAGAAAACGTTTAGTACTTGAGCCTTTTTTCCAAAAACTTCACGTAAAAAAGGAATTTTCCAAGACTTCTTGAGAAAATGTATCTGTTTTGTAGTTATTTTGCCAATACAAATTTGCTTAGGAAATTATTCTCTCGTCAAATGCTGTATTTTATGAAATAGATTCGATGCTTTTTTTAGATGCTTTAGATTTAGATTTATTACTCGTGTTTGATTCTGTTGTCAGACACAGAGTAGTAATTTTTATGAAAATTTTCAATTTTTATTGTAAAATATTTCCCGTTTCCCTAAATATTTTTCTAAATTTTATTTTATTATATTTTGCGTATTAGTTTTGATTTTATTACATTTCGTATTTCTTGTGATCTCCATTTGTATATACTGTAAATCTTCTACATATAATCAATACTTTAAATAAATACTTCCTTCATTCCTCTGTGGCACGACAGCCCAAGGTGGACTTGGCCACATCAAGAAGCCTTTTCCAAGCTAGCCTTTTTCCTGCTAGTGCTCTCTAATTCCTAGTTCTTAAAACTAGGAGATCTTTTTCTAGGCCATCAATCCATCTGAGATTTAGCCTGCCCTTTCTTCTTGAGCCAATTGGTTGAGCATTGAAGACTTTTTTAGTGGTGTGGTCTTCGTTTATTCTTATAACGTGACCTGCCCATTTAATTCGTTGTATTTTGATGAAGTGAACACTGTCAGATTCTTTGTGTGATTGATAGAGCTCTAAATTTTATCTTCTTCGCCATGTTCCATTTTCCTGAATTCCTCCAAAAATTAAACTTAAAATCTTCCTTTCGTAGATACTTACGTTCTCATCTGTTCGAGACATGGACCAAGTTTCACATGCATAAGTTAATACTGATTTTAAAAGACTTTAATACAATAAAACCTTTGTTTTTCTTTTGATTAAATTTGATTTCATATATTTTCATATTCCAGTAAGACATCTATTAGCCATAGTAATTCTCTTTTGGATTTCAGTAGTATAATCGTTTCTATTGTTAATTTCTGAACCTAAATAAGTGAAGCTGTCAATAACCTCAAAACTATACTCTGAAATTTTAAAATGGGAATTGTAAAAAATATCAATAAATACTAATCGCTGTTATTAAATAATTTTTACTGGGGGTATTATAATAAAAATTAAAATGCTAATTGAGTATTAAAGGGGAGGTAATATTAACATTGCACCTTTAAATAAGTGTTACCTTTCAATAATTATATTCAACCTAACAATTTACAGGGGGTCTGTTATTTTTAATTATTTTATACTAAGCTATAAAACAGCTATTTACTAAAAGCTGTAAAACAGTATACATTTGAACTTACGCACGTTAGAACGAATTTACATAATATGTAATCTGGGACTCAGGTTTTTTATACGAAATTCTTAAATATTTTTATGTACAACATATATGTGTGAGTGGGCTTATTCGTAATTATTTTACACTGTAAATATTGTATTCTACTCAGATTAATTATATCTGATTGCAGAATTCATCTCGACTTGTACAGCTCTGAATTATTCACATGCTATCTTTGAAAGAATATCTTTCTTTCCGTCTCATATTTAAAAAGAAAAATTAACGGAAACGACGTTAATCAATTTCTATCTATAGCATATCTGTAGCATGCTCTTGCGTAATGCATTTTGGACGAAAAATATTTAAAAGCAGAAGTGATGTCATTCATTTCACTTCATCCTAACTAATAAGATTTTTTAATTTAAATATTATTAAGTAAATATTATTTTTAAAAAAACATAAATATGTTCTAAGCTTGTGTATGCTTAGAATTCTCTGAGTTAAAATTAATTGTTGAATTCTAAAAGCAACAAAACTCATATCATATTTTTCATTTCACATTTGCGCAATTTATATTAATTCGTGTTTATATATATACTAGCTGCATGGCCCGGCTTTGCACGGGCTTTCTCTTTCCCTCATGACGCCAGCAATTATGTGTGTGCTTGTACGCACGCAATGTGAGTGATTTCTAAAATTATTTCATTAAATTTCCCTTTTTCGAAATTTGTTCCAGATATTTTCGATTTAAGACAGGTTTTTTCCCTCCCCTCACAGATAAAATATAGCTTCAAATTTCGATCTATGACTTTTAAAAAACAATATTGCATTAGTTAAAAAATTATTAATGTGAAGCAATAGAAAGAAAACAATTCTTTAGCTAGCTTAAAAATGTCTCTGAAATGTATTGTTATCCGAAATAATAGACAATGCACTTTTTTAATTAACAAATAATTAATTTAGTAATGAATTAATAGAAATACTTTTAAAACACACACACACATATATATATATATATACACATATATATATATATATATATATATATATATATATATATATATATATAAGTTATAAAAAACAGTATGGGGGAAGCGTAGATATATATTTACATGTATTGAAAAAAAAACATTCAAAAAGAAAAAAAAACTAAATGATAAAAACATTTTGATATTTTATTTTAATTTCATAGTTTTCCTTCCACTGTGATAGTTAAAAATTTTGTGTAATGAACGCTTAAAATAGTGTAAATAATTTATATCAGGAAGTGTAATACATTAATATTACTTTTTGTCGTATTTCAAGTGACTTATCATTAGAAATTTGAATTAAAAAAACTTCAATAAATCTCAGTTATACAATTTTCGTTGAATGTTGCACATCATATTAAAACTAAAACACCCTTGTGTCACAAAACATTTTCATTATTTTACCACATAAAGGTTTGAAATATGTTAACTCCCGTTATTTTATTTCAAACCAAAATTCAAATATCTTTCTTCTGCTCATATTTCGTCCACACGCGACTAACACTTCAACAAAAACTTCTAAAAGTATCATCACAACTCAAAAAACGTATCAAACATGACATCATCCCTCGGAATAAAACCTGGAAGCAGAGGAAGGCATTGCAAGTCTGATTCTTTTTGCTTACAAGACACAAAAACACGACCCCAAAAACATATCTGCACCAAAAGAAAAGAAAGAAAAGAATGTTCACAACTCAACGTAACTCCACCTTCCAGCAAAGAGACATCAGAAGTTCTGCGAGTCAAAAGGACTGTCATCGTTTGCTTTTAAGAAAAGGGGTGCTCCAAACGAAGCTTGTCATGCGACAAAATAAATTCCCTTTCCACTGACGTGACAGACAACTGCTGAAGTGGCGGAATCAATTCCTTGGGGATGCTAGAGGTCAAACGCCTTTTTAAACTGAGATGCCTCAAAGAATTTCGACACGCTGGGAGGTGAGGGGGAGGAGGGATGGTGACTGCGAGGTTGAACTTTTCAGTTTGCTTGAAGAGGGATTGCTAATGTATTCAAATTGGTTATGTCAACAGAACACGATTATTGTGGTAAGGGATGAGAATCTTAAGAATGTTCATGGATAAGATTTTTATATCTCGGATGGTTTGTTTGCTGGATTTTGCGATTTGTTCAGGATTTGCTTTATATTTGGTCAATGAATATCTACGAATTTTTCTGACTGATAGGATATTTGAATTAGAGGAAATAATATTGCGAGATGTCTTAAAAGACCTTAATTAAATGTGTTTGAATGAAGCTGTCTTTGTGTGCAGTGTTAAAGAAAACAATTCACAAACTCGCAATATTTTTATATAGAAAGATTTCCCAATCATCATTATAATGGTTACTAAACCTTAAACGGAACTAAGTATTTAACAAGTCCATTTTTAGCTGAATAAATATATTTTTCAGATATAAAACCTTATCCAAATTTCTCTCCTATATTGTATTAAGTCGATTTTTCACATTTCGAGCAATCCATTCTTATAGGAATTTTTCTTTTGATTGTGTTGATTGGGATGACATTTAATAGAGGAAGTACTCACATGTAAATGAAAAATCTGATCAAGGGATACGAGAGAAAAAAAAGTTTGGAAATGCTGCTTTAAAGTACTATGAAACACGAAACCTATTTAGATGTAACATAAAGTTAAAAACAATTCTATGATTAATGAAAAAAATTGTAAATCTATAGAAGACTCTTAAATTTAAAAAGAAAAAAAAGAGAAACGTTCTAAAGCTAAGTGGGTTAACCACTTAAATTTACGCTAAATATGGAATATGTTTCAATTAGAAAAATATTTCCAAATCTAAGTTCTATTTTTCAACGTTTAATCAGATGTCTAAGGCAATAATTAAATACGAGCTCATGTCCCACATGAAATTAAAATCCTATTAAATTTAATCATATAATGCATAAAATCATAATTGTTTTGCTTTAAATTCTATTTTGGCTCTTTAAACATCTTTTATACTCAATGCTACCACAGTCTTTAAAAGAAATCTTAAAGACATCTTTTCGGGAATATTTATTTTGTCTTATTAAAATTCAATTTCAAACTGAAGCAATTGGCGTTTTATTTTGATGTATTCATAAATTAAATTTATTCATTTCTCGTACGATTATTAGTTTTACATGAAAAGTTTTTGTATTACTGAATGTCAGTTTTAAGGGGGTTCACCCATGTGATGGCCTGTTTCTTTAGCATTTTTAGGGAATTTTTTTGACGACCAGTGAAAAGATAGAGCTTTAAGTTTTTTTTATCATTAATTTATATGTATTTTAAGAGCATGTATATAAATGTTTAGCCAAAAATATCCAATAGAACGTGAACTATAGCGCTCTGAACTCACCAACGCTCTCTTCCTCCACGATTCTGGCTAATTGGCTTATCTAAAATAAAAAAAAAATAATGGCGTTTTAATCTATAAGCTTAATTGCACGGAATGGAGTGTACTTAATTGAAAATATTAAAAATTGGATTTTCGATAGACCTTTGAAGAAAAAGTTTCGAATTTCATGGTTGTTTTCGTTATGTTTTTTTATTAAAAAAATATAAATATTTTGAATTTTGGAATGAGATCGTACTCCATTCGGTGCGTCTATTTGTGCTGAATCTACCCTATAAATCTGAAGTCATTCGATCAAATCGTTCTTGAGATATGATGGAAGGAAATTTTGAAAAACAGTTTTGAGAAAAATGCGTTTAAAGTTTCAAGTTCGATTAAATCGTTGAAAATCTTAACTTACACTTATAATCGGTGATGCTCTTCGAACCTAAACCAAGACTAAAACAAGTTCAACGAAATATTCATTAACTATATAGATATTTCCTTTCAAAACTATACAAACTTGTCAATACTTGTATGAACGTATATTTGCATAAAAGAATCAATGGTATTAAGCCGACTGTGCACAATAGGCCCAGCCTTCAATTGATAACTCAGCGCTCCGAACAGCTGCTCTTCTAACACTTGCTTCTTTATAACGACTTCGAATTTTAAGAAATCACTTTACCACCGTATTCCAGACATTTTAAGGAAACAATGAAAAAAAAATTTTTTTTTATTAACATGTGTGAATTCCCTTAACAACAGTTTTAAAGTTTGTGTTTCACGAGTGGTATTTTATAAAATTTGTTACACAGCTGATATTTTATATTTGTAAAAAATAATACTTTAAATAACTCACAGCATTGGAAAATATGGTCGTTTCGTACATTTTATTACAACTTAAATCATAAATTACTTCGAAAAAGAAAATTTTCCCCTTACATTTTTCATCGCCCTTTTTATTCAATGAGGAGGAAAAGATCCCAAAATTTTTCTTTCACGCCCGAAAATTGGATTTGGCTGCAGCCTGCTTCTAATGTGACTCACACACAAATTTATTTTAAGAAAATCCTACATAATAACCCCAGAGTGGTATAAATTATATTAAATTTGTCATAGCTTAAAAACGTAAAGTAATTGACTTTTCCGCTGTGGTTAACGGAAAGTAAAGATAAGCTCTCTAGCTTCTCCCCTTTTTCTAAAAGAAAAAAAGGTTCATCCTTCCTATAGTGGAGGAGGTTCCTGGAGGTTTCGATTGCTGTTATGAAAAATAAAGAATGTAATCGTAACTTATCTCAAGATATTGCTCCGGTATGATTTCCCTCGGTAACTCATACGTTTACTAAGATAATAGGAAACTTAAATTGCATTTTTTTTCCGTGTTGCTTCTTTGATGTACTGAAATATATTTTACAGATTTGTGACGCGGATAAAGATTTTTTTGTAATATTTTTTGTTAGATAATGTTAAACTTTATTATGCTACTGTGAATTTAAAAAAAAATATCCCGAACGCTGCCATAAAGCAATACGTATAAATTTATAAGCAAAAATTTATTTTGTACCTCCTCCTCCCTCGCTTCCGACTCCAATGCACTGCTACCAACGTTTTTTGGCTGCAGTAGTCTAGTGATCGAGGTCACGGAACTGGCGAATAATGAGTTCAAGCTTATAATGCCACTGAAGACCCGCCGTGTAGAGGGGATGTTGTACATTAAATCTGTCGAGGCTCGAACGTCCTCCCGTTGGTGTGGTGGTCCAGCTCAGGCATCGTCCTTGTCGTTTGACCATGGTTCAGAATTACGAGGTCCATGTTCATTAGCCCTCGTGCAGCTTTAATATAGTGCGACGTAAATATAACTCCACAAACTCTACCAACGTTTTTGCTCCCTTTCAATCCTCAAAACATGCATTAAAGGAGCTCTTTTATGAAAACCCTTCATGGCTGGTTACAATTTTTCTTTAATTGCGTTATTACATCAATTGACTCAAAACGGAAACCGACCGCGAAGAGACAGCTTCAACCGAGGAAATGAGAAAAAGTCCATCGATGCTCTATCAGGTAATGTCCAGCTTGTGAAGCCATATTTGTTAATTCTTTTGTGAAAAATTCACAAAAAAATAGGGATGTTGCTAGCAGAAACGTTGTAGGGCATCGACCTACTGGGTGCTGGCCCAGGGTGTCGAACTCGGGAAGGTCCTCGTCTCATTTTCAACTCCTCCTCAATAAGATCCGCATCAGAATAATTTAATCGTCAAATCTTATTTCTGGATGTATTCTTCGAAAAACTGAGAAATCGTATGATTCAATCTCGTTTGAATAATTTAGTCTTTTGATGAGTATAGAAAATATGATATTATCACCAGTTAATTTTTAAGACATAATTAACGATTTTGTGAATTTAAAATGCAGGAAACGAATTTTCTCATAGAACATTTTATTATGGATTGCTTTTGTTGAACTTTTCATGAACATACACCACATTTCGTAACAGGGTCGCAAGTGGAGCCTACTTTTAAATAAGAGCCTAAGGCATCAAAGCGTCCCTGGTTGGGGAGTCGTTATCGTAATTCAAAACCCCTGAGTTACCTCACAAATTAGGTTGTTTTCGACGAATTACTTACGAAACACTCAAATAATACTCTTTATTGGCCACCTGGCCAGTTGGCAGAAATTCATAAATTCACATCATCACCACAATCAAAGAATACGGTCAACATTACCAGTGGCGTAATGTACACCCCCGCAACCCCCGAATCGCGGGGAAGTCCGGATTCTAGGAGTCTCAGAGCCTGATTTTATGGTTTTGCAATCCTTTGTAAGATCCGGCTCGGGTCCCTAAGCTTGAATTTGCACTGCGGCGAGTAGCACACACAGGAATTTTTCAGGGGGGGAGGGGGGGATCCGGGGTCGAAAGTTCACCAATTCTTGTATCTTGCTCCTTTTGATTTTGTCGATTTTCGGGAACAAAATAAGTAAACAACCAATTATTGAATAAATAATTAGCATTAATTAATAAAATTAGTCATTAATAACAAATACTTAATTAAATTTTTCGTACTATATACTTAGAATTATAATCAATCGGAAAAAAAATCAAGGGCTTTGGGGGGGTCCGGACCCCCAGAACCCCCTTGTGTGCGCCACTGAGTGCGGCCATAAATAACCTCCGTTACACCACTGAACATTACCTTAATTTTTGAGCGATTTCGAAGTGGTATTTTCTATTTTGCTTCTCCTTTCAGGCATTAAAACTTGTTTAACATTTCAAATGTGTTTATATTTCAACAAGAATAATTCATGTTCTTTGTTATATTAATATTTATTTTGTAGAATCAACGAGGTTTAAATTCTTCTCTCTCATTAAAAACGAATTTATTTTCAGACGATAAAATGAAATAAATTCCTGGTGTTGCCACACGTTTATATAAGTCACAAAAATATTTGAAATAAGTTCTAAAGCCAATATATATATATATATATATATATATATATATATATATATATATATATTTAAAAAAACATCTAGGTGTACTTTTTTATTACAATAGTATATATATATAATATATATATATATATATATATATATATTAATTACGTTCGTTTTTATAAACATCTCATTACCTTAATAGTGAGACCGTGGTAATGAATTTTAAATCGATAGCCATCTATTTTAAAGTCGAGGGGTGGTACATTAAATGGGGCCGGTCCTAAAATCTTCACGTGGCGTACTGCAGAACTAACGAGAGGAAGAGAGATATACTAATTAAAATATCATCTTCACCTGAGTATCATCAGAATTACTAGGCCTGTCATCTATACTGCAGTGCTGCTCTAGTGTAAAGATTCTTAATTTTGGGTGCACGTTGTTTGAGGGGGGAACAAAATGAAAAATTGAAAAATGATTAAATTAAACTAAATTTAAAGAGGTGAAAAGGATGCGCTCATATTTCTCCAATTATAAATGACATGATGAGCTAAAAGGGAAGGAAAGTGTGTGATAATTTAAGTAATGCGATTATCATTTCATGAGAGGGGTCGTGAAGGATATTCGAATGAGCTAGAGGAGTTTTCAATTATATTTTTTTGCGGTTTTGGGTGACTTTAAATATATAGGCATTTCTTGTTCTTAGTCTTACATTTCTATTTAAAAGACAGATGTAGTTACTCTCCAGGGACCATCTCAGATATGCGCTGGGAATATTAAGTTTATTGGTGCAATTACATTCGGAAAATATCCCCATTGTATGCGTACTAGTGTCCTTTCATAAAAATGGAATCAGTTAGTACTGCAACCCTAAAAAGGGTTGTGACAAAACTTGTTTTGAGAAATGCGTCGTTTATATTGTCTTTGAGCACTAGTCATGGAAAAACTTTCATTCAGGCATGAGTCCTCCTTCGATTCAAAAGATTTCACGTAGCCCAAATTGTACTTTTCGATGGCATCCGTTACTGCAATTTCCAACCTCCTTCTGGAGACGAATATCTCTTAACGGCATTTTCGCCAAATGCAGCGTTTGAATTTTGTGTCTTGCCTGCTGCGCATCTTTCAAGAATAGTGTATGAAGCTAAACGCTGATAAACGGGCATAATTTTTTCCATTACTTGTTACGACAAGTAAGTTCTCGTGGAACTTTTATGTGAGCTTCTCCAGCTGCTTGACGTGACATTTCGAGCATTTTTTTCTTCACCTCTTTCTTTTTAACGGATGAGTTGTGCATGCATTTGTCAAATGTTTTTCTGTCCAATGTTGGCATGTTAAGCAAAGATGAAAAAGTTTCCAAAGCAGCATGCCCTCTGCCTATGGATAGGAAGGCACTCACCAGCTGTTTATATCATGTTAATTTTTAGCTTCCCCTTGGAAACTTGAACTTTGCACTTCCAGAGCTTTCATGACATGATTCGCATAAAAGTTCCATCTTTGTTCCATCTTTCCATAAAGTTTCCATCCCCATGGAACGGTGTATTTGAATAACAAGGGCACAGTTTGTATAATATTTGCAAGGGACTTTCTGCAATAGTTCAGAAAATACAGCCTTGTGGATAAAAATGTAGCTTGCCTCAGGATATGAAGATGTACTTGGATCCAAATAATTGCTCTCTCTGCAATATCATAGTATTTCTACATTTTACATCAACAGTTTCAGGAGATTTCTACCACACATCACTTCTTGCTATTTTCAGACATCTTTTTTTAGTAGGACTACCTTCAGTTTTCCTATATCTCGATGATATAAGTTCTATACTAATAACTTTAAACCAGTGGTTCTCAAACTTTCACTACTGGCGACCCAATTTTCAATCACAATTTTCATCGCGCCCCCCTAAAAGTAATAATGTATTGAATGCAATAATAATGCACTTTGGCGCTAAAGCTACAATACGATCAGAATTATAAACCGTACAAAGTAACAAGATAAGTATTAAATTTTGTATAAGTTACTTTTAAGTAATATTTTTTTTTTTTACTTTTTAGTTCGATTCACTATAAAAGCGCGTTTTTTGTTTGTTTCAAAACTATAATTTGTTTTATAATTATTTTTACTATACACGATAATAATCAGAATTCTAGTGAATAATTTAATTAAGAGAAAATATACTTACCTACTTTCAAGAACTTTTCAATTTTTCTTTGAAAATTTGAGACAAAATCCAATAAAACTAAGGAAAATGTTTCAAATGTGCGTGTCCTTAATAAAGGATTTAAATCACAGACACTTTTCGCTAACACAGGAACGTTATTTTCCACAGCAAAACTATCATATTTTGTTCACTTTTTTGTAGTTTTCTGTAGTTTGATGATCTACAAATAGCATTTTGAACTTTTCTTCTTTGTGTCTTTTTGACAAGGTGAAGTGCTACATTATGGCTTCATAGTTTTCTTCATATAGATCTTTAGGCAGCATTTGAAAATTTCAAATCAACTCAAACGTTTCATGTCTAACGCTTTTCTGATATTTACTTTTCGCTATATCTTGATTAATATGCATTATTTCAGTAGGTTCTTCAATAGCTTGATCAGTTTCAACTTTTTTCAATAGGAATCACAGATGCCCATTTTTTTTAATATTCTGCTCATTTACATTTATAAACCATAATAAGTCACACAAAACTGCAATCAAAACCACAAAATTGTTCATGGGGAAAGTGAAGCATGTGTTCTAAGCAATAATTTTGTAAAACGTTTTTCATTATGCATTATATGTTTCAAATTACTCAAAAATAAATCTTGGCCAAATAATTCTTCAAAGTGCTCAATATGCTTATCCATATATCATAAAACGCTTTCACATGGAAAAAGGCGAAACAGAAATATATTATTTACAACTTCCCTAAAAAAACGACGGAGATAACCATACCTGTAAGTTCGAAGGTCAGCTAAAGTAATATTTTAGGTTAAAAGAGACGTAATAAAAAATCTCTCTTCGTGGGATTACAGCAAAGCAAACATTTTTTTTTTAATTTGGTTATAGGATCAAAGATGGCTAATGAGCGTTTGAAGTGGAATCTTTTATTTTTGATGATCCCCAGATGATAAAAATAAATTATATCAGTGTAAATGTGTATTTTTTATTATGTCAGAGAGCATTTTGTTTTACTTCATTCCAAAAAATTATTTAATACTTTTATTTTCAATACGCTCGCGCCCCCCTCGCAGGGTTACCGCGCCCCCCCAGGGGGCGCGCCCCACAGTTTTAGAAACACTGCTTTAAACAACAAAAATGCAATTTAAAATGAGCTTTAGTTCTTAAACGAACTTTTTGTTTTGGTAAAACCAATATAAAGTTAGAAATAAAATTGAACGAAAAATACAAACGCAACTTTGAACGAATTGTATACAAATATGCCAATTTCAGTCTCAGATACAGTTAAAACAAATTGTTGTCATCCTGAACTTGATAAACTAACATTTAACGACAAAAATTAGCGAGGCTTTGTCTACAGTAAATAAAATTCTTAATGTCAAAGTACGTGACAGCTTTGTTAGCATGACATTAGAATGTAAACAAACGATGGCTAAATGGAAACTACCCCATAACTCAGTAAGAAATGTATAAAACCAAAAAAAAATTTTGCGTTTGATAGAGAGGCTAATATAATATTAAAATAAATTAAAAAAATTTCGATATTTTGGTAAATTTTCCGCATTTTAACTGTCCACTGTAGCCTTAAAATGAACCAAGTTGCCTCATTCACAAATTTAGATTAACTAGAGTAGTGGTGTACACAAGGGTGGGGTTTGGGTATTCAAACACCTCCCATAGACCAACAGATCTTTAATTTTTAGCATTAAGATTACCTCTTGGTGTTTTCATCTACGTCTTTTTTAAATATAACTCCCCCTCCCCATGAAAGTAGTCTGTGAACGCCCCTGAACAAGATAGTGGCGTAACGGAGAATATTAGGGCCCCCTGCAAAGTTAGGTATTGGGAAGTAATCTCCAGATCTTACAAAGGGTATGCATTTTTTTGGCGTCAGTCATGCTTTGAGCTCCCTTGAATCCTGGTCTCCCTGCGATGCGGGAGTGTACGTTACACCACTGGAACTAGAGCATGTACTATTAAGTGAAGTATGAATTATGTAACAACTTTTATGCAAAATTGTTACTTTTATTTACGTAGTTATTTGTATTGCAAACATCTATATGCTATCCATGAAGAGAGTTAAAGTAATCAAATGCATTACTAGCTCAATAAGATTCAATAATGCAATTGAACAACTAATTTGAATCGTCACTGGAAAACTCCCTTCAACTATACTTAAAAATTAGGTTTAACGGATTTTGACGTAGAGCATTTCTTCCCAAGCAAGTTTTCTAGGTTCTTGTTCTTAACATTCTAGAACAGGGGTCGGTAACCTATGACACGCGTGCAACATGTGGCACGTGGTGCAGTTCTCAGTGGCACTCTGCACTACTCTGCAAATTCGTCAATTTTCGAATGGACAGAAGTTGATGCATTTTAAATGAACCTTATTTTGACAAGCATCTTCAGAATTTTAGACATTTATGGAATTACGAAAAAATCTGACAGAGATAACTCTAAAGATAAATTTACAGCTATTTTATAAGTTATTGAATGGCATTGGTGACGAGATTTAATTGTTTGTGAAGAATGAAAGTTGCGTGTACTCTGTTTTCCGCATTTGGTTCTGCATATTATAGTAAGAAAACTTTCTTCATAAGAAAAATGTTTCGAGTCCGCAAAGAAATTGTATAACAACTGAATGCTCAGAATCGTATCAAATTGAAATTCTCAAATTATACCCCTGATTTTGCGATGTGAAAGTGTGTGTTTGTGTGTACAGCGGTGTAAGGACTAGATTCGCATTAAAATTTTTATTTGTCTTTTTAGTTAACTATAATGAAGGGAATACTTATATTTTACTTTGTCTATTTCTTATTTTAATAAGTATGCTTAAAACACATAATATTTGTTCAATTTTAATTTTTCTATTTTTGTTGAAGAAATAATTATATTCTATGCTGTTTATTTTTTATGTTATGAAATATCTTTAAATAATGCAAAAGTAATGTGTGTGTGTATAAAAAAACTACAAATTTATACATTATTGACCTCTATTCTAAAACTCTGCATGCATTATAGTGGGAATCGAATTGCTTCAAAAATGTTCTACTTTGTGGCACGCTGAGTCTTATTGGTAGATTAGTTTGGTACACCCCACAGAGAAAAGGTTGCCAACCCCTGTCCTAGAATATGCTGTTTAAGCACTTACAATTTTCTTTGGAAAGACTTGGAAACGGAAACACCAGAAACTATTTTTTTTTCTAGTGGAATAGGAATTGAATTTTTAGACTAATGTATTACTTGGAAATTTAAAGTTAATAGTAGTAACAATTTCGTACCAGTAAAATAACACACACACTTATATAGATAATAACTACTGTTACTTTGAAGTATTAATCTTTATTTTAATTAGAAAATCAACTTTAAAAAAATTTAAACAATTGTAATAAGTGCCAAACATTCCCGTTTAAAAGGAGGGAACCTATCAGCAAAATTCTGTAATTCAAGCTTTAAAATACATGCATCAGGAGAGATTAAATGTAGTTGAAAAGTCTTTTGAACTTTCAGTTTCAACCTTTTCTCCTTCAATCTGAAGCATCAAAAACGCTTTTCATTGCTGTAGATTCCCACATATACTACGTATATCCACTACATATTTTTTTCATAATATCTTCTAACAAGCATAATTGCACGCATGTCTATTTTCAAAGTCCAGTTGTTTTCTTTGAGAGATAACACTTAACGGTAAAGCTCATTTAAACTGTAAAAATAACGTTTAATTCTAATTAGTAAAAATATCTCTCTCATTACAAAAGCAAGCATAGTATTGGATAATATTTTTGGAAATGTCTGCTACTCTTTTATTTCATTAATGTTTAAGGTGTGTTTATGTATTGTTTTCATAACGGTTGGAGCTTAGTTCCCTGAAGTTAATTTAAAATATCGGATTATCGGATGTGCTTTACATTTTTCGCCTCTGTTATTTTCTCTAATTAACTCACGCTGTGCGTACCAAATGTTAAAAGAAAAGCATCGTATCACCAATAAATTTAATTTTCAAGGTTTTATATATTTAGCGTAACAGAATTTATAAATTGCTTAGCTTAGGGATTCAAGAAAAAGTTCGATAAATAATGTCGAATCTTTCAAAAAGAAAGAGTTGCGATTATTTCGTTTCGTAAAAATGATTAGTTGTACATTAGGGAGGTTCACTGTTATAGGGAGAAACATTGTTATTAATCAGGACCTTCCTATGTGTAAACTGTATGTTACTATGTGTAACCACTTTGATGACTCTATAGTTTTGAGATTAGGAAAAAAAAATTTTTTTAATCATTTCAAAATGCAATAATGCCAAAAAAAAAAAAAAAAGGGTTGAATTTTCGAAAAAAATTTTAGAAGGTTTAATTTTGATTAGATAACTTTAGTCTTAAAATAATTATTTTTATGCAATATAAATAACCAAAGGGATGCCGCCCCACCCAGTATGGTGTTTATGACACTCGGCTTGTAACTGAGTGAGTTCGGGTTCAAATCCCGAGTAAGGCATGGATGTATCTTCGAGAAAAGAAATCGGACTTTCGCCTGAAAAGGATTCCTGTCTCGAATGGATAACAGCACACCACTTCTGTTCTATTCTGGGATCATCGTTTGTGTAATAAAGTCTATATTCTTCTATGTTTGTATTATATGTTTCTGTTCATCTATCTCTCGTCTTTCATATGTTTCCCTGGATGAAACACACGACAAGAACTACCAAAGGAATGTTGATGAATGAGTAAGGAGTACTGGGTAATAAGTACTGAACTATGAGTAATGAGTTATACAATCAGTGGCGTAACGGAGAATACTAGGCCCCCGTGCAAAATCAGGTTTTGGACCCACAGCTGGAGGGTACATGGTGTTAGTCAGATTTGGGGCCCCCTAGAGCCCTGCGCACCTCCGTGATGCGGAGGTTGCGGAAGTGTACGTTACGCCACTGTATGCAATGTATATTCCAACAATTCGTAACCCTTCTTTCTCTCGTGTATCATCTAATCAGTCCGATCCAAACTTTTTTCCCTCTTACGTTTTATCGTGCACTGTAATTCCGGCAGTTCTTTTTTAAAAAAATTTCTAATTTTGCGACAATATTTAAGAAGTTTCATGCATCAGGGTACGCAGAATGGACAGAAGGTCCAAATTCTTCAAAAAGAAACCGTGTATTCTCTCACGCCTGGGGGTAAAGCAGGTGTTGAGCTGATTTTGGAAACCACTTTGATGCGATTACACCCCTTCCTTCTCCGACACCCAGATGGCTCTCAGTCACAATGGTTTATAGAAAGAATACTCCTGTTGGACAAGTTATCTATTATTTCATTCCTTCGCACATATGGGTCGCGAATTTCTTGAATGATAAGAATGCCGGCCTGTTGTGAGGAAGACACATCTGGGAAGGTATTTCGAATGTCAAAGTGACAAGTCGATTGATAGACCCTCCATATGATGTACCAGATACGGCGACGCAGTTGATCTCAGTCGTGACGGCCTATTGTCTCAAGAACCATTGGAGTTGGGACTAAGACGAAGAATCCTAGCTGTTGATCTGCAATGTTTACCAACCAGAAAAAATTGGGGCGTGAAAAAGGCCCGCCCGATCATTTGAAGATCTCCGGACTTTAAGGCATTTTTTCGATGAGAGGACAGATACTGCGATGTCGTGAGCCTTCAAAATTACTTCATTTCTTGGTAGCGAGAGGGATCAGGCAGATTTTGGCTGAAAGGCATTTTATTTATAAATTAATTTTAAAAAATTAAATTCATTTTTATTTAGTCTGACCTTTACAGCATTTTGCTGAAGAAAAGTTAAAGTACTAAAGTCACTGTAGCATAAATTACTTCCACTTATTATAATTTAAAAGGTTCAAATACTTTAACTTTATTCCCTTTGTGACAATACTTAACATACAAATTAGTTTTTAATTTTTTTCTCTTCATCTATATACCGGAGAACATCTTTTCAGCATAGATAAAAAGCTTGAAATTCGTGAAAAAAAGTTTCATTCTACCCTGTAATAGAACATGCATCAATATTTTTTAAGACAAAAACTAAGAATCTTCCATCTCAAATTTAATAACTGTTCAGACTGACTTGATTGATTCTGATTCAACTTCCCGATTCTGCAACGCTATTTGTGTTGCTTTTTGGTCTCGTTGCTTCTTTTATTGTGGGACGTGGTTCCTGAGTGGTCATGGTCACGAACTCGAGATTGGTGATTTGTGAATTCTAGTTTAACTGAACACCCGCCTTATAGAGGGGCTGATGCCCATTAAATCTGTCGACGCTGAATGTCCTCTCATTGGCATAGCAGAAAAGTTTGGAGAGTGTGGTGCCTGTTGAGGTATGGGTCTCGTTACTTGAACACGGTTCAAAATTATGAGGTTCGTCACCTAAAAGCTCTCACGTTACTTTAGAGCTAGGGTAAACATTACGTCGATCGCGATCGACAGGTGGACTGCCTATACATTTTGGGGTGACCGCCTGGAGATTAGCCGTCAGTAATTGTATACCGAACTATTTAAGATTAGCTGACAGTATGCAGACTAAGTCTTCAACTGACTGTAACAACAAAAACTAACTTTAGATAAAAATGTTTTATTTTTTTTAATATACTTTGAATTGTTTGATTATAGATGCATCATTTGATATTGTCACACATTTTTGCTCTTTTTTGTGGCTATTATTATTATGTTTGTATCTTACGTTTTGCTTTAAACGCCTTGTTGGAGTGTTAGTTTTTTTATTCTAGTTCTATAAGTAAGTACACATATTCCGTATTTATTATTTAGTTATAATAAATATTGTAGATCTTTTCCTTACCTCACCACCCCTATGACACTGGGCAATGGCGCACACAAGAATTTTTCAAGGCGGAGGGGGGGGAGTGTCGAAAGTCTACCCTTCTCGTATGACAGATACCCGAAAACGCAGCCAAACATTTTTTTTTAGACTTTGTTGATTATATTGGGGGGACAGTTGAAAATAAGTTACTAAATAAATAATTAGCATTAAATAATTAAAATTTTTTAATAACAAATACTTAATTAAATTTTGCATACTATATACATGGGATTATAATCAACTGGAAAAAAATATCAAGGGCTATGGGGAGGGGGAGAATCCGTGTACACCCCCCTTTGTGCTTGCTATTAACCCTGAATGGAACACAACACCTTGAAAAATTAAGAGTAATCCGCACCCTGGAAAAGTCAGCCCACCCCTGCTTTAGAGTGCGACGTTAATAAAAAAATTCTCTCTCGGTCAGCTACTTTTACTGCAGTGTAAATGAAATAGAGTAGGAAGGACAGAGTGGTGTAACGTCACTTCTCCGAACATCGATAGTGGTCGGCATCTTTGTTGGACCCGACACCCACACGTGCATCTTGCAGCTGCAGCGCACCCCTTTTTTTGACCCCCGAGGAATCTAACCCCGTCGACCGGAAGATGAGAGGAGAGATGCTTTGAACTTACACGGGAGCGGTGGCCAACGAATCCTCCTCTCACAAAATATTGGACTCTAACAATCTATAATTAAATTTAATAACTTTAATGTATCATTTAGTAAATAATATTCAATAGTTGTGACGTAAATAAATTCCATATTTTAATTAACCAAGAATACGCTACCGTTATTCTTTCAAACGTTACAGCTTAGAGATTTTGGTGGCAGCGCTTTGGGATAAAAAGTTAGCATTCAGGACCCGTGAGAGGAGAAAATCTTGGGTTTTTACGGACGGACCGCAACACAGGGAGAAAAAGACATCTTCGGAAGCCGTGCTGCAATTGAATTCAGCTTCGGAGAAGGAGAGCGTCCTGCTCAAAGAAGATCAAACTGATCTATAGTGTTTACGGCCACAATGTCCGGAGGGAAAGCGATCTTCGGAAGCAGTGCTGCGATTGAATTCATCTTTGAAGCTGTGCCACGAGTAGGGTTGCCAGATGTGTTCGAGAAAAAAACCGAACAACTTTTCAATTTTTTATTATCTCATAAATATTGCTGAAAATGACAAAGAAGCTTACAATCTACTTCTTTGTATATTTGGCATTTGATGACACTGCTTTTAACAAAGGTTTATTGGTCGAAATGGCATCTTTGAATTCAGTGCAACTAGAGCTTATATTGAAAAAATGCACAATTCACTTTTAATGTATTTACAGCGAGACGATTTCTTTCGTCAGTCCATACGTTTCCCATGACGCTGAAGATACGTTCCACAAAAGCGTTGGATACAGGAACACTGCACACAAACTGCACAATTTTCAGCAGATTCGGTGCTTCTTCTTGGAAAAATTTGCACCACATTTCAATTGAGTTACCTTCGAGTTTGAGTGAAGAAAAAACACTCTGAAGTGCAGCCAGTTCATCGTAAATCTGTTCAGAGGGGGGTTTGCTGCTTCTGTGGAGATATTGACCATAGTTCGAGCAGTTGATCCAACGTGGTCAATCTTCCGCATTCGAGATTCAAACAACTGAACGTTTTATAATTTTGGTTTTCAAATAAATACCACTTCTCTATGTAAGCTAGAGCTCGGTGATACGCATTTGTAGCGTTTTTAGTAAATTTTTCAACTTCATGGTCTGGAAGATTGCCTTTTTTTAATGCCACATGGACTTTAATTCCGAAATATTTGTCATTTATTTTCTTTGAAATTGTGTCGTGAAATTTCACCATTATGTTATGTAGATTAAATGCTGCTGTGGTATGTTTCTCTACCAACAGAATAATTTCTTGAAAAGAATCCATAAAGTTATGAGTGAAATACAAATATAGTTCATTATAAGTAGGATTAGCTTCACCTGAAATTTCGTTTTCTTGGTCTGATAAGATAGCCCAGAGAGCCGTAGAGCAATTATCAGAACCTCGTTCTATGAAGTGCCTTTTCAATGGCCCCCATGATGAAAGCATCCTATCAAGAGCTTTAAATAAACTAAGCCACCTTGTAGGAACGTGACGAATGACTTCTCTGTATTCGCTTTCGAAAAAATCAAAGTACTCCTTCAAATCTTCTCGTTTCTTAGCGGAACAAGAGAACTCTGCAAATACTTTCATCACTATATTTTCGACATCAACAGGCATTACTTTTAATTCATTTTTAGCGCAGTTATGAAATATGTGGTCATTACAGTGAGCAGCAATTATGTCGTTGTCTTCTTCAGACTTCAATTTTTGAAAAAAGGAATTATTGACTCCAAAATTAACAAACGCGTTGTCCGCTCCATATGATGTTACTCTGCTCCATGGGAGTCGTGATTTATCCATGACTTCACATAAACGTTCCTTAATAGATGTTGAATCTTCAAATGAGTCTTCGTAAAAATCCAATATTTCATGGCAGATGCTGCTTTTTGGTGAGAAATATTGAATAGCAACTGGAAAAAAATTTCTATTACCTTTATTTGATGCATCAGTCGCTACCGAAAAGGGGACATCATTCCTTAAATCTTCCTGCACAAGTTCCATTGAATACGGAAACAAAACTTGGTTTACCAAAGCTGTACATTTAGTACGTCCTCCTGTCATTTGCTTTACGATATCTGAATCGTTTATCACTTGTTTTAATACTTTCAAGGAGCAATCTTGAGCAACATAAGAAATGTGGTGCTTGATACTATGGTAAACCTCAGTTTATTCGGCAATACCAACTTTTTCACTTTGGGCGCTGCCTTTTGGTGTAAAGAAAGACTTCATTCGGTGAGACATGGCTGCAGCACTTTCACACTCTTTGTGCTTCTTTGCCTCAGCGTGGTGGGTAACTGCTTTTAAGCCGTCATAAGCTACAGTGAACGAATTTTTTCACAATTTGCAATAGCCTTTTGTGTTGTCTTCATCGCATTTATTTAACCAAACAAAACGCGATTCTCAATCAACATTATAATGACAAACTCTTCTTGCTTTCTTAGTTGGAGTTCCCTTGCTGTTAGATGCTTCCTTGTCTTCCATTTTGGCACACACATACACGACCACGACAGCGACACAAATAATAGGAATCGAATATACCCACAACAAGAACAATTATGGACTGACAGCGATTCCCCGCTACTAGCCCCTTCCCCCTCCCCCGTCGGAGCTTGGAGGGTAAGAGCGGAAGAGGAAGGTCGAGAGTCCGAACAGAAAGTGACTCTGGCTGCGCAATCCTATCCACATGCACACGCGTATCCAAACCATGTAGATATACACCTAGGTACCTACAATCCTACTCGTTGTGTTGGTTGTCTGCCCAAAGCACCAGATATTACGCAGAATGTATTTAAAACCGGACATTCTTTTGTCCGGTTTACCCAGATTCTCTTGACCGGACTAACATGAAGAAAACTGGACTGTCCGGTCGAAAACCGGACATCTGGCAACCCTAGCCACGAGTGAATTCAAGGCTGGTCAAACTGACCACACTTATTGTTAGGGGCGAAAAAGCAGTGCTGCGATTGAATTCATCTTTGAAGCCGTGCCACGAGTGAATTCAAGGCTGGTCAAACTGACCACACTTATTGTTAAGGGTGAAAGATTCAAGATTGGTCAAAAGGACCATTGTTCACACGGAAGAGTTCAAAACCACTTGTGCCATATTACTGCACATAATTTGCTTTTGACAGCAAGCTGAGTACTTCAAATGGGTGAGTACTGTTATATTTTTGAGTTGCAAATTGCATATTGTATTAGGAATTTTGGTTAAACTGTTCTTTACAAATTTTGAAATACTTAGTGTTTTTTCTTGCATGGGAACAGTGTTATTTTGTTTCTAGAGAATTGTAATTGTATTTCAAGCTCTGTGTGCAATTTTAACTTAAGATTTATTGTGTTTTAAGTCTCTTGAATGATTTTGATTATTTTTAGTGTTAACTTTTTCTTTGTGTATTTCTGTGTATGCATGGGACCAGTGTTATTGTATTAATAGAGAATAGTAACAAAAAAAATAGTTCAAAATTTAGCGTGACATTTATTTGATATTGTTTAAAAAATGGCTTTCCTTGGTAAAGGGAAAAAGCAAGATATGTTGCAACTTGCTGAGGAATTAGGAATAAATGCCACCTTAAATATGACTGTCCTTAGCATAAAAATTGCAATCACTAACAGTGAAGGTTATGAAGAGGAACTTGTTTAAAATCTGTATGAGACTATCATTGCAAATGTAAAAAGATTAGAGGAGTTAGAAAGGGCTGAAAAAATGAGATTGGAGGAGTTAGAAAGGGTTGAAAAAATAAGATTGAAGGAGTTAGTAAAGGAGCAGGCATTAAAAGAGAAAGAATTACAGCTGAAATTTGATTTGGAAAGGTTTAAAATAGAATCCGGATTTAGGGTAAACGATGTATCAAACGGTTCTATAAATACATGCTCTGTAACTTCTAATTTAAACTTTAAAAAATTGATCCCAGATTTCGATCCTAAGCAGTCAGATATTAGTTTATATCTAGTGATCTTTGAACGCCAGGCTAAAAGGGCAGCAATAGAAAAGAAAGAGTGGGTGGGGCAATTATTAGGTTTGTTACCCCTGGAGATCGTGCAATTTATTGCTCGCGAACCGGAGGAACAAGCCGAAAATTACGATTATGTAAAGAAATTATTACTTAAAAGATTCAAGTTAAGTCCGGAGGTCTTTCGGCAAAAGTTTGTCCAACACCAGAAAAAATCCGATAGCACCTGGAAGGATTTCACTTTTGAAATTACGAATTATCTAGATGCGTGGCTGATTGGCTTAGAAATAAATACGTTTCAAGATCTTAAAGATCTAATGGTGGTAGATCAATTAAAAAAACGCGCCAATGCTAGTATGAAAGATTATTTTTTAGATAATTTGGCAAACCTTAAATCAGCTACTCAAATAGCAGAACTTTTTGATAATTATGAGGACGTCCGAAAGGTAAATTCGAAACCCATGGATAGGTGGGGCAGGAATGATAAAATTTTGACATACTCTGGGGTCAAGGAAAAAGAAAATAGATTTGGGAAAACTTCCTCCAGATTAGGAGCTTCTGTTCCGGAGAGTACTAGAGAGAGAACTTTTGAAAAACGCATGATACCAAGATGTTATCATTGCAATATGCCCGGACATATAAAAGCCGTTTGCCCTAAATTAATAAAAAACAAAACGACGGAAACTCTTAATAATATTGAAGGAAATGAAAACCCGGATTTTCTTAATTCATATACAACAAAGGGCTCTGTGAATGGTGACGAGATAGACATTCTTAGAGATACACGGGAGCGACAATAGATTTAGTATGTGCAAAATACATAAATCCTTCTTCTTTCTCTGGTGAAAATGTTTGGGTAAAACAACCGTTAAGCCCAGAATTAGTTTGTTTACCTTTGGCGGTCGTGGAAATTTCCGGAAATTTTGGAACGGTGCAAACTAAGGCAGCGGTTTGTGGAAATCACTTAAATCAACACGGTTGATATTTGCTTGGAAATAAAACGGCCAAACTAATAAAAGGAAATTTAGGCTATAATTTCCTGCCAGTCGAAATACTGAATGCTGTCCAAACAAGGTCTCAAGTCAAAGCGGCTAGAGAAGAAAGGGAAATAGATAGTGGTGATGCTAAAAAAGGGGAAGATGAGGTTATAATTGTTTCTTCGGATGCAGAGGACGAAATTTTAATACCTGCACTCCAGGAATATGTTCCGGAACTAGCGCTGCTAAGGGTTACGCGAGAAAATTTAATCAATGCTCACAAAAAAATAGCGAGGAGATTAAATCCTTATACGAACAGGCAGCCAGTCAAGTGCAGGTTACCAATCAGGTTTATTCGCTAGAGAAGGAATTATTGGTCAAAAATCGTGAAGATAAGTTAGGTAACGTGGTGAAGTTAATAGTAGTGCCGGAAGAGTTGCGCGACCCCATTAAATCCTTGTGTCATGAGGGAACATCTGCACACCTGGGAATTACGAAATCCAAAGACAAATTAAACCGATATTTTTACTCGCCGAATTGCTATAGAGATATGGAACAGTTTGTAAAAACTTGCGATCAGTGTCAGAGGGCTGGGAAGCCCAATGATAAAAAGAAAGCTCCACTAAAATTGGTCCCTGTTACTCAGGAGGTTTTTACTAAGCTAAATATTGATGTGCATGTGGGCCTCTCCCGATCACATCTAAAGGGAATCGATATCTTATCACGGCCATCTGCATGTCATCAAAATTCCCTGAAGCTATTCCGGTGTCTGATATTAGTTCCGTTAGTGTCACAGATGCGCTGTTAAACATCTTTAGTCGGATGGGGTTTCCCCGTGAAATACAATGTGACCAGGGTACTTCTTTTACTAGTGCTCTGACTACCGATTTTTTTGAAAGATTCGGAATACTTGTCAGACATAGTTCTGTGTATCATCCACAGAGTAACCCTGTTGAGCGATTTCATTGAACATTGAAACGACTCTTACGAGTCTTATGTTTAGATGCAGGCTCCGAATGGGACAAACATCTTCCGTCAATTCTTTTAGCGTTACGGACTGTATCTCACGAAAGTACAGGGTATACACCGTCAGAGTTGGTGTATGGGAAAAATTTGCAAACCCCAGAGACGTTAGAAATGGAACATTGGATGGAACCGGAAGAAGAAGGTGATCTCGTCACTGAATATACGTTTAAGTTAATAAATAGATTAAAAAGATGCCAAGAAGTAGCTATAAATAAAATGGAGGAAATGCAAGTTAAGCGGAAAACTTGGTATGATAAAAACGCAGTAAAACGTGAGTTTAAGGATGGGGATTTAGTCCTAGTGTTAGCTACATCCAGAGCAAATAAATTAGCAGTGCAGTGGATAGGTCCTGGGACAATTTTAAATAAAATTTCGGAAACGAACTATTTAGTCGAAATCCCCGGCAGACGTGAAACATCTCAAATCTATCATATAAATATGCTAAAACCGTATTACAAAAGGCCAGAACACGTTAACGTAATTATTAATGATGAAACGCAAAACTCTCTCGCAGACCAGGAATTAGAAATTCCGTACTTAGAAAACAATTCTCTCGTTTATGATTTCGAGGACGTAATCCAGGCTAGCGAGTTGAACAAACACCTTCACGACAAACAAATGGATCTACTGCGCGAATTATTAAATAAATACTCTAAATGTTTTTGAAACAATCCCGGTTTAACTAATCCGGTTGAACACGAAATCCGGTTAGTTAGTGATCAACCAGTTAGGACGAAGCCCTATCGAATGTCGCACCGACAACATGAAATCTTAAAAAACGAAATTTACCGAATGTTAAAATTAGGAATCATTGAGATAGGAGAATCGGATTACA
The DNA here is from genome assembly GCA_019973935.1 of Trichonephila clavipes. NCBI lineage: Eukaryota > Metazoa > Arthropoda > Arachnida > Araneae > Nephilidae > Trichonephila > Trichonephila clavipes. The sequence goes on along the minus strand of BMAU01000536.1, from coordinate 121,555 downwards.
TGTCCCCTATGATTTTAGTTGAGGTAGCTGGGAAAGAACCTCGTCTATGTATTGATTACAGGAAATTATAAACGGGATCATTAAAACGGAATATTTTTCCCTTCCGAATATCGAAGAACGCGTAGAAACAGTATCGGCGGCTAAATTTATTACCGTCTTAATTATATATAAGGGATATTGGCTAATCCAATTGAGTAAAACTGCACAGCGAGATTCAGCCTTCTGTACTAGCTTTGGTACATACAGACCCCTAAGAATGAGTTTCGGATTAAAGAATGCTCCATATTTCTTTAGTAAACTCATGGCTGAATTACCTAACGGACTACAGGAACGGACTACGTATCTAGACGATATCGCAATTTTCTCAGATACTTGGGAGTCGCACCTTAAACATATGGAAACGGTTCTGCAGAGAATAAAGACAGCTAAGTTAACTATAAAACCTTCAAAGTGTAAGTTTGCGCAACAAAATGTCAAATTTTTGGGTCACATTGTGGGTCAGGGTTTTCGCACCCCTTCCGAGATCAAAGTTCAGGCTGTTCTAGAGTTCCCTACCCCTCGCACGAAAACCCTTCTTAGGTCTAGCAGGTTATTATCAAAAATATATCAATCTGTTCTCGGTAATCGCTGCTCCATTGACGGACGCGTTGAAGGGAAGAGCAAAGAAGGGAGAAATTACGTGGACGACCGAGTGTGAAAACGCATTTCGAGAACTAAAAGGGAAACTAATTGATAAGCCCGTCTTGTACGCGCCAAATTTTGAACGAGAATTCATTGTTCAAACGGACGCTTCAAACGCAGATATGGGAGCAGTTTTAACCCAATTAACTGAACAAGGTGAGGAGCATCCAATCCTTTACCTGAGTAAGAAATTTTCAGAGGTAGAGAAGCGTTATTGTACGACGGAGAAGGAATGTGCTAGCATTGTTTTCGCAATTAAAAGGTTACATTATTACTTAGATGGAAATTCATTTTTAGTTATGACCGATCACAACCCGTTGGTGTGGTTGAATAGAAACGTTAGTTCTAACCCTAGATTGATGCGATGGGCTTTGGCTTTGCAACCATATAATTTTAGAATTGTACATCGGTCGGGTAAACGTCACAAAAATGCAGATAATCTCAGCAGATCGGTGATAGATAATTAGGAATTGTTAGCAATGTTCTCTTGCTCATGAATAATACTTGTTACTTATAATGTTTTTTTAGTTAAAGGTTAATAATTGTATTAATTTTATTTATTTACTAGTACTGTATATCATATCGAATGGAGATGCGTGTCAAAATATAAAGCCATGAAAAGCAAATGTATTAATATGATTAATTTTGTGTATAGGGTTTTAAAATATACATGATTATTTAGTTTACGCAAGAGGCATATTGTGAAAAATATTTTGTGTGTGAGGTTGTACACTTCGCATATCATATCAACATGTCGTTAGTATAATTTTTAATAAGTATTGTGGCGAAGAATATTTTATGTGTAAGGTCTTACACTAGCATTTGATATAACATGTTGTTAGTATAATTGATAATAGGCATTGTGGTAGGAGTGTTTGTATTTTTATTTAATGTTATAGTATGTTTTCTTACATTGCTATTGATCATTTTCGTAATATGGATTTGTGTAAGTTCCCTAGCAAGAGCACTCACTTACTAGAAATAAGTAATTCCAAATTTAGTTCAGCGTTTTCTTTAGTAGTTAAAATTGCATCTCAGAAATATAGTGGTGCTTGATGAAGGGATGTGTCGGTAATCTGTCAGTTGTCTCATCGTCATTCCATTAAACTTTTCTCAACGGAAAAGTTCTATAAGAGAGGGCGAGAGCTGTAACGTCACTTCTCCGAACATCGAGAGTGGTCGGCATCTTTGTTGGACCCGACACCCACACGTGCATCTTGCAGCTGCAGCGCAACCCCTTTTTTTGACCCCCGAGGAATCTAACCCCGTCGACCGGAAGATGAGAGGAGAGATGCTTTGAACTTATACGGGAGCGGTGGCCAACGAATCCTCCTCTCACAAAATATTGGACTCTAACAATCTATAATTAAATTTAATAACTTTAATGTATCATTTAGTAAATAATATTCAATAGTTGTGACGTAAATAAATTCCATATTTTAACTAACCAAGAATACGCTACCGTTATTTTTTCAAACGTTACAGTGGCTAAAAGATTGATGAGTAATAGAAGATTTAAAAAGGCTATAGAAGTATTAGTGAGATTAGAGTAACCTTACTAAACGAGATTTAGAGCACCTGTGGAGTCGAATCTATCAATTAGAAGTCTGTTATATTGTTCCAATTAATTGAGACAGGCATTTTTTTTCTTGTTTAAGTTGGTTGGTAAGTGACGACCAATTATGAGTCTAACCACATCAAACCAATTATAGAGGGTGCAGCAAAAAATCTCGGACAAAATTCTTGCCTCCTAGAATAGTTAACGAATTTCCTTTTAATTGGTGTTTTAATGTACCTTTATCTACCATTTTAATAATAAATATTTTCTAATATATTTCTTAGTTTGTACTTTGATTTATCTGTTTTTGATAATGTCGAGCAAAAGGTCTACTATTTTAGATTTGTTTCAGCAAGGGAAACGACAGAGTGAAATCGTTCGTTTGATTAATGTACCTCTGCAAACAGTGTCTGATGCAATCTGCCGTTTCAAAGAGCTTGCAATGATAATCAACGTCCAGGAAGTGGCCAAAAACGCACTGTAAACACTTCAAGGAGTTGCAAGATCATCGAAAAGCGAGTCCATTGAAATCAGAGGGTTTCCACATGAGACAAATCGCTCGTGACATGGGAATAAGTGACAGATCGGTAAAGCGAATAGTAAAAACGGAGCTTGGACTAAAGCCTTATAAGTAGCGAAAAAAGTTCAACTTCTCATTGAAAAAAAAACTCGCACGGCTCCGAAGATGATAAAAACTTTTGAGACGGACTGCAAGCCAGCACAGGAACAGATTCCTTTTTCAATGATGAGAAGCGGTTCAACAAATTCATAACTCAAAACGGTAGAATCTAGTCAGTGGACGCTCCAAGCACCTCGGCAATTGTTGAACATCGTCAATATCCAAAGTCAGTCATGGTCTGGGGCGGAATTATCGCAAGTGACAAAACATCTTTTGGTTTTGGGGAAGAGGACGTTAAAATCAATCAAAAAGTGCACCAGAGGGACATTCTTGAAGCTGCTGTACATCCGTGGGCCCAAAAGCATTTAGGAAAGGCAAATTGGACGTTTTAACAAGGCTCTGCACTAGCTCGCAAAGCCAAAAAGACACAAGAGAGGTGTAAGGCCACTTTTCCAGATATATCATATGACGAATGGCCACACTACACGACGGACCTCAATTCCATGGATTACAGTGTATGGTCTGTTTGGGAGTCCAGGGCTTGCACTAAAACGCACAAAACTTTGAACTCTCTAAAGCAATCGCATCTGTGGGAATGGGATAGATTAAAGGTAAAAGACTTGAGGCCCACAGTTGAGAATTTCTGCAAGCTTTTGCGACTCTGCATTGCTGCAAACGGTGGTCACTTTGAAACCAATTAAATTTATTTATTAGTACGAGTGTGCTCTTATTATTTTTTGTTATATTTTGTTAATTTCTTAATTTTTTATGAAGTTATATAAAAAACGGTTTGTCCGAGGGGGTTACCACATCTTGAAGTAAGGTGAAGGATCGACATTTACTCAAATGTACTCTTTTATTGGTTTTAGTGTATGGGTAGTTCAGTTGTGAGTCTTTCAGGGTGGCGGCAGCTGGTCGTTATAATTTTGCGTTCTGTGTAACATGTGTTACTTTTCCTTGTTCAAAGACAGATATTGCTCCGAGGAAGCGTTCTAAAATAAATCGTTCTTAGTGAACAATCTTCTATAACTAAGAGAGACATAGCTACTGCAGTTGACGTGGACAAATCAAGTGTTTAAAGAATTTTATGAGCATTTCAGGATTTCAGATCATCGTCTCCGAAAATAAAAGTGAAAATGGAGCCACAAACGGGAAAACTCCAAGAACTAATAAAATTCTAATAACAAATAAAAAAATAAATCGAAGAAAGACAATCACAGACCTTCGAAAGGTTATGGTGTTGAAATGAGAACCCAACTACACGGAAAAGGCTTATGGAAGTTGTCTGTAAGGCAACAAGACCGTGTAAAAAACATTTTCAGACTCAAAAAATGGTGAGAAAACGTTTAGCATTGGCCAAAAAATACCGAGCATGAACTGTTAATAACTAGAAGAAGGTGATTTTCAGTTATGAAATACTAATTTGTCCAGGGATATAAATCAAGTATCGTTAGAAGTGATGTTGAAACTCTGCTACCAGATCATATCCAACGGACTGTAAAACACCCTTCTAAACAGATGTTTTTGGAATTTTTTCACAACAAAGGGCACTGGAAGGTTAGTTTCTCTTAAAGGCATGATGAATTCTGTCAAATATATAAAAATGTTACGCAGTAGATTGTTCCATTCATGAGGAAACATTTGAAGGAACATTAACACATGGCTTGGCCCCTTGTCACACTTCGAAATTATTTGACTTTTATGCGGGAGGATGGAACAAAAGTGCTTAATTGACCTGGTAATTCACCAGAACTAAATCCTATTGAGAATTTATGGCATCTTCTCAAGAATCATGTCACTAAGATGAATTGCACTACAACAGAACAAATTATAAAAAGTGTTATATAAGTGCGGTTCCGCAATGATGAAATCAAGAACATGTACACTACACTAGAAAAATCAATGTCAAGACGTGTTGAAAAGGTCATTTCTGCTAAAAGGGAACATACTTTGTACTAATATAGAGATTTTTCAGTCTATGTAAGGTATGAAATGATTAAAAGCTAAGGGCCTTGGAAAAAAAAGTTTTTTCCCATTTGTCCCAATTAATTCCAACAGACGAGAGAGCAAGTAAATCCTTGTTTTTAAATAAAGGTATGCCGTTTTAACTTATTCGAGCACATATTATTGAAAAAAAAACTGAATTAACTAGTTTATAAAATCAAATCTGAATTATCAAAACCTTTATTAATTTAGAAACACGTTCGTCACACTGTTAAATGAACTATAAATCAGGGGTAGTCAAACTTTTTTTCTGCTGGGCCGCATACATACGACAGCCATTTCACGCGGGCCGCATACATGAGGTCAAACGGGGGGGGGATGCTTTGAGACAAAGATAACATTGGAAATTTAAAATGTGAAAAATTGACCAAAATATTATAACTCCTGTTACGTTTATTTTAGTTATTATTATTATTATATATTATTTTTGTCACTAACACTAAATTAAAAGAATTTTAGAAACTCTCCTCCACAATTGTTGCATCAATCAACGGTTTCAAATGATTATCAATAATATGACAAACTTCATAGGATGTCTTTGTCACTGCTGTGACATTACCACTGACAAAACACTTTGTTGCTTTTGCAAAAACTATTCAAAAAAGCCTACTATCACCTCTTGAAAGAGATCTTCGAGGAAGAGTGTCATTGAACGATTCCTGTTTATTGTTATTTTTTAAATACAGCACTTTCGTGACAAATCAAACAATTACTGAACCATGTTTGTTTTTCACTACAAAATAGTCAACCTCCCAATCGTCTTGAAACTATATATTTTCTTCGAATATTTTCTGCTTGCAAGATATGAAAGATAGTTAAAAACACTGCAACAATTCCAATGCCTTAAATCAGCAACGTTTTTTTGAGGATAAGCTTTGCAAATAAACTTCAGATTTCTAGTAATCTTATTACAAAATAATCTATCCATCTCTCTATCTATAGGAGAAGGAAAATCAAATATTCTTTTTTTATATATCTCTTTAGTGCCGAGATAGAAAATATAGTAACGTCCCAAGAGGTTCTATACCTAATCATGACGTCACGTACAGTTTCCATTTGTCTATTCATACCACGTGATTCCCTTGTTGACCGTTGGTTGATGTGTTTCTATGGTAACGGGCCGATAGAGAAAGAAAGGCATGCGGTAATTGATAAGTTTTCTTTGATCCGGATAGGGTTGCAGCGTCTTTGTGATTTATCGCTCTTTATTTTGCCAAAACTGATTTTCTGTGTTAGAAACACGTTGCTTGTTGGCTATATAAATTTATATTTATATCCAAATTTTTTACCTAGCAAAATTATTTGATAAGTTTCATATTCTTCCTTTTTTTGCATAAGTATTTCAGAACTTTATTATTTTGGGATACCTACATAAACTTAGAATGCGCAATTTATTACATTTTAAGTTTTTCGGATTGAGAGATGATCTATTAAATTCAAGATTACAATTTTAAATGACACTGAAAAGAAATTCGAGCCTGTTTCAATCTTTATCTCTTAAAAAACTCGTATTAAATATTCTTATGTATAAAACAAAAATAATTTTGATGTCGTGCTTGTATTATGTAATGTATGGCTTGAAAAAATAATTTCTTTGCATTTTTTTTTAAATTTCCGTAAATTTTATGAATTTTTCTTTAAATTTCCTCGGTTAAGAACACCTATTCTAAAAGGTCTTTCGTTTAACTCTTTCTGTGTACATCATTGTCATCGTCATTATTATTGTTGTAGTTATTAATATTAAAGACATAACGTAAACATATTTCATCATACTTAAATCAATTTTTAAATTAAACTTGCAGAAAAAAAATTTCAGGAAATTTCGTCATACTAAAGAAAAAGAAATTGTGCTGTAATTTTCTGTTAAGAAAAACTTGTGTTCATTTCACTACAAATCAAATGAAACATTTAAAGGGTTCTTCAAAATAACACTCACTGTAACTGTTTAGTTTTGTTACGTTACGTAACAGAGTTTTAGAGTCTATTTTTACCAAACCACCTTTAGTAAGGTGTTCCAAAGTGTCGTAAGATGAGTGGATTTTGATCAATATTTCGTTGCTTTCATTCGTATTACGTTTCTCAAACAAAAACAAAAATCCAAATGGATTCACAACTATAAAATAAACGTTTCTTTTCTTTCATTAATATAATCCGTAATAATTTTAGAGTTATTTTTTATATTGAGTTATTTTGAATTTATCGCCTTTTCTTGATCCTCTCAAATAATTACAAAAGAAATGATGAACCAAATTAAACTATTTCTTTAAACCATTTCTTGGTACCATAAAAAAATTTTAACGACCTTAGTTTTATTAATATTTTCTTATTTTTTGTTAGTTTGAAAAAATATTGGATAACCATTTAAGCACATTTTTGACATGAATTTTATTAAATCTATCGGAAATAATTCAATGATAAATTGGAAAAATAGTTCTCCGTGTTTGACACGCTTTTTAATTAAAAATATGTTTATTATATGTCCTGGAAACTAAGTCAAAAAATAAGAAAATGCAGAAATTATTGACATTAATATATAATGACACAAAATAAAAGCAGACGACTTTTTTTTAAATACAGATCCTTATAATAATTCAAATGTATTCAAATACTAAAACGTTTTTTAAAGTGATATAAAAGTAACATCAGTGAGAAGGCATACATTTTATTTTAGATTAAATATATTCCTGTCAAACACTCGTTCGCCCAATTTCCAAAGTTACTTGAAAAGAAGCAATATCTTTACATTTCCAGGTCACATTAAAAAAAAGTTCTCCTCAGCCCCCAGTTATTGATTCATTGTCCCCTTCTTTCTGACAGCGAATCAATTATCATTTCATTAAAACGAATGGCAACAGTGCAACTATAACAAAAAAAAATAGAACGCTAAGATTTCTTTCAGGGAATCGATACATCAAATGTCAAAGTGAAATAAAATTTAATTCTCGTTGGTAGACGAAACAGAAAAAAAAATAAAAGAAATAAAAGAAGAAATTTACTCAAATGAAAATATTAGATTTACAAAACAATTTCACGTCAAACGATTGGCGACAGATGTCACAGATTTAGAAATGTTTAATCTAGTCTCATCTCAGACGCCATGACAGGAATTTAGAATTTAGTTCTTCATTCATTCAAAAACGTAAATTAAGGAGAATTCTATGAGTAATTCAAGTAATAAAAAAAAGAATAAAACGAATTTTTATTTTTAAAAAGGTTATTCTTAATATTGTTGGAATTTTATTTTTGAAAGAATCGCGTTTGAATGAAAATGTATATTTAGTCTGTGGAATAGAAAAATGCTTGGAGAGAATAAGTTTCTGCTGGTACAGACACAAGGGGAAAGAAAGTTTTAACATTGGAAAATAGCCAAATTATTGTTTGGGTTAGGAGGGATTTATTTTTTAATTCTGGCTTCGTTAAACTTTATTATGTCTTTCTTTTTTATTTGAGTATAAATGAGAAGAATAAAAATGGGAGGAATAACATTTAAAATTATGATGAGTTATTATGTAGCTTAAATAAATTTCAAATGAACTTTATTTTATTTCTTTGTTCTTGAATCAGTTGTAGTTTTTATGTATAATTTTAGGTAACATATAAAATACAAGAATATTTCTTTCAGAAATCATTAGTAATGATATTTTTACAAACCTTATTGCATTATTTGTAGTTTTTAGTTAGTCATTTCGCCAATAATTTTTTTTATTAGTAATCTTTCTATAGAATAGAAAATATTTACACAAGGAACATTGAAAATATTTGAACAAGATTAATTTTTCCCTTCATCATTAATACAAATAATGAACATTTTTAAAAAATTAATTTATTGCTTTTGAATGTGTTATAAACGCACTTGATGATTGAATCTTATATGTCTGAAAGCAATATTTAAAATTATCTTTAAAAAAATATTCATTTTTAATTGCGTAAACGTTAAAATAGTTGTATCCCTGCTTAAAAATGCTCAATTTGTATCATTTGCGAGCCTAAATATTTCATTAAATGCTCTTTATATAGCAGTTATAATTATATTCTGAGCATGTAGATTTGATTTCGGTTGAACGTTTCATTTTACTTAATTGCTAATTTCTATTCCTACTATGTATTTTGTGGAAGTCGCCTTTTTAAAAACTAATTCTTAATTTTTTTTTTCGAGAATAGAGGGGATGTGGAAGTTAGTTCAATGAGATTCCTGCTCAAATGAATTCTTAGGTGTTTAATTTGGATTCAAAATAATAATTTTCATCCTTACTAATATTATAAACGCGAAAGTTAGTATGGATGTTTGTTATTCTTTCACGCAAAAGCAACTAAATGGATTTTAATGAAACTTTACAATAATATAGCTTATACATCAGAATAACACATAGGCTATAATTTATAAAGATATTAGTGAAGTGTCTAAAATATAACAATAATTGTCAAATAAAAAAAAAAAATTCTGCCATCTGCAAAAAGGCCCGCGACAGCATATATCTATCTTTTATGTGTGAAGCAAAACTTTCGCTTTTTATTTTCTCGACGCCATGCGTCAGGGCACGCTCGCTTTTAATTTAATCCTTTGATCAATATAATCAATATTTCTTTTATTTCAGAATAAAACTAGATTAAGAAGGGAGAGGTGGTGTCAAGATTTTATTATAGAATAAATACAACAGAAAGTATTATTAATGTAATACACTTCCAGATACAAATTATTTACACTATTTTTAGCATTCATTACACCAAATTTTGTAACAATCTGTTACTTTTGCTGAGTAGAGATCAGCTTAGGGAGGTGTTTTCAAAAATCGACCGACAAGAGAGTTACGGGGAGTTCTAAATATAAAAAAAAATCCCTTTTATCAGTTATTAGATCTACAGATTTAAAATTTAACAAATATGTTTGTTTTTTTGTTCAGCTGAGATCAGCAAAAAGCTTTTTTGTTTGTTTAATTTGCATCTCACGTAAAATTAACTCATTCAAAACTTCTTTATCCTTCAATCTGTATTGTTTAATTTTAAATTCACACGTACGAAGAACGGGTATATACCAGCTAGTTACCAATAAATTACCAATTATTTCTTTCATTACTCATCAATTATTATAACTTAGTATAGGAGGCTTATATAATCAATTAAATCACTCAGGAAGACATACGAGAGGGGTATCTATTTTATTGAAAATCAGCACATCGATAGAAAACTAGGTTATAAAATCCTACAGAAACATGGAGAAATCGTTGAATAAGGTATGAGAAAATCATGTTTAAAAGCTCCATACTTCAATTTCTTCATGTATTTATAAATTTGGCATGAAAAGTTACAGTATATGTAGCTGTGTGTGTTTAGTGAAGGGGAGGAGGTGTTGTGTTATTCCATAAAATTCACTTTAAAAGAATCTAGTGGTTAGTAAATTCTTTTAGTACATTTTTAATTGGTTGTAATTCTTTTTTTAGATTGCTTAAATGTTGCTTGAATTGCGAATCATAAATGTGAACGAATTAATACAATAAACAAATATACAGAAACTCATGTAGAAAATTATACAATATTAAATCTGATTATTAAACAAAAAAATCTCGCATTAAAACGTAATTAAATGTTGTAAATATAAAAGGAACTTTGAAATAAAACTTGCAATCATTAAATAATTACAGAATTTTGAAAACAAATTTCTAAAATGCTTCACAAAATGTTATTTTATTTATAAGTTTTATAATACCTTAAGACCCCACTATTAATGTGTTGTCTGGAAAAATTTAGAGACCCGGAAGTCTCCTTTTTAGAGTCTGGTATTTAAGATCTCATCCCGTTATTTAAAGTAATGTACAGTTTAATTGCATATTATTACTGTAATGGGTTTTGTCTGAGAATATCAAAATATATCATTCTAAATATGCATTCTGCATCAAAACAGTTACATAATCTCTATACACACGTACCACTATTTTAATTTTTTGTAATATTAGGTTTTTAACAAACTAAAACAAATTGTACACCTGCATACAAACTTTTTTTTACCAAAGTTGCAACAGCAGGATTATTTTAATCTTAATTGAGACTGAACCCAGTGAAAGATTCATTTTCTTTCAGCATATCATTCCAGAAGTAGCAATTACATTCCCCATCTAAATATCTGTCCTTGCGAACAATAAATAAATTTTAATCATTCTCTCAACTCGGTTTTAAGTCTCTAAAGAATGACTTCTGAGGCGTAATTAGGACGAAGCGTCTTTGTCGGCACTTAAACGATTACTAAAACTAATCTTTTCCTTCAAATTTAGCCTCTTTCGGTTACCATGGCGACGGACTGGGGTATATTGCCTTGTCCAGGAGCTTCTTTCATTTTTATGCATTAATGAAGGATCAGTCCTTCGCTTTAATGATTTCTTTTATAAGAAAATGTTTGGATAAGGAAGCTTGAACTCTTATAGATGATGCTTGTGTTTTATAATTGAAATCGTTTTTGATGATGGATACCGAATCCAGATACATCCCAATTACCATTCTAGAAAGATTTTGTATTTTTCAGTAGGGAACAAGATTGATTACTTCTGCTTAGATTAATTAGTACTATCTTTGAGGGGGGACAAATTCGTGTCGTTGCATTTTGATAATTTCTAAATTTTTTCGTAGAAACTAGAAACATTATTTTTGTAGAATAATTAGAAATTTGTTATGAAATATTTATATATAAATTTTCAAGAAACATTATATTATAAATAGTTAATTGATCAGCAAGTTTTTTTGTTTCAATTATAGGTAATTATATATGTGGGAGACAACAAGGGGTCCAAGACATCTGTCTTTCTTCAGATTTATTTAAACTTAACAAAAATTAATTAAAAAAAAGGTAGCTATTCTACAATTAGATTTCCATGATGTGACGACGGGAACGCCTGCTCGCGCACCTCAGTCTCTTTTCTCCGCTTTTTTCTCAATGGTCAAAGTTTTTGTTTCACATTGGATCAGCTGCGCCTGCGCACGAAGACTGCGTGCTTTGTTTCGTTGAGAGATTCAATTGGATGACGACTCCACAACCGATTCCACAACGACCAACCTGACCGTACGCTGTCCGCAGCGGTACTTATTTCTTTTTTTTTTCCATGGAGACCAGAGGAGAATCTGAAACATACAAAAAAGACGGAACAGACAAGGACTATACAACAAATACACAAAGATTTAACATAGCATAATTTTGCTGAACTAGACAGTTTCTCCCCACATCTTCATGTGGTCTGCTGCTGTGGATGTAGTATTGGGTCCTTCATGCAGTCCAATTTTTCTGACATCATATCGATCTTTAGGTTTTACTTTTACGACTTCATAGGGACCAAAGAACTTAGGCCTCAGTTTCAAGCCAGTTCCAAACTGTGTCCGTTGGATGGCGACGATATCTCCGATCTCATACTGGTACACCTTTTTCCGTTTCTTATTAAAATTTCGACAGTTTTCCTCTTGCATCTTCAGAATGTTTCGCTTGGCTTCCTCCCGAATTTTTTCACGATTTTCGGTGAATGTCTCCACGATTTCCTCTTCCAATAGTTTTAGAATTTCAAGATCTTATTTGGTCCTCATCTTTACTCCGGTCAAGAGTTGAAACGGCGTCATCTGAGTGCTTCGTGAAATCATTGAATTGAGTGTTCTCTGTACGGCTGGAACAAACTTGTACCATTTTGATGCGTCGTCAATGGATAGCTTGGACAAAATTGGGATCACAGAACTATGAATCCGTTCAATCTGTCCGTTCCCTCGGGGTATTCCAGTTGTTATGCTTAGATGTTGGATGTTCTCATTCTCACAGTACTCTCGAAATTATTTTGAAGTTAATGCAGTATCTTTATCTGTTATGATACGGTGAGGATTGCCAAATGTAATCTCTTGTTGCTTAAGTTTCTCTAGAGCATCACGGGAAGAAGTGGACTTTACGGGATATAACCATACGAATTTAGTGAATGCATCTATTATTGAAAGAATGTGGTTATAGTTTTTATTTGTAGATGGCAATGGACCTAAAAAGTCAATGTGGTAAGTGCTAAAAGGGATATTTTCCTTAGGAATAGGATTTAACAACCCTTCACCTTTCCCTCGTTTTTTTTTTACAAGAATGCATTCAATACAATTATTAATAACATTTTCAACACATTTTCTAACATTAGGAAAATAAAAACTTTGTTTTACCATGCTTTCAGTTTTATTAATACCAAGATGTCCTTTAGAATGAATATTTTTAACAATTTCTGTTTGCATCTGTTGAGGTACTACCAAAACATCATTATCATTTTCAATTTTATATAGGACATCATTTTTAACAACAAAATCATTAATTTGCTTATTTTCTAAAAGGGTTTTCAATGAATTAATGTACTCGTCATTTCGCTGACAATTTGCAAGTTTAGTGGTTATTTCATCATATGTTATGGTCATTACAGGCTTAAACAATCTACATGTCCCATTTGTTTGCCTGGACGATGAATAATTTCATAATTAAAGTTTTCTAAAAATAAGGCCCATCTGGCAATTTTAGGAGTTAATTATTTTTTACTCATAGTTTTTTGGAATGCCGAACAATCAGTTACAATTTTAAATTTGTTGCCAACGAGATAGTTCCTAAATTTCTTTAGAGATTCGATTACAGCCAAAACTTCAAGTTCATAACTTGAATATTTTTTCTCCTGGGGAGTGGTTTTCTTGCTAAAATAGTGTACGGGGTGAAGTTTATTGTCGTCTGATTGTTGTAACAGAATCGCACCATAACCAAATTTACTAGCATCAGTATGCAATTCAAGTTTTGCACCTTGTTTGAAAATATGAAGCACCGGATTTTCAGAAAGTTTTTGCCGTAAAGTTTGAAATGCTAATTGCTGTTCGGGTCCGAAATGAAACACAGCATTATCCCGTAGTAAATCACTGAGAGGTTTGGCTATTATGGAATAATTTTGGATAAACTTCCGAAAGTAACCCGACAGTCCAAGGAAACTTTGGACCTGTTTCAAGTTTTTAGGTTCTGGAAAATTCTGAACTGCTTTGGTTTTGTCCAAAGAAGGTTTAATTGTACCCTTTTCAATTATGTGTCCTAAAAATTCAATCTTTGACTTGAGGAAGTTTAATTTTTTTAAATTTAATTCTAATCCATATTCCGATGCAGTTTTTAACACCCTGGTTAAACGGTTTAACCCGTCAAGTTCATCCGAAGAAGGGATAATAATATCATCCATGTAGATTATGACAATTCCCTCTTTAAGAAGGTCTCTGAAAACGTGATTGATAAATCTTTGAAAAACACTCGGACTATTACAAAGACCAAATGGAACTTTATTAAACTCATATTGCCCATTATGTGTGACGAATGAAGTAAATTTTTTACTGCTTTCTTCCATCTCAACGTGAAAGAATCCGTTTTTTAAGTCAATAGTTGAGAAGAAATTTCCCGACTGCCAACTGATCTAGAACTTCTTCTATTAAGGGTAAAGGATACCGATCTTTGTCAGTTTTAGAATTAATTTTGCGGTAATCAATGCAGATTCTTAAATTACCATCCTTTTTCTTACACAATACTATAGGTGAACAATAATCAAAACAACTTTCTCTTATAATACCCTGTTGTAACCAATCATCAATTTGATCGTTTTCCTGTAATTTCTAAGAACAAGATAAACGTCTGGCTCTCTGACACACACACAGGAATATCATCTTTCAATATAATACTCATTTTTAACTTAGTACTCTTAATTTTATTAGGTTTATAATTCTTATAATTAGAGAACTCAGATCATTTCTAATATTAAAGTTTTTAACATGTGACAAATCATAACTAGAGTTTTCTATCACATTTGCAACAGTAAAAATAGAATAAACACCTAAAGAGGATTCACTTTCATTCAATAAAACATCGCTCTTTGCGTGGCTTATTTTCTTTATTTCAGTATATACACTGGGATGTATAATAAATTCTTCGGTCAAGGTCGGTGATATTGCCGTTCGAACACTTAACCTGGGAGAGTGCTGAGTAAGAGAAATATTTATTGGTGCAACTTCTACCATACGCTTTTTGTTAAAACATGAGCTTAATGTTATTCTTCCTTCGGAAGGTTTGTTCAATCTAATTAGTGAGGAATTTAGAACTGGGATCTGGCAACCTGAATCAATCAAGACTGTTACGGGCTGATTTTCTACAAAAATGTTTACCTATTGGAGCTGTTGTGCGAACTCATCGCTTTTTGTTTTTCGCTCTTGACTTTCAAACTATTCGCGTTTTTTCTATTATGGATGTGGCCGTTAGATTCTTTAGGCTTAAAACGCTTCTCACAATCTCTTGCGTAATGAGATGAATCACCGCATATATAGCAATTTTTATTTTCTCTTTCAAGATATTGGGGATAGTTCTCTTTAATCTTTGGTTTAAAGTTTTGTGATCTATTTTTAAAGGGGTCTTGGGTATATCCATAAGTAATAGGAATTTCTTTATGTGATCCGCTTCTAGATGAAATATAAATATCACACTCTTTAGCTAAATCAATAGGCCTAAACCAATCTTCTGCTTCTCGAATGCCAATATGAGTTGCAGTTTCCTTATTTAAAGTTTCAAATAATTTATCAGAAATTAAAAGATCACATAGAGATTCAAAGGAATTAGCTTTTCTTAACGAACAATAATATTGGAAGTTTGCCGTCAATCTTGCAGCAAATTGGATGTATATCTCGCCTGATGATTTTACAGCATTTTTAAATGAGTTTAAACACTCGCGAGGAGTTACTTGGAATTCTCTGAGTACTATAGATTTTTTAGTTTTTCATAGTCATTTAATTCTTCCTTTTTAATATACAATAAGACATTATGAGCTCTTTCGCCCAGAAGATTTATTAAAATTTCAGACTTATATTCGTCATTTATTTTCTTGGTTAAAAATCCGCGTTCTAATGATTGGAAGAACAGATTAAAATTTTCAGATCTGGTGGGAACAGGAAGAGATAAAGTTTTAATGCTTTTGATCATATTTTCTATGTTTGTTTCGAACTATTTCTCTTCGACTTTAGCTGCAGGATTTAAACTTAATGCTTTATTTTCAGCCGTTTGAAGTTCGACTTTTTTTCTAACTGTGCTAACTGTAGTTTTGCTAGCTCAATTTTCTGTTTTTCTAAAGTTGCCTCTGATTTCGTTTCGCGATACCCTCTCATCTATACAGTTTTTAATTAAAGTTTTAACGAAATCTGCATCACTTTCAAATGTACTACTGTTCTCAATTTTAGTCTTTAGTTTAGCTATGGTGTCCGTACTCTCCACAGTACCGTCTAGATCCTCAACAACTCTTATGAGATCCTCTTTAAGAGCGTTTTTATACATTTTAGAAAAAATATGGAAAGATCCTACCTTTTTTTTTCTAGCTCCCTTGTTGCTCGCACGTACGATGTATCCAATAATTGAAGAAAAACATTGATTCTCTTCTACGCAGATGAACACAGATCCCACAACCTCTTCGTAGGTTATATCATTAGACGAAAAATAGTTCTTGAAATTGTTAAAATTACACCTCTTCGTAGGTGATAAATCAATAGTTCCGGCCTCTACACAGGCGGAATATTCACGCTGGGTTCGAATGAAAAATTCAACCTCTACACAGGTTGAGCGAAGTTTCCAAAAAATGGCGGCGCGTCTCCTCCACGGACGCTTCTTTTGTTCACGCGTTCCAAACTTTGATCAAAATCCCGGCCGAGCCCCCATAATTTGTGGGAGACAGCAAGGGGTCCAAGACATTTGTCTTTCTTCAGATTTATTTAAACTTAACAAAAATTAATTAAAAAAAAGGTAGCTATTCTACAATTAGATTTCCATGATGTGACGACGGGAACGCCTGCTCGCGCACCTCAGTCTCTTTTCTCCGCTTTTTTCTCAATGGTCAAAGTTTTTGTTTCACATTGGATCAGCTGCGCCTGCGCGCGAAGACTGCGTGCTTTGTTTCGTTGAGAGATTCAATTGGATGACGACTCCACAACCGATTCCACATATATATCATTAATTATGTTTGCAACATGTAATCAGAAATTCAAGAGACTCTTGTAATTTTACTACAGCAACTGTAGTCAGATAATTTATGTTTAATTACACCGAGTAAATTAAGCATTTACATAACTAATAAACGTCTATGTGTAATTGTGATGTTCTTATATTAATAAAGTTATAAATTATAATTATATATACCCATGCACTGTGAAATTCGAATTGAAATATTTGAAAGCAAATTTGAAATAAATTATTGCCTCTCCCTACCTTCTTAATATAATATATCAATAAATTAAATATATATTCCTTATTTTACTTTTAAAAAAAAGTATGCTTATTCATTAAGGTAGATCATCCTAAATAGTAAACGAGAAAGCATAAAACTATACTGATTTTAACAGTTTGGAGAAAATATCCGTGAAAATAGCATTTCACACTCACTTTTATTTTACGTCGTTATTTATTTACCTTGATATAATTAAATATTTAAAAATATTCGTAATAAAAGATAGGTAGTCACTTTGCCAGAAATAAATTGCAAATTTCGTCATGGCGTTCATCGAATCTTTATGGCATCTCCTATCAGCATTTGCATCAAAAGCCGGATTTTTTTTCTTTTCTAGAATTTCGACATTCGAAATTTTTTTAAAACAATTTACAAAAAGTATTTGATTATTTCTACTTCGGAAAATATTGATAAATGAAGAAGAAAGGCCTTTACCCTGAGAAGTCTCGAGGGGAAAAAAAAATTTTTTTTTTAGTTTCTGAATTCAAAATAAACTGTGCATCAAAGCCTTATATTCGTATGTGTATAAAATGAAATACAGAAAAAAATATTGTCCCGAAATATATTTAGAATACTTACACAGACTTTTTTGAGTTGAATCTATAAAATTGTATAATTAAGTATCAAAAATAGACACCATTTTATAATTTAAAATATGTTATCTTTTTAGTAAGATGCTCATAATCCAAAAACAAACCCCTCTATTTTATTTATTGTCTCCACCATATGACTGTAATTCAAAATTTCAATACAGATCGGATATCTGAAAGAAGATACCAATCCTTGTTGGCGAGTAGGAGGTTTTCTATGTATAACAATGGTGATGATGATGGCATTTATTGTACAAGCACTTTCAAAGAATTTATCAGATTGAGAAAATTATGGGTCTATTCGCGGATTTATATTACGGACTACTAAAAACTTTCCTCTGAAGAAGACGCGAATTTTTCAAATCAAGGTATTTAAAGATTAAAGTTTCAAGTTCGAAACAGAGAGCTATTAGAAGCTAAACGGATAGCAGCTAGTGATTAATGTAACACTAGGCGAAAGCGCTTCGTAGATTATTCGATTAATATTAAGATTGAAGATTTGGTCAATTAGCAGTTTAAATTAGATTGTGTCGGCTTGTATTAGATGACTTTAGAACTTACATTCAAATATTTAGAAGGTGTATTGCCAGGATGTGCTAAGAGTAAGTGATCCGATTTATAATTTTATCTCCAATTATCTCGTATACCTTGCTGTTGCTCCCATATTTATCTATAGATGCCTTTCTTAACTTGGGTTGCTGAAATTTGTGACGTTGTTGAGAATTGTTAATAAATTGAGTTTGCATTGACTTTGGCTAATCTTCCCTCTATCCCTCGTACATTAATGGATGGGACCAACTATTCATTACTCATATACCAATGGGAATGAATCACACCAAGTAATGCCACTAAGAATCTAGGAATTGATGAACTTTCTTTTTAACTCTGTTTTAGGCTTTCATATAAAAGCTTAGGATTTAATCTAAGAGCAAAAAAAACCCCATTATCTTTATCTAACTGTTAACAAACTCAAAGATGCAAAATAAAAAAAAAAGATGAATTAAATAATTCTTTCAAAGTTACTTAATAAACAACTTAACTGAATTACTGAAACGTAAAAAAACATTTAGATTATTTCAACAGCAACAAATACAAACTGGTACAAGTCTGTATAATTAAGAACAACAAAAAAAATTCCTCCCATGCAAAACCGATTCAATTTACAATCAATAAACAAAGACCCAGCGCATAAATCTAGAGGGAGGCTCTTTTCAAAAGTGCAATCCCCAAACCCCCAAATCATCTTGACAACAAAAGTGGGTCCATCGCCTGAAATGCCACTCCACCAAAAAGCTTCCAAGTCCAGAAATCCATAAAATTTGTCGTCGCCGCTTTTACAATTTCGCAACCTTTTACGGCGCCTTAAAATATTGCACAGTCTGTTGCTCAGAAATCACTCATGGACGCTTTCTTGGAACTTTTCGGTGGAATAAATTCCCAAAGGATAATCTTATAGAGAACTGCTGACGGCGACATATCTTTTATTAGCAAAGACACCATGATTGGACCACGTTTCTTCTGGGGTTCTTTCCTTTTTCTCTGATTTGCTCAAGGGTAATTAATCGATAGCTCTTTTCGCTTTCGATATCGATTGTTGTTGCGATTTAAATCATCATCGAATCGGAAGGAATTGATTTAAATTGCTTTAGATTCTTTGGGATTTTTTAATCCCTTTTGCAGATTGTGTTTGCAAAAAATGCTGTAGGAATTGCTCGTGATTGCAATATCATTCTGCAATAGGAAACTTCATTTCATGTAGAGGGATAAAAAAAGTTTTATTCCATCAGGGATAAAGATATATGGTTTTGAAAATTAAAATTCGAAAATGTGTGTAGAATCTTCTAAAAAATGAATTTTTGTTAAAATCTCAAAATACGCTATTATTCTAGAATAAACTTGTTTTACCTCTTTTTTTTCTATGTAAAACTACCTATCTGACCTTCCTAAAAGATTCTACGTATTACTTTTAGAGTTACGGTGGAGTTTAAAAAAATGAATCCTGTCCCAATATTAAAATCTTAAGCATTTGACAATAAAAAAGAAGAAAAAATCACACAATATATATATAGTTTAAACACTTTTTACTCCTCAAGTGTAAGATGTTTTTTTTTCGAATCCTACAGGTAAACAAAAGAATAAAATAATATTATTAAAAACACATGAATTTTAAATAAAGCTATTCGGTCTTAAGAAATAGAAAAATCCTTACAGCTACAAATACTTAAGCTAAGGTGACCAATTTTTTTACAATGAAAAGGAGGACAAAAAGTTTAAGAAAAAAGTAAATCGCAAATAAATGAAACATTTTATTAATTTAAACAAAAGTACAAAAATTATGTTTACATCCCTTTTAATTAAATGAATACTTTTCCATTGAATAAATATTTTTGTCAATACATCATTTGCTAGCAAAATAATGTAAATATTGGAGCAAGAAATATTCTTCATATTAAATTTTACGGTAAGTGCTGCAGCTAAAGCATCAACATTCAATCTTCATTTTTCACTTGTCCAAAAATCATTACCAATTGAAAAAACTCTTTCAACTACTGCATTAGTTCCAGGGCAACACAACATAAATTCAACAAGAATAACTGAATGTTCATATGGAATGTGTTCATTTTTAAAATACTTAAAAATTTCCACCCATCTTTTATCAATTTCAATATGTTGATTTTCCCATTGTTGTAATTTATCAGTGTTTAAATCTTCAAATAATACAGAGATAAACAGATTGGCTGTAAAATTTTGTAAAGGAGGACAATTGGGAGTACACTTCTTGAGGAAGGACAGAGCCTACCAAAGGAGGACGATTGGTCAACTTGTTAAGCTAAATTAATTTAATATATAGCCCCTTACAGTTTTTCTTGAATATCTCTGAAACAAATTTACAGATTCAGATGAAAATTAAAACCTAAGCTATTTACATTATTTTCTACCTAATTTTACAAAAGGTATTTCATAATGAAAAATTCTTCTTTGAAAGCTAATTAAGCAAGTTAATTATTTAATTCCTTATCAATATCTATATCCGCTATCTTCTCACTAACAATCTTCTTGGGGAATTTTTGGTCCTTAAAAACTATTTTATTAGAACGCTTCCTCTGTAGAAGAGAACGTGAACAAGCAAATTAAGACTACTATATAAAGTCTAGGCTTTCAAGTTGGATATATATGTATGAAATGTATTGTAGTAGCGTTGGCCGGTGTTGGTTGTTGTCATATCTGGTTTATTGAAAACATCTTTAGAATTGAGTTTCCACTTTTATTTTGAAGCACACATAGCGTAACTGGTCAATCGCTTGATATTTTACATCTTTTCGTTAAAAACACGTAGGCAGACACGTATAACAGAAGCGAGATCTTGACGGACCCAACACAAAGACACAGAGTTACAGTTATTTACATTTTTACATGATGAAGGCAAGCAGACAAAGAGAGCGATAACACCAGATTTTTGCTTTTATATCAACAGTGGTTATTACGTAATAGTAGTTCTGATTGGCTAGAATGGGCGGAACAGGAATTTCGGACTAGCCGATTACGATTAAGATTACGCTGTTATTTTTAAACCAAATATTTAAAGTTATTTTAACTTTTAGTACAAAGAGTTAATTAATAAAAAGGATACTAGAGGTAATTATTACATTATATATATATGGGGGGGGGTAAAAACTGCTAGTGGAGCCGTGATTAATCAAATTCCCTGGTAAAATTTAGCTCCCTGGGAGCCATTAATATTGGTACAAATTTTGTCGATCTGCAACAAGATTTTGCCCTTTTTTCACATTCTGTATATGATTCGGTACTTAGTATTTCACAACACACAATCGCCTACTCTATTAATAACTCTCCAAGTTGGCAACTCCGATTTCTTATGTGTCATATGCGCTGAATTGGCCTCCATATGCTTCGTTTCATATAATGTCGTCAATAGGTTGCGATAATACGTAAGTACCTATGATTCTATATATGATGTTAGGAGTGAAGCTGAAGAGTCCAAAATCAATGCTTTATATAATATTAAAATGTTTCATCTTTAATGTTGCATAATTTTTTTAAATAACATAAAATGCAGTCATGGAATTTCTAATAAAATTTTAAAACAGTTCAAGTTATTGCTGAAAAACTTATGTCAAAGAATAGCCCCACCATTTCTTTTCCAGTTCAACTATAATAACACGTAATTCTGCTTTCGAATCCAACGGGATATCTAGGCTTACTCTGAAACATTTTTCTGCAGACATTTTAACAATTATTGTTAGCAATCAAGATAGAAAAAATAGTTTACATTCGCGCTATTTTAATACATCAATTGTAAATATAGCAAAAAATATTTTCTGTTTTAAAATCCATGAAAAATAGATAGCATTAATCTGAAACAATTATTGAAGCCACGTTATCAATTATTGCTGACAAGATAGTGCCAAGGGATTGTTAACGTTGTATTAATTCCTTTATTTCTTCATCTGCTCATATGACACGAAGATCTGGTTTTAAATCCAACATGACAACTAGGGTTTCTTTTTTAAAAAAATTGTAACAACCATTTTTCGATTAGTGTCAAAAAACAGCCAACTTAACGTTAACCATCGTTTTTTATCAGTTGTAATTATAACAAGAGATACCTCCTATTTTGAAATCCAACAATATTTCTAGCTTTACTTTGAAACAATTGTTAAAACCATTTATTTCATCAATTGTTGCTGACAAATTGGTGCCAAGAAATAACCAACAATCGAATAACTTTTCTGTTTCTTAAGTTGTTCTTATAGTAAATAGCATCTTTTATTTTGAAATCAAACAATACAATATTGCTGACTTTGTATTGTTCTCGTAGAATAGTTTTAATCAATATTTTATGCTTCGCTTTTATTGTTAGAATACAGTACAATAAAATCCATTATGTGTGGTAAGAAACTTCTTTTCCCTTTATCTATATATTTCAAGCAGCTGGTTTAGTTGTTTTTTCTCTCATATTATTCGCCTTATATATATTTTATATTATTTACACAAAATAAATGAAAGTAAGTGAATGAAAATTCTTTTTTGTATTCGAAATATCATAAAAATGCATTTTTTGTTTCAGTTTATATTTTATGTTCCGAAACGAATATCTAAAATGTGCGTGCGTGCGTGAAGCGTGCTTGCTTTCTTGGTCTGTCTGTCTCGGAAGATAAGAGTATGTTTCATTATTTGATTCATGTAATTCAAATTCTGACGATAATTTTGCTTCTAAGAAACAAAAAGGATTAATATTCGAAGTTTTTTACCTTTGTTTATATTTCTGCTATTATTGACTTTTTTATTACATATCTAAATTTTCTAAATTATGTACGTTAGTTTTTTTTTTTTAAAGTATGAACTTTTTTATAAAGAATTGCATGAATTTTTTTTTAAAGTTCATTCTAAAAAAAGTTTATTCTATTCAAACTTACGCGATTTTCAGATCTTGTCGCGTGATTCATCATCTTTTTTTTTTCTTTCTTTCTTTTCCATAACTGAAATTCAGGCGGAATCAGTGTCAGAGCCTGTGATATTGGTAATTTGATTAAAGAAGCTATCGATTTCGCCAGCTAAATAAATCTAGATAGGGATGACTTTCAGGAACTGCTGGATTCCCACAGTCAGGAGCTGACAGTTAATAAGCTCATAGAAATACATGAGCAAAACATTGAAGAGTCTTTAGACCCAATTCAATCAGAAGATCGAGTGATGGTCGGGAATTTGACAGAAGGCCTCAGTTTAATTGAAAAAGGGTTAAAAATTTTAGAAAATATAGACTCCAATGAAGAGCGTAATTTTCTCAACAAAACAAGGAATAAAAGTAAAAATTACTAGCATGCTACGAGGAGTGAGGGAGTGAGTGAGTGAATGTGAGATTTTATGGCGCAAGAGCCAAATCTGGCTATACTGCGCCAAACATTTGTGAAAATCCATGATCTAGACGGGAAAAGAAAGAAAGGATAAATTGAATGACAAGGAGGGTCGAAAATAGAGAAGGATCACTAGGGTACCCCAGGTTCGTGAGACCCGTGTTTACCAAAGATAGTAAACCCCTTGGGAAAAGGAAAAGATCACTAGGGTACCTCGGGATTGTGACACCCGTACTCACTTAAAGAAGGTGAGCCCCTGAGATGGGGCATGCTACGAAGAAATTTCGCTGGATAAAAAAAATCTTTCAGCTGGCAGAGACTACTTTGTATGATTTTATGTGAAACCTATATCAAAATAAGTTTGGTTTGCGATTTTGTATTTGTGTGTTATCTAAGATTTTATTAATTTTTTTTTCTAAATTATTAGTTTCTTTCGTCTTTGGCCCCAACTAAAAATAATTGATATGCGTTTTTTTTTTTTTTTTTTTTTTTGCTAAATTATACCTCGACTTACGAGGTTATCACTTAGTCCCCCCTATTGCGGAAGTTCGGGGTATTACTGTAAGCAGTAGCGTACATAGGAATTTTTTAAGGAGGGGGTCCAGGATCGAAAGTCCACCATCCCTGTATCATGATGCTCCTATTGATTTTGTCGATTTTCGGTAACAAAAAACAGTAAAAAAACTCATTATTGAATAAATAATTAGCTTTAATTAATAAAATTAATCATTAATTAAATTTTACGTACAATATAGAATTATAATCAATCGGGAAAAAAATCAAGGGCTTTTGGGGGTTCCTGACCTTTAGGACTCCCCCCTTGTGTGCGTCACTGACTGTAAGTATATATATTACTGAACTCAGTAACAAAAAGATATTCTTGGCCTCGTACGAAAATGAAGAATAAAAAAATTAATTCGAATAGAATTATTTTTTACTAAAAAAAGAATTTTTAATTTTTGAAAAATGTTAGACTTAACACAATTAAAAAAAATTTTTAAAAATTTTCTTAAACAGAATAAAGAATTTTTTACAAGGAAACAATACTATTCAAAAAGTAAACAGTAAATTATCACTCATAAGTATTAGAAGCATTCTTTACTAAAAGAAATAATGTACATATTTATTACTAAATGGAATTCATATACATTTTCTTAATAAATATAAAAATTAAAAACTTCTTTCTATTAATAATTATTATTTTAATTTTTTTTTATTCTTTATTATTCCGTAGTTTGAAGGGAGATTCAAACTTGGCTAATTAATTTTTAAGATTTGATTTTTTATTTTAAAATATTTTTATAATTAAATACAATTAATTTAAATGTTATGAAAAGAAGCTTCTTTGACAGGTATTTTTTTAATTTTAGATATATTTTATCAAAGCGTTCATATTATTTCTTTAAATTCACGAAAAAAGCACTGTATTTAAAGTGTTGAAAAGATTTTCACTTAAAATTCAAATTGCAAAAAAGTAAAAAAAAAATTAATTAATATTTATGACAAAAAATGACGAAGAATTAAACCAGTTAAAAATAATTCCTCTTTTGAAGAATCATTAACATATATTAATGGGAGTTTTTTGTTAGTTATATTATATATTAAATATGTATGATAAAAGGATTTAACTTTTTTTTAAAAAAAAAGCGTGAACGAAGTACTTACATTCTTTGAAAATTTTAAATTAAGAGCTGTTTTTTGCTATAATAAATAAGATTTCATTAATTAGTAATATGCATTCAAGTTTAAATAAATATATTGTTAGAATTCTTCTTGTATTCTGCGTAT
The DNA here is from genome assembly GCA_019973935.1 of Trichonephila clavipes. Classification (NCBI taxonomy): domain Eukaryota; kingdom Metazoa; phylum Arthropoda; class Arachnida; order Araneae; family Nephilidae; genus Trichonephila; species Trichonephila clavipes. The sequence goes on along the minus strand of BMAU01000536.1, from coordinate 96,170 downwards.
AACTTATGGCGTCTTTAAGAAAGCTAAATTTTTTATTGGAATATCTATTTTAAAATTCGTGTATTTAAATAAAACTTTCTATAATTTTGAAAATGTATTTGTTTTTCTAAATATTTTTGAATGAATAAAAAAAATTAAAGGATAAAACCAAGCTGTTTCAATATCTAGGTAAAATGCACAATTATTTTTTCGCAATTATACTTTAAAACTGAAATCTCAAATGAATCTAGCAAGGAAGATAAAGAAACACAGCCATATAATTGAAAAAAAAAGTTTCTTTTTCAATTAAATTTTGAAGAATTCTATTCCGACTGTTTGATGATCCAATTCTTTGTTTAATTTAAACTGATTGGATGTTCTTATCAATTTCTTGTACCATTTTGCCGTGTGAAAGTTATTAAGAACTGTTCTTGTTCGTCTGTCAAAGCATCGTTTGGTCTTTAACATTTTGTTAATGAATTTTCCAATTTAGGCTTAGCTATTGTAAAAAAAACCTAAGATTTTTTTTTTTGTCCGAAGCCTGTTTTTTCTTTGAACTGTTCCTCCTCATATAATAATGTGATTACCTTTTATTATTTAATATCACATTGTGAGTCGGAAAAAAATTCAAATGTGTGAAATAAGAATAAACATTGATGCATTTTTTGTATTTTGATTACGAAATAGGGTTCGAGAAAAATATAGGAATTTTCAATCAGACCGAACAATCTTTTTTGCAGACGTCTCGTTTCAGAATCATTTCACGATATCTTCTTGACTAATTTTTTTTTCTTCTAATGGGCTGCATATTATCAACTAAACCTTTGCAGACCCGGCAAGTTCCCAAACGTGAGAGCCATTTCAATGATGCCACCGTCTAGTGGAGGCTCTCGCCACAAAATTCGGATGCTTGGATTAATATATCAAAATCAAATTGCATTCAAGTGATCCATCCATATTTGTTTTTCAGGAAAGCTAGAGTGATGCTAATGGTATTATGATTAACTCACATTTGAGTTTATGCACTTGGGCTTTAAAACGTAGAAAAAGGTGGAATATTATTAAAGAATTCTTGCCAATGGGCTAAATTCATGTGAAGTCATGGTCACAGAACTGCAATCACATGTTTCCAGCCAATTAGTTCGTAAATTCATTAAAAACATCATAATCACACGATAAATGTAATCGCGTGTTTACAGCTAATTAGGACTCCAGACCGGAAGGCCTGGGTTCGATGCCCGATGCCACTAAATACCCTCCGAGTACACACGGAGTACGTGCTCGTTAAATCAGTGGGTCCGTAGTCTTGTGGGCTGAGTCACGAGCGCAGGGACTGGAGAATATTTACCTCCTCTTCAGTTTCCATGCAGAAATTGTGGAGGTGGAGATAGGTGGTGTCGCCATCTATCGTCCCTTCGGAGAATTTCGCCGAGCTAAATCGTACTGTCGCCTGTATGGTGCTCAAGGCCAACGACAGGCGTACCTCTAGCCCCATGCCACGATGAATTTAGTGGGCCTCGATCTGACTACGTCTGACAGGTGGCATTAGAAACAACAACAGCTAATTAGTTCATGTAATTTACTACCGCCAACTTTTGCTTCTTTCAGAAACTTTATTTTAAAAAGTACACATTTATTAACAATAACAACGCACAAAATACACACTTAAAATGTGTTATTTATTTTATTTTATTTTTATTTTTTTTTATTTTTACTTTTGAGAAACTTTTTGAGAATTTTAATATTTGAGCATATTTACTCAATTATAAAATTTGAAATTTTATCTAAATTTTACAAGTAAAGCAACAAATACAAGTATGTCAGATTTGAACTCAATGGAGAGTACGTGACTGCATTTATCATATGATCGTCATGAATTTATCCCATACATTTTCATTTAACATTCTACTTCATTTTAGAATTAATTTCGTAATAACTTGAATTGTTACTTTAAATCAATTTCCATGAAATTTTGCTTTTGAAACAAACCGTCTCAAAACATTAATGGGAATAAAATATGCTTTAATTTACGTTTTTAATAAGTTTACTAATGTACATTCAAAAAATGAATCAGAATTATTTTATTCTTGCAAACAAGTAAAAACAAATTTTTAAGTCAATTCCTACTTAGGTCAACAAAGAAAAATTTTATTTTAGTTACTTTTTAATAAATAACTGTAATTGACATAAATATACAAAAGAATCATGATTTTAAGTGGCAAAACACCTTTTAAATCAACATTAAAAACATTTAACCACATTAAATTTGCAATTTAATTGAGTTATTTTTAACTGGTTTAATTCTTCGTCATTTTTTGTCATAAATATTAATTAATTTTTCTTTTACTTTTTTGCAATTGAATTTTAAGAAAATCTTTTCAACACTTTAAATACACGGCTTTTTTCATAAATTTAAAGGTATAATATGAACGCTTTGATAAAATATATCTAAATTTAAAAGAATACCTGTCAAAGCTTCTTTTCATAGCATTTAAATTAATTGTATTTAATTAATTATAGAAATATTTTAAAATAAAAAATCAAATCTTAAAAATTAATTAGCCAAATTTGAATCTCTCTTCAAACTACGGAATAATAAAGAATAAAAAAATTAAAAGAATAATTATATTAATAGAAAGAAGTTTTTAATTTTTATATTTATTAAGAAAATGTATATGAATTCCATTTAGTAATAAATATGTACATTATTTCTCTTAGTAAAGAATGCTTCTAATACTTATGAGTGATAACTTACTGTTTACTTTTTGAATAGTATTGTTTCCTTGTAAAAAATTCTTTATTTTGTTTAAGAAAAAAAAAATTTATTATTTTTTTGTGTTAAGTCTAACATTTTTCAAAAATTAAAAATTCTTTTATTAGTAAAAAATAATTCTATATTCGAATTAAGTTTTTTACACTTCATTTTCGTACGAGGCCAAGAATATCTTTTTATCACTGAGTTCAGTAATATATACTTACAGTCAGTGGCGCACACAAGGGGGGAGTCCTAAGAGTCCGGATCCCCCCCCCAAAAAGCCCTTGATTTTTTTTCCGATTGTTTATAATTCTATATTGTACGTAAAATTTGATTAATTATTTGTAATTAATGATTAATCTTATATATTAAAATTCGTAGGTAAACAAACGTATCTATGTATATATCGCAATTTTCTCAAGAACCACAAGACGCAGAAACTAGCAGAAGGTATCAGAAGTTTGGGAATGATCCAAAAAATCCGTTTTGACCATTTATATTCCGATATTCCAATTAGTTAAAAAGATATTAATTGAAAACCTTAAAACGCATTTAAATGCATCGTGGCTCCATCTGCAGAGAATATCGGGGAAAATTCTGTTTTTACAAAACAAAGAAACTTTGCATATAAATAAATTTATTTAAAAATTAATGTATTAAAATTATGTATATATCTTTCTTTCAATTTAATTATTTTACAATTTTTTTTAAATAAAAAATAAGTCGAAATCGGTTCCTTTTTTTGAATACGAATTATAAGTCGTTCCGCTTGGAAAAATATTTTACACTAAAAAAATTCATACTTTTTTTTCCGCGTGTAGAACAATATTATACGTAATCTGTACAAAGATTGATAAAATATCTTAAAAATTACGGTTAAAAAAACTATCTTTCTTTCAATTTAATTATTTTACAATTTTTTTTAAGTATTTTCGGAACCTCTTTTTTTTCCAGAGGTTTTTAAAACGTGATCTAATAATTTTGTAATTTTGAAAATTTCTGTTCCATACATAAACTATTCTTTTTTTAAAAAAATGTACTTTTGGGTTTCCGATGACTGCAAAATTAAACGAAAAAAATTGCCTAAAATGTCAGTAATAATTAATTAATTCTAATTGCATACTTTATTTTTGTTTCATACTTTTTGATTACAAAAGCAATCGTTTCAATAGCTATCTGTAAATTTTTCTTTTATTAATTACTTATAGAAATTTGATTTTAAAAAATATATATATGTTTTTTAAAGGATTATTTCTATTATTTCATTACTAAAGGAATTCTTTGTTAATTAAAAAGTACATCGTCTATTTGTATGAAGTTTGAAAGCATTAACATAAAAATGAAGTCCGAAAAAAAATCTTCTACTTTAACGAAAAATCTACCTTTATTTTAAAACTTAATTCAATGCTTTTCCCCGAAGGAACCGATGGCGCGATTGTTAAATCGGCTGCGCTTTATGAAACGGCAGTTCCCAGGTTCGAAACTGAGCAGGCAGAAACTTTCAATTTCTCATTACGCTACTTTTTAAAGCTTTACTCTTAGCATCAGAATCGTTTTCTTTTTATTATTGCTAAGTCATACATCGAAATTTAAAGCTATATCTTATCTGTGAGAAGGAGGGGAAGATAGAACAATAATTTAACACTAAAAAGAACCGTGTTCGGGCTATAGAGAGGGGAAAGTAACGTAGGTAAGCAAACGTATCTATGTATATATCCCAATTAAAATTAAACGCCAAGAGAGAGAAGATGAGTTAAGGCGCCAAGAGAGAGAAGATGAAATAAAGCGCCAAGAAAGAGAAGATGAAATAAAGAGCCAAGAAAGCGAAGATGAAATAAAGCGCCAAGAAAGAGAAGATGAATTAGAGAAGTTGAAGATATAAGCCTCGATGATGAGTAATGGTTTTAGGAGAGAGAGGAATTCTCAGAATGAAGGAATACAAGAACACGTACCAGTTGGATTGCAAAAATTAATGCGTACTTTTGACCCCAAAGAAGGTGATATAAGTTTTTACCTAATACTGTTTGAAAGACAAGCACGAAGAGTCCATATTAAGGAAGAAGATTGGGTAACGAATCTTGTTGGACTATTGTCGTTAGAAATGGCGAATTTTATTGCCAGGGAATCAGAAGAAAAGGCAAATGATTATGAACATATAAAAGATATGTTATTAAAAAGATTTAAAATGAGACCAGAAACAGGATATAGACAAGAATTAAACAACCAACCGCAGTGGATATGATAAGCGAAATTCTTTCCAAAAATCAGTTACATGTTTCAATTGTGGACGAATAGGACATTTTGCGAGATTTTGCAGGGATAAGAAAGATGGGAGAAGAAAGACCGAGGGTAAAGTTGCTGAGGTAAAGGTATCTGCGGTGCAAGTGGCAGAAGTCAAAGTAGTTGAGGATAAAAGCAAAGTAGTCACAGCGAGATTCAACGGCGAAGTTGTAAGGGAAAATAAGAAATGCAGCGCAGTTCCACTAAAAATGTCTGATCTTAAAATAGTAAAAATTTCGTATGGTGGAACAGAATATGAAGCTGTAGTGGATTCAGGTGCACAAATTAGTGTGTTTAAAAGCAGTGTCGTGGGAAAGGAAGTAAATTACAAAGGACATATAATGTTGCAACCCGCATTTGGTGATGGTTTAAAGGCTGAACTAAAAGAAGTGGATATTGGTTTGGTAACGAATGGGTATATTACGCCAGTAATTAAAACGGTGGTGGCAACTGTGGATGAGCTGAATACTGACATATTATTGGATACTGAAACTTATGAAGCATTATTAGAACAAGAAAGAATATTCAGTCCCAGATTTACAGCCGCTATGAACTTATGATCAGATTCCTTCAAAAAATCGTTAGATGAGAGTGTAAATACTGAAGAGGAAGAACAAGAGCCAACTATAACAGAATATGATGAGGAGAATGGAAATGACATAGAAAAATTCAAGAAACATCAACAGATTTGAGAAACTCTTCAGGAAGCATGGAAATTTGCTAAGCGAAACAAAGAAGGATATGTGATAGAAAATGATATCCTGTACCATGAAGAGCTATTGGGCGGAAATAGGATAAAACAGTTAGTGATTCCTGAAATGGGGAAGAGGAAAATACTAGAAATTGCGCATGAATCAGTGTTCGGAGCACATCTAGGAGCTCATAAAACAATTCAGAGAATCAAATTTTCGTTTTATTGGCAAGGAATGGTAAAGGAGATTAAAGCAATTGTAGTTCCTGTCATGGTTGTCAGCTTATAAAAGTAATTCGTTCGGTTGACAAAATTCCGATAACACCTGTGTCTCGTCCTGAATTGCCATTCCAAGTAGTAAACGTTGATTTAATTGGTCCTGTAGATCCAGTATCATCACAAGGACATAAATACATACTTTGTTTGATAGACCAGCATTCTAGATGGCCGGAAGCAATCCCACTCAAGTCACTAACGGCTAAGAGTACGTGTGAAGAACTGCTCGAAATATTACGTAGAACAGGAATTCCAGAAGTGATCGTAATGGACAATGCAACACAATTTTACGGACCGTTTAACGCAAGAGTTTTCGAAGATTTTAGGAGCTTGTCCGCGTTTTTCAACACCATACCATCCAGAAGGAAACGGGTTAATTGAGAGATGGAACCAAACTCTCAAGAACATGTTGCACCACATTATCAGAGAGGAAGGAGGAAGTTGGCATAGACATATACCGTTTTTACTATGGGCTTATCGTGAAGTTCCAAACGCAACTACCGGTACACCACCTTTTCTACTAATGTATGGAAGAGATCCGAAAGGACCGTTGTCTATACTCAAGTCAATTTGGACGGGGAACACGTTACCTCTGAATATGAAGGGATCAGTAGAGAGTTATTTGAAAAAGCTAAAAGAAAAGTTAGAAGTAGCAACTCACAAAGCAAAGTTAACAAGTGACGTGCAACAAGGTAGCTACGCTAAATATTACAACAGGCAAAAAAATCGAGAATTTGCACCAGGGGATCAAGTGCTTGTTTTGATACCTGATTCGACGAATAAGCTATATGCTAGATGGACAGGTCCAGTTAAAGTTGTTAAAAGAGTAAAACCAAATTCATATTATTTGCAGATAGCTGGAGGTAATTTGAGATTGCTGCATGTTAACAAGATCAGAGAATACAGAGCGAGAATTCAAACGGTTGGAGTTATTTATGATATTAATGATGAATTCGGAGAGATATATGAAACGCCAACAGTTCCTGCAGCTGAGAAGAATGACGAAGCATTGGACAGAGTGACGTTGGATTACCTATCTAAGAAACAACAAACTCAACTAAAGGATCTTTTACATCGACACAGGACGTTGTTTTCTGGAAAAATAAAAAGAGCTAAAGTTGGTGAATATGTGATAAAACTGAAGAATGAGGAGGAGACGATGAAACCCAAAATTTATAAGATACCAGAAAACTTAAAGAGAAAAGTAGACGTGCAGATAGACGAATTGTTAGAGTTAGGGCTGATTGAACCTGTTGTAAGTGAAATAGCACACCCCGTGGTATGTGTTCATAAGAAGAACGGAACAATTCGGTTATGCATAGATTTCAGAAGCTTGAATGCCCTTACCGTACCGAACGCATATCCAATGCAGAATATGATGGAGTTGAATTTCTTAGTAGGGAAGAAAAAATTCATTACTGTACTAGATATGTTGAAAGGATATTGGTCTATACCAATGGAAGACAGCAGCAAACATCTAACAGTCTTCCAAACTCATCGAAGACAGTACCAATGGAATGTGTTACCATTTGGGTTAAGAAACGCTGCTGCAACCTACCAGAGAGCCATGTCTAAAGTGGTTCAAACTATATCTGATTTTGCATGTGCGTATATCGACAATTTAGCAATATTCTCTGATACGTGGGAAGAACATTTAAATCATCTAGAAGAAGTTTTCAAAAGATTGGAGCATTTTAATTTCTCGGTGAATTTAGGAAAGTGTGAGTTTGCAAGACAAAAAGTTAAATACTTAGAACATGTCATTGGTTCAGGTAGACATTCCCCTGACAAAGAAAGAATAAAAGCGATTCAGAACTTACAGGCACCAACGACCATGAAACAACTGAGAAGTGCTTTGGGATTGTGCAATTTTTATAGACAGTATATTCCGAACTTTGCAAAAATTGCTCTACCATTGACGGAGCTCACTAAAAAGAAAGTCCCTAATGAGATTCCATGGAGCAAGGAGGCTGAAAATGCTTTCAAGGAGTTGAAGACAGCACTATGCGGAATTACAGAGTTGCAGGTCCCAGACATAGAGAAACCGTACTACTTGCATACGGATGCTTCTCAGACGGCGGTCGGATGCTGTCTAGGTCATTTGGGTGGAGAAGACAACATTCATCCCATAGCTTTTGGGAGCCAGAAACTGAACCTAAGCAACAAAAGTGGTCAACAATCGAAAGGGAAGCGTATGCTATCATTTGGGCTCTAAAAAGATTTGAAACTTTACTGTGTGGAGCAAAGATTTTCTTACTAACCGATCATAATCCTCTAGTATTCCTCACTGGTGCTGCACCCCAATGTCCGAGATTGCAGAGGTGGGCGTTGGCCATTCAACGCCATGACATTGAAGCAAACCACATGAAAGGATCTAAACTAGTTAATGCAGATGCGCTATCCAGACAGTAAATGTAAACTTTAATTAAATAAGAACTTTAAGAAGGATTTAAGATTAATTTAGGTTTTAAACATTTTCTTAGCTTTATTGTTAGATGATTAAGTTAAGAAGAATATTTGTGTAAAATTTAATGTTGAGTATTTTTATGTAAATGTATAATATTAAGATAGTGACTAAACAGTGTTTCATTTTGGGTGTAACATGTGACCCTTAGATTGTTTTAGCCATATTTGATCTTTGGATCTTATATGACTCTCGGGAGGAAGGTGTCAGGGTTACACAGTAATGTTATTAAATTACTCGTTTTTGCGATCACGAGATAATATTTTGAACGAGCTACTTTTGTATTTGGTCTTTGGCAACGAGCCAAAAAATGGAGTTGATGGAATTCGCTTGAATAAAATGTGGAATTTTGTGCTGTTCTTATGAAATTTTCGTTTTGAGTATAAACTGGGTTCACGACTGACAGGTATCAAAATTTAGGGAATGATCCGAGGAATCCGTTTTGACCATTTATATTCCGATATTGTAATTAGTTAAAAAAATATTAATTAAAAACATGAAAAACATTCAACTCAATTTCCGTCGCATTGTTGTAACAACGTTACATTTATAAAAATGACGTAAGTTGGCGTCAAAGTCCGATTTTCAGCCACACTGGGTCTGCATTGTTGCAACAATGTAGACGAATTGTGCTTTTAGTTTTTTTGAGTCATACATTTAAAAAAAAATAATTGTAATTTCGGACTTTAAATGGTCAAGATGGACTCCTTAGATCCTTTTCCATCTTTTGGTACCTTTGGAGTGTTTTTTCCTTCAGTGATTCGTGAGAGGATGACCTCATAGATAGATACTTCTGTTTTATTTCATTACTAAATTAATTATTTGCTAATAAAAGAGTATATTGTATCTTATTTTGAATAAAAATACATTTCAGAGACATTTTTAAGCTAACTGCATGTAACGATTGATTGATTAATGAAAATCTGAATTTTATTATTTTGGATTCTTAGAAACTTATTGTTAAAAAATAATGTTTTTATCTGTTTGTTTTGTTTTACTCTTAGCATCGGAGTCGCTTCCTTTTCATTGCTTTAAATTAATATATTTTTTAATTAAAGCGATATTGTTTTTTCTAAGTCATTGATAGAAATTTGAGGAAAAATCTTACCTATGAAATGGGGGGGGAGATGGAGAAAAGTAGTTTTAAGCCAAAAACTCGGTGTAACCCCGGGATAATATATAGAAGGAAAAGAAATCAGTCAGACAATGAAATAAAAAAAGAAATTTTTAAAAAAAAGTCAATTTGAATGGCATCAATATAAAAATCACACACCAAGAGGTGCTGACAGCGATAGTGGAAGGAGAATTTCCATTGCAATATGTTATGCATTCGAAAATGTTCGTGCAACGCCGGGCTAAATGGAGGGGAAAGAAACCTGACTGACAAGGAAAAGTGGAGTAAATTTCGAGAAAGGGAATTTTAATGACTTAATTATGGAAATCACTCGCATCACGCTCGGACACACTCAGAAGTGCTGGCGTCATGAGGGAAAGATGAAATTTCCATGAGGATTAAGTTATACACTCTGTAAAAACCCGTGCAACGTCGGGCGAACCTGACTGAGAGGTCAGAAATCCATACGACGGGGGTAAGTAGTCCAAGAAATTTAAAAAAATAATATAAGGAAAGAAATCACACCCATCCCTGGAAGTGCTGATATTGAGAAGGGAAGGGGAAATTTTTAACGCGGGAAAGCCCATGCAACGCCGGGCCATGCAGCTAGTTTTTTAATAAAAGTTGAATATAATTGGTAAGAATTTATCTTAAAACCAGTGTAAAAGGAATGCAGACGTTTAACTAGCATATGATTATTCAGGTAAGTTAAATCTTCATCACAAATTTAACAAAAGATGTTTTATCCAATGGTACTGCCATCTAGAGGAATAATATCGACTGAGAGAGAGAGAAATATGTGTTAAAACAATAATTAATTAAATGAATTTAATTAATGAATTAATATTTGAAAAAACTGCATTAACATCTAGTGTCATCCACTACAAGTTTTAAATAAATATATTTGCACATGAGTGGCCGAATAAAAAGCCTTTTATTAACGACTGAAAATTTGAACAAGATATATAAATAAATATATATTCGAAGAGTAGGAATTGAAAAAGAGAAGGAATAATTTCTCCTTATTCATTTAATACAAACAATTTTGCAGCTCTGAAATAATTCATATGCAACTGGATCATAAGATAGATGTTTGAGATAAATGTATTTTACACCAATATATATTTCGATTTCAAATCTCAAGAACTATTTTGAATCAAAATATGTGTACATTGATTCGAATATAATGGATTGAAGCATCTGGATTTCATGTTTCGAGGAAGTTTTGTATCATTCTAAAAAAAAAGGTCGATTGACTTATTTGTCTTACAAAATCTGTAACAGATTACTCACCCAACAACTGGGAAATAATAATATAGGAAAAAATTTCTGCGTTTCAACGAATAATGCAGGAATATCCCGATATCATAGCTTTAAACATTCCTTGAGAAATAAATTATGTAGAATAAAAAGTATCGAATTCCTTTGATTTCCTACAAAATCTGCTATAACTGATCTCTTTTCATTATTAGAAGTCCCTATTTTATTTTGGTGAATAGTACAAAAATATTTCTAAATCTTATTTATGAAACTCATTGAATAAAAACATATTAATCCATTAAGAATCAATAATTTTATATACGAATGCCATAGTGATTTATTTCTTCTTAAAGCAGATATCCCATTAGTATTGAATTCTAATAAATTCATTCCTATAAAGTCTGATTGTGTTTCAAAAGTGTAATTCGAGGATGTTCTTTACTTTTATTTCGGACTATTTTATACGTATATTGAGTAAAAACACATTTATTGCTTTAATCTAAAACATGTTGAATCGAAACTAAAAACTGAATGCCAAAACCCAATTCAAGGTCTTTTGAGGAAGACAAGTTCTTCAATATATATATATAGTATAATAAAACAAAATAATAAGTGAGAAAGTTGTACCACAAATAAGGTCAAAAAGAAAGAAATTAGTTTCCAAGAAATATAACAATCGAAGATACTAAAAGAGTCTTTGGCCTAAAATGGAGACCTATTATGATTTTTAAAGCTGTCGCTGAATTAGGCTAGCGAAATTAGGGTTAAGCAATGCTTTATGGATCCACCTTCCACATACAACAGAATTTTCAGCATAATAGAAAAAACAGAGCCATGTTGAAAAATTTCGCCAAAATATATCACACGTGGGTGGAACACCAGACAGTAAAATAAAATGAAAGTGTGAATAGTGAGAATAGAAAGATTTCTCTCATAGAGATGAATATTATGGAAAAACTAAGATAAAAATTTACATGTAAAATTTCTGATCATTAAGATGTATAAAGACAAAGCATCTTAGTCAGAAATGGCACGCAAAGTAACGTGTTAAAATTGAAGTGTTAACACATAGAAGCAAAAAACAGCGACGCAACATAGATAGTTTTTTTGTAATTAAACTAAGCGCGCGTTATCTTAATGAAATTAGTAAACTAAATTGAAAGAAACAAAAAAAAGTTAAAATAACATAGAAATATATTTAAAAATGAATTTACCTAGATAGTTGTAATCCAAGCAACTGTTGCAGAATTTTTTATAATTACGTTGTTTTAATTCATTATCAGTAACCGAATCATTGTTTCTTTTTATAAAATTTAATATAATATTTCTAAATATAAATAGGTGTAGAGGTTACTACACCGAAAAGTACAAATAAAAAAAATAACAAAAATGCTCGGTGTATATATATATATATATTTAAACAATCGAACCTCGAGTTAACGAATCCATCGGGACCGAGCATCTTGTCCGCTATATCGGGGTTCAAACAAAATACAAATTTTTTGCACTTACCCCTTTTGGAAACTCTATCATAAGAAACTACCAAAAAATATCCACAGTTAAAAAATTACACAATTTGTATTTAATAGATAAAAGTACTGTTATTGAATTATTACACACCAATTAATTATAAAATTTTAAAATACTGACTAATACATGTTTGAAAATCTTTTTAATTCCTAATTCAAAAAAAAGAGTTCTTTTTCGACTTTATGCTGAAAAGAAAATACTGAGCCATTTACGTCTTGCTGCATATGGTATGTTTTCATATAGTTTCCAAACAACCTAAAGCAATAGAAAACGTAACAGTTCTGATAAAAGTTTCATCATCAGTTTCTGCATCAGAAGCGTCATTCATTGGCCCCGACAAATCAACAATTTCTTTAGCTTCAGTGGCACAGATAGGCAGTATGTCCTCAAATGTAACATAATAGTCAAATTGTTAAAATATCCTCTGAATTGTGGACTGAGAAGAAATAAGAAAGGAATTTACTGTTCTATTCAAAACCCACTCGATAGGTTACATTCAGTACCTGTAAAAGTCTAATAATGGGATACACTCTTTCCCGTCGAAATATTAGTAGACAAGAAAAGTCTTTTTCTGTTGACAAAAAGAATATGCCATTTGAAAAAAAAAATCAAATTATTTTCTAATATAAACTGATTTAAAAAAATTCAGCTGTTGAAAAAATCAATTAATTCGGGGTTTATTATTCATTAAATACAGGGAGGGGATTTTAACTGGGAAAAGAGAAAAAATCCTTAAATAGGGGTTGGGTAAATTGGGGCCCGACTGTATATATATAATTCAATTGAATGCACCATTAAAATACATAATACTGATATTCTAATATAATAAACATTGAGTCGAAATAAGTTGCTTCTCCTAGCATATCTAATATCGTATTTGAATCTTAAAACTGAATCAAACTCGATTGAAAGCAATTCATTTCTTACTGTAATAAGACTAAATCGCATATAACAGCAACCAACAACGCCCCCTTGCGGATTCAAAAAGTGACTCTCAGTCTAATCCTAATCCCAGGGCTAGCAGCAGCTAGGTTGCGTAGATATAGTCGTGTAACTTGATATACTTTCCTTTACATATTTTTTTGTGTTCTGTGATGTCTATAAATAAATATGAATGTATACTAGCTAGCTACGTCATCACCGTTACATACGTCTGCTATTTTGCGTTTCAATTCCATAAAAAAAATCACAAGACATTAGCAATATCCTTCTTAAATATATGCATTAGTTAAAAAATATGCTATATTTGCAACGACTCATCAGCATAGCATCAAATTTCAAAACTAAGCTGAGTTTGTTTCGAAGTGTTTTTTTTTTCTTTACAGTTCCGTTAAATTTCTTCCAAGTAAAAGAACAGAGTTTCAACATTTTAGGTTTAAATTTTATTTCTATAACATTGCACGTGTTTTTATTTCAAACGACATTGACCAACTTTCAACCAATCTTATAGTTGCATCCCTCCCCTAACACCTTATTTCAGCAATCGGTTTTGAACTGAAATCATTTCCATCTGAATCGAATTTTTTTTTTTTCAAAATCGAATTCTAATCATAACTTTAAGAAATTCGAGTAAATAATAAAATAGTACTCCGACATTTTAGTCTGAAATATTGATGAATGTGTTCCACGTTCACATATTCATGGAATATTAATGAATATTGAATGCAAATCCATTAAATAAAAACACATTATTGTTTCAAAATAGCATCAACAACACTGCATCAATTCTTTTAAACTGAACCGATTCAGCTTCGAAAGTTATTCATTTTCTGCTGAAGCAGAAAATTCCATCAATATCGAATTCCGAGCTATATATCCCTTAGAGCTACCCTACCAGGCATTCTTAGAATATATTTTATGCATTAGGAATATACGAAACATCTCCCCATCGAATTTCAGTTCTTCCCGAAGCTAAAAATTGAGCGCAACAGCGAGAATATCCGAAAAGAGATATGAACTCGGTCCCCAGAGTGGAGCATCAGAAGGTTCTTATAGCACTTCTGGGTCCAAATGACGAAGTTGTTTACCGGCGTCAGAAATGCCATTTCATCACTACTCGCATCAAAAGAAAGCATCGACAGATGAATAAGAAGGGGATGTAAAGGCACTGTGGGAATGGTCATAAAAGGAAAGGAAAAAAGAAATATTACATTGGGAATGATGGAGGGTTTCTTAGAGAAGAACGTGCGAGTGGTAAGTGTTAAGATTAATGGTAATGACCTGAGTCAGAATCAATGGTTGGTCTTAACTCGTTGCCCTTTTTCACTGTGAGAAATGTGAAATTGGATCGGAAACCGATTTTTCGCTAAATCGACTGTGGAATGGAAGATTTATGGCGAATTTGAATACCTTGGAGGCTGCATTGTTAGTAGTGAATATGGCGCGACAAATTAGGTGGCTTTTAAGAAAAGGCTTAGATGTGTGTGTGGAAAGTTTTTTATTTCCTCCGAAAAGTGCAAATGTATTTCTTCTTATATTTTTTACGAAGAGAAGACAGAATTTTGCTTATGAAATAACCATAAAAGGTTTCAGAATTTTAACTGAAAATGGTTCTATTCTTTTAATATTTGATATCTTTGGGGTATGTGCTACTTAATTCTACAAAAATTAAACAGTGATAAAAAAGTTTTTCTTTAATGGGGACACAGTACGATTTAATTGACCAAAATCTGTCAAAAAGTCAAATATAACATTTTCAGTCTAAATTATTCTTTATATGCTTTTTGTTATAACCTCACAAAATTTGAAAGCTTTAAACTTAAGAAATGCAGAATTATGATAGTTTTTACTTTCGTTTTCATTCACATCCCTATGGCATATCAAAACTTTAAACTTATCTCAGAAAGATAAAATAACTAGTTTATCTTCATTTAAAATGCCAAGGCTTTTTTTCTGTTGTGCCTAATGTTTTAATTTTTTTTTACTTATTGCCAATAGTACTCGTAACAAAAGTTGGTATGCATTTTTGAATCAAAGCAATACTTATTTTTTAAAAAATAATTGAACTCGGAATTTATACATATTTTTAAAGAATTTTCAATAAGCATTCATAAAAAGAAGTATTGTACGAATACCAATCATATTATTGCGCAACCCATACCACCTTTTTTATACATAGTTTGATGTACTTGTAAATCAAATTTCATGCGTGTATGAAAATTTTTGTAGGAGGAGTAGCATTCGTTAAAAAATTAAATGACCAGCTTTTTATGAAATTTTGAGCACAAAATCTGTTTTACATAGTATACACAAATTGGAGGCAATCAAAAAAATTTTAAAAATCCGTAAATTAAAAATTTTTGCTTAAATCGTACCATGTCCCCTTAAATTTGCTTGAATTATCTAGATTAGTGATTCCCAAAGTGGTCTATATAGACCCCCAGGGGTTTATAACGACCTGCAAGGGGTCCACGTCAGTGAAAAACTAATTTGGGGGTCTATGAGGTGTAAATTAGGGTCTACGATAGTGGCTTTCATTAAACCAGATCCTGATTTTAATTTTAAAAGAAAATTTAATCAAGTGGGGAGAGAAACCAAACTTACCTATTTAACAGATTTATTTACTAAATTGAACGGACGTCGCAAACTTTCCTAATTTCTCGAGTGTCACAGACAATCTACCAGGAAAAAGACGTTTCAACCAACGGCTCAACATTTAAATGCTCTTTTCTAGATTTGGAAACTAGGTTTGAGAATTTTTGACTATCGTAATGCCACAGTAGGCAATAAATTCATATGGTCACAGTGAAAAAAAAAGTGTCATTAAAAGAGGAATTGATCGGAAGAGGCAATAACGGATATCTTAAAAGTAAAGTTTAGAAACGGATGTCAATAATTTCGGCTTTAAAAAGATGTACCTGTTATTTATCTTATATTATTAAATATCTTGAGAAAGTTTTTAATTGTTTTCTGATTGAGAGGGAGTTACAGTGCGCTTGCCAGTCTCTAAAACAAACAAAAAAAAAGAATGAGGAAAAGACAGGACACTATCAACCACGGAAATATTTAGGGTTAAACCTGACAAAATTGATGTCAAATGTTGAAATTTTATTATTTCATCCCCAGCATTTGTTTGTGGCTCAGATATTTATAACATGTGTTTTCTTAAGTTTTAAACACCATACTTCTCACTACAGTTAAAAATTTAAATATTTTAATGGAAGTAGCTCTTTTTTTTACCTGCTGTCAAAAACACATTTAAGTTGATCAATTTGCAAAAATTTAGTATTAGGTAAGTAGGGGTCTACCACAAACGGTAAAACCTGTCAAGGGGACTATGAGGCAAAAAAGTTTGGGAACCTCTAATCTAGATGGTGATATTTAAATCTCAAAAAAAACCTAGAAGGAAAAATTTTTAGTAATTGCTCCTCGCTCTTTCCTACACACTTCAAAAACTTTTTCATCGACTACCTGCTGGAATGATTGTCATACGGGACAAATTGTTTATTAGAAACTGTGATATTAATCTTACCCCGTTTTCCAGGGAACTTATCCTTTTTATCACCAATCATGGGCCTTTCCCAGTTTATTTTCATATATATATAAATATATCTATATCTATGTATAATATATATACAGAGTGTTATTTTTCCAGGTGTAGAAGTTTAAGTTGGCATTACTTTCCAAGATGGCGACCGATTTAACAGCTGTCAAGTGATTTATTCTCAGTTCGGTTTGGCAATTCATCAAAACGATCATCAAGCAAGGCGTAGATTCGTCGAATGGGTCCAAAACGAGATTGCCGTTGTTCCCGATTTTCATAAGTGAATTTTGTTTAGCGATGAAGAGCACTTCTGGTTGAATGGCTACGTCAACAAACAAAACTGCCGCATTTGGAGTGAAGCTAATCCACAAGTGTATGTCGAAACACCGTTACATCCAGAAAAACTGACTGTTTGGTGCGCTTTATGGGCTGGTGAAATCCTTCTTCAAAAAATGATGAAGGCCACAACGTTACAGTCAATGGTGATCGGTATAGAGCCATGATTACTAACTTTTTCATTCTAAATTGAACAATCATGATGTCCAGGAGCTGTGGTTCCAACTAGACGGCGCAACATGTCACGTGCCACAATCGATTTATTGAAAGGCACGTTTGGTGACTGCCTAATTTCACGTTTTGGACCTGTGAATTGGCCTCCAAGATCTTGTGATTTAACACCGCTAGACTATTTTCTGTGGGGCTATGTAAAGTCATTGGTCTATGCGATAAGCCACAAACGCTTGACCATTTGGAAGACAACACATTCGCCGTGTTATTGCCGATATACGGCCACAAATGTTGGAAAAAGTCATCGAAAATTGGACGTCCAGATTGGACTACATCCGAGCCAGCCGTGGCAGTCCTATGCCAAAAATCATATTTAAAATGTAATGCCACAAGATTACCTTTCAAATAGAAAAAAATTCATGTCAATCGAATAATACATCGTTGTTTTATTGCAATTTAAAGTTCTATACCTCTAAAAAAAACCCTTTATATATACAGTCAGGTCTCTTTTTATGCGGATTGTTTATATGCGATTTTGAAGTTGTGCGGTTTGTATTTCAAACATTTTCGGTTTGTATTCCAAACATTTCTAGATTTTTGTTATTATTATTATTTTTTATACTGAGACGTGTGTGTGTGTGTAGATTGTAGTATTCCGAGAATTTCCGTACCTTTTGGTGCTTACGTCTGTGGCTCGGCTGCGACAGTCTTAGATTCGCATTCGTTATTTCAGTTGTATTTCAGTAGTATACCGATACGATATCATTATTTCGAGAGAGAAATTACGTTATCTCTTAGAGGTGCCTCGTTCATTTGTATAAAAGTTTCACTTTAATAAGTGGCGAATTTAAGTTGCAATATAATAAGCAGCAAATTTTGATTTCTGGATTTAAAGTGAGCGTCGTAAAGTTTTATTTTTCATTAGAAAATCGTAAGTGTAATTTTTTTAAATTTCTTTTCTAAGATTTTATTTGGCCCAATGGAGAAAAAAAAACATCAAAGACAGTCAATTTCGTTGGAAACGAAAATTGCAATTTTAGATCGCTTAGGAAAAGAAGAAGGATCTACGGCTATTGGAAAACATTTTAATTTAGGCGAATCTACTGTCAGAGCAATTAAAAAGAATGAAGCTGCAATAAGAAAATCGGTCATTTCTGGTACAAAATTAAGCACCAAATTTGCATCGTACATAAGGGATGTATTATTAGAAAGAACGGAAAGAGCCATCGCAATTTGGATTGAGGAACAAGTTCAAAGAAGGATTCCTGTAAGTGGTTATTTAATCCAAGAAAAAGCTCTCAATGAAACAGTCAGAACCATCAACTTCCACTTCCCAAGCTAGAAAAGAATTTTCAGCTAGCAAAGGATGGCTAACCGGGTTCTTAACAAGAAATGCACTTCATTATATTAAGATAACAGGGGAGAGTGTGCGACAGCAGATGAAGGAGGAGCAAAAATATTTCCAGAGGAGCTAGCGAAAATTATTGAAGATGGGGACTATTCTGCCGATCAAGTTTTTAACGCTGATGAAACAGGACTTTATTGGAAAAAATTGCCTAATCGTACTTACATCGCAAAGGATGAAAAAACTGCAAGTGGACATAAAGCAAGTAAAGATCGAGTCACCTTATTACTTTGTAGCAATGCATCAGGAGATCGGATGTTGAAACCTCTCTTAATAAATAAATCTCTTAGACCACGCGCCCTTAAAGGTAAAGATTTAAAACAACTGCCCGTGCATTGGATGGCTAACCCGAAAGCCTGGATGACAACAGCTATTTTTACAGAATGGTTCAATAATTGTTTCGTACCAGAAGTGGAAGCCTATATGAAGGAAAAATCTCTGGATTTTAAAGTTTTATAAATTGTTGACAATGCAGCAAGTCATCCAGAATTAGAACATCTAAATGTTCAACTAGTATTTCTTCCGCCCAATACAACAAGCCTTATTCAGGCATTAGATCAAGGCATAAAAAATATTATATTAAGACAACGTACAAATTCATCTTGAATAAACTAGAAAATAAGTCCAAAACAGTGAAAGATGTGTGGAAACAATTTTCTATTTTTGATTGTTTAATTCATGTTGCATCTGCTTCCGCTCAAATAAAACCTAGAACTTTAAATGCCTGCTGGAAAAAGATTTGACCAGAATGTGTGACAGACAATACAACCACTCAAACATCGACACTATCAGATGAAATAATTACTTTGGCACATGAAATTGGAGGAGATGGTTTTAATACCTTCAGCCACAATGATGTAGATAAATTGCTTGTGGGTGATGCATTAAGTGACAATGATATTATTGATTTAACTTTAGATCTATAACTGTAGACGGCGTCGTAGGTCTAGAAGGTGATAATGATGAGGAAGAAAAATCAACTCCCCTCACTGGAAAATTAATTCAAGAAGGTCTTCAACTTTGCAGTAAATTAGAAAATCATTTTCTTATTAATGCCCCCAATTCTGAACGAGCCTCTAAATTACAACGTTAGCTGCAGAACTGCATGTCTGGATATCCTAAACTCTATAAAAAATAAAAGAATCCTCATCGCAAAGTTTAATTACTGATGACATTGTCAGAAAAGGAAGAGCTACACAGAACGAGAATGAAGTTTGCGAAAATCCGTGGCCTTTACCGCAAATATCTATTGCAGAGACAGTCTCTTCTGATGATGGTGATTTGGAACCACTTCGCAAACGGTGCAAACCATTATCAGATAGCGATAATGATTAAAAATGTAAAACTATGTGTATTACTTTTCCATAAAAAAAATGAATTAAGGTTTGAATACAAGTTTTTTCCCTAGATTTGTATGAATTTCTTTCAGACATTCGAAGTAATTTATCATGCAGCCTATTTCTTTCCATTTCTGCAATTTTTTTATGCGGTTTTAAGTTAATTTTAACTAGTTGTTTTGGTTTTATGCGATTTTAGAAAACTAAGGAACGTATCCCTACTTTTTCCATTCAAGTAATGTCTTTTTTAATGCGATTTTTTTATATGCGGTTTTCGGTAGAACGTATCTACCGCATAAAACGAGACCTGACTATATATATATAGGTTCGAGTTGATTTTTACTCCTAATTGCTTATTCCAGAGCTTCTCAAACTGTGGGGAGGGCGCGATCATATTGAAAAGTCGAAAACAAAAGATTATTAATTTTTTGAAAGTAAAACTAACAAAATACATTCTGTCATAATGAAAAAATAAATACATTTTCACTGATATAATACACTTATAAAAGTATCAGTTCAACACAATGTACTTTATAATTATCTTAACAATACTAAGTTTAATAATTACCACAGTGACCGCACCGGTTGGTCATATATAAAATTATATGCAAAAATTAACACTTATCTGAATCATTTCTACGGCTTATAATTAATCCCTTAACTACAGATTAAAAGTTATACGATTCACTCCCCAATGCGATCGTTTTGCACGTATGCACGCATATCCTGTATGTGGGGGGAGGGAGAAAGGAAAAGTAAGAAAATGCTCTGAAATAAGTAAATTCTTCTCAAACAATGTTAAAATCATTTTATTGCATTCCAAAGTCTTCGGAATAATTTTATGGATAGTAGTGAACGTATTTCGGAAAGACGTATAAATACGTCTGAGGCAATTTACGCACTGGCTGAGCGAGACGTTTATATACGCCAGTGGCGAAGAGGTTAAAGTCGTATTGCAACTTTAACGTCAAAATATCGTATCATCGAATTTAATACATTGTTATTGTATGGATGGAGGCACGATGAAAATTATGATTGAATATTGGGTCACAAGTATTGAAAGTTTGAGAAGCATTGGCTTATGTGGTTCTCCTAGGAACGCCGATCACCATATGTTTCTTATTGCTTCCATACTTCCAGCTTAAAAAAATTTACACGTTAAGCAATTTCTTCCTGGTTACATTCTATTTCTGATAACGTTTAGTTTGTCTCCCCGCTGCTGCTTTTTTTTCCAAAGGTTTTTTTGGGGGGAAGGGGGTTAATATTATTATTGTTAATATTGTGTTGTATTGTCTTGTTCATTCATATTCCTCCCCACCCATCCTTTCATTTTGTATCTATTCTTGGAAGAGCAGTTTGTAGTTTTAAACCCTCTAAGTGAGTTCAATCCTCCCGAGTAAATAAATAGAAACAAATAAACCATGCGCTTAAAAATACAAAGAACATTAGGAAATGAAACTGAAATTTTTTTGATACCATAATAATTATGTACATAAATTACGTTATTTTAGATGATATATGCTTAAAAACTTCTCTAATATAATCTCGATGTCTGGTTTTTTTTTATCTTTGAAATTATTAAACTGGAAAAAGATTTACATTAGTAGTAACACACACAAATACAGGGTGTTTTTTTAGAGGTATAGAACTTTAAATTGCAATAAAACAACGATGTATTATTCGATTGACATGAATTTTTTTTTTATTCGAAAGATAATCTTGTGGCATTACATTTTAAATATGATTTCTGGCATAGGACTGCCACGGCTGGCTCGGATGTAGTCCAATCTGGACGTCCAATTTTCGATGACTTTTTTCAACATTTGTGGCCGTATATCGGCAATAACACGGCGAATGTTGTCTTCCAAATGGTCAAGCGTTTGTGGCTTATCGCATAGACCAATGACTTTACATAGCCCCACAGAAAATAGTCTAGCGGTGTTAAATCACAAGATCTTGGAGGCCAATTCACAGGTCCAAAACGTGAAATTAGGCAGTCACCAAACGTGCCTTTCAATAAATCGATTGTGGCACGAGCTGTGTGACATGTTGCGCCGTCTTGTTGGGACCACAGCTCCTGGACATCATGATTGTTCAATTCAGGAATGAAAAAGTTAGTAATCATGGCTCTATACCGATCACCATTGACTGTAACGTTGTGGCCTTCATCGTTTTTGAAGAAGTACGGACCAATGATTCCACCAGCCCATAAAGCGCACCAAACAGTCAGTTTTTCTGGATGTAACGGTGTTTCGACATACACTTGTGGATTAGCTTCACTCCAAATGCGGCAGTTTTGTTTGTTGACGTAGCCATTCAACCAGAAGTGCTTTTCATCGCTAAACAAAATTCACTTATGAAAATCGGGAACAACGGCAATCTCGTTTTGGACCCATTCGACGAATCTACGCCTTGCTTGATGATCGTTTTGATGAATTGCCAAACCGAACTGAGAATAAATCACTTGACAGCTGTTAAACCGGTCGCCATCTTGAAAAGTAATGCCAACTTAAACTTCTATACCTGGAAAAAAAAAACATTCTTTACAAATTACAAGAATATATATTTCTTATAATTTATCGCGCACTAAGTGGTGGGGTTTGGGGGGTATCAAACCCCTCCCATAGATCAACATTAATTTTTAGCATAAAGATTACGTTTCGGTGCCTTCATCCACTTCCTCTTGAAAAAATTTAACCCATCCCGAGGAAATAGTTTGTGTACGTCACTGAATGATACAAAGTGAAGCTCCTGTTTTTGAATTAGTCATAAAATTAAAAATGTTTCGCACAGAAAAAAAAGTCTATGAAATAGTGAGTATTTTGTGTTTGCATTTATTTCGTGATATCAATAAACTAACTTTAAAAAAAATCTTCGTACAAAAAAGTGTTCATTGTTAGCAAAAAACTAATCTTTAAGATCTATCTTGATAACTTATATACGAGTATGTTTGTGTCATCACCTCATCCTTGAGTCATAACAAAATGAAAATAGAATTTTCTTTTATCGGTCAATCTCTAGCTTGTGGGTGTATTTTTTTTTTCTTTCCTACCCTCAAAAAACTGAAACTGCTGCAATTTCTAAATCAAAAAACTTCTATCATTTCGCGTTAGGCAAGAACACAGATCGGCAAAAGATCATCATTAATTCTGAAAACGGCAATTACCCCAAATATGCGGTAGTGATTACTGGAAAAGTCTCTAAGCACTATAGCACCCAAGAGGGCTTGAGTACCCTCGAAAATAGTGAACCCCCGAGACTCATCACCCTTGTTCGAAATCTTTGTTTATGGTTGATCATAACGGAAGAATTTCTGTGGATGAAAAATAAAGATGCTCAGTTTCTGCATCCTCCACCCGCTATTTAAATGTAATTTTGGGGCATCCTATAAAACAATGAGGATTGCACGCCACTTGGCATCAAAAATATCACGCCAGAGACCTTCAAACAACAAGAATCGGCTATTCCATAAAAGCGAGCCAATTACGGAACTCGTTAAGCAATGTTCCTTTGAATTAAATGCTTGGCTCCCATTACGCTGCCGTGAAATTCTTTATCGCCAAATTCCCGCAAGGTCCATTGCAATGGCATGCTCTTATGTGTGTACCAGTGGTCATTTAGAGGAGGGTGAGGGAAACTAAAGTAAATGCCGAGAGGTCCGGGTGGGCTGAGAAAAGATTTATATCATTGGAAGCAGGGTCTGCAACGGGAAAATGAAGTGAGGACCACAGCTGGCGAAGTCTAACAATGATTGGCACACTCCCCCGAGAAAGCTTCAGAAAGGATCAATGAGTGCGGCAACCCTGGAACAGTTGGAGGATTTTGGCACCTTGCTTGGCGAAGGGATTAAGTGGCCAAATAAGAAGTAAAACTATTGCCAAGTATTTATAATTGCTATTAATTCAGGTATTTGAGTTCTTGCATTCAGCAAAATTCCTTTTGTACTTTTCTTGAGGATTTTTTTTTTGTTTTTCTTGTTTATCATGCCATGGTTTTTTAGATCCAAGAACATTAAAAAGGGTTTTTCTTTGTTTCATCTGCATAGCTGAAATATATTTCTTTCTTTAAATTTAAAATTAAAACAACAATAATAATATTTAATCTCTGGCGAAAAAAAACTTGTTACTTACATTTCCTTAACATAAAAAGTGCTGAAAACAATTATGGAAAAGTGATTTTGAATGATAGATACATTGAAGATACCATTTCATTTTATATATGCCTTTCACGCATTCCAGGATAACGACACTTTTTCCGAACAAATAAAAAAAAACTCATCTCTTAAAGGGAAAAAATTAACCGAATTATTAAATTATGGTACATAAAAGTATTTTTTTATTATTTAAAATATTTTATAACCACATGACAGGTAAAGTTTTGCTCGAAAGAAGACGTTTAGGTTCTTGTTTTGGAGAATCGCATATATTCTCTTACATACACATAAATAATGTTAAGAATGTAGTATAATTTTTAATTTTCACAATCTAAGTATATATATTTTTTGGAAATATGTGAGCAGTAAACAATATTTACCATTCTTCATATTGTATGCAGCACGAGATATGTTATGGATTACTATGAACTGAATTCATGATACTAAAATTCAAAAGGAAAAACGTATGTATATATATATATATATAAAAAGTGTTTTTTTTCAGGTATAGAAGTTTAAGTTGGCATTACTTTCCAAAATGGTGACCGATTTAACAGCTGTCAAATGATTTATTCTCAGTTTGGTTTGGCAATTCATCAAAACGATCATCAAGCAAGGCGTAGATTCGTCGAATGGGCCCAAAACGAGATTGCCGTTGTTCCCGATTTTCATAAGCGAATTTTGTTTAGCGATGAAGCGCACTTCTGGTTGAATGGCTATGTCAACAAACAAAACTGCCGCATTTGGAGTGAAGCTAATCCACAAGTGTATGTCGAAACACCATTACATCCAGAAAAACTGACTGTTTAGTGCGCTTTATGGGCTGGTGGAATCCTTCTTCAAAAACGATGAAGGCCACAACGTTACAGTCAATGATGATCGGTATAGAGCCATGATTACTAACTTTTTCATTCCTGAATTGAACAATCATGATGTCCAGAGCTGTGGTTCCAACAAGACGGCGTAACATGTCACACAGCTCGTGCCACAATCGATTTATTGAAAGACACGTTTGATGACCGCCTAATTTCACGTTTTGGACCTGTGAATTGGCCTCCAAGATCTTGTGATTTAACACCGCTAGACTATTTTCTGTGGGGCTATGTAAAGTCATTGGTCTATGCGGATAAGCCACAAACGCTTGACCATTTGGAAGACAACATTCGCCGTGTTATTGCCGATATACGGCCACAAATGTTGGAAAAAGTCATCGAAAATTGGACGTCCAGATTGGACTACATCCGAGCCAGACGTGGCAGTCCTATGCCAGAAATCATATTTAAAATGTATTGCCACAAGAATATCTTTCGAATAAAAAAAATTCATGTCAATCGAATAATACATCATTGTTTTATTGCAATTTAAAATTATATACGTCTAAAAAAACACCCTTTATATATATATATATATATATATATATATATATATATATATATATATAGTTTTATTTTTCTCTACTAGAGATACAAAACGGATTTAAACACCGAAGATAAAGGAAACAAACAGATATTGGACCTTAAAAATATGGGGATAAGAAATCCTGTCTTAGGATAGCTTTTAAAATTTTACATAATTTATGTACTATATATACAGATGGCATCAATTCTATGTATAGCGGGGTGGCGAACGTTTATGGATCAACGTGCCATTTTTTCTCAAGAAGTGTTTAATGAAGTACAGACGTGCCGTCAAATTATTTTGACTTGTAATTATTGGGAAAATAATGAAACTAAATACTAACAACTCAAAACTGTTCAGTTACTTCAAAAACAGGGGCGTAGCTACCGCCGTATCAATGATATGGAGCCCCAAGCTACAAGGGCCCCACCGTATGTAACTACAGTCCTACTAAAATGACTCTCGTATCAAGAAAACTGTCCCGAAGGAATTTTGATACAGGGCCTCCTCACAGCTAGCTACGCCAGTGTTAAAAAAAAATACCTTTTGCCCTGTATAGTTGTAAATATTTTAGTTATACGTGTAATTCAAATTAAAATGACATTAGTGTGACTTCAGTTGAAAAGATTGTGTGGGTGACAAATAACTTAAATTAGGATTGTAAGATGTTACTTTTAGTAGAATACATACTGAATTGGAGTCATCTGCCAAACGGTTTCTAAGCATATAATTATTTTTGGTGTGGCTCACTTTTCTGACTATAGGAGTTGTGATTTGTTTCAAAATGCCGTTTTACAGACGATGTTCTGCATATCACTGTTCCAGAACATAAAACTCTCCCAGCGTTGTCACCTTTACTAATAATGCCATTGTAGCAGTATCATCTATATAAGCCAGTAACAACCTAACAACTTCCATACTAAGGAGATCATTTTGGTATAGTGGTTCTGTTACTCGGCATCTAATCAATAGGTCGCGGGTTCTGCCCTGTACGATGCGCGCCACTTTGTTGGTGACCCTGGCTGAGCTAAGAAACATTCTGAACTGTTGTGGCGCCATCTATCCGCAAAAAGATTAACCAATAACGTCAAAATTCACTTGACCAACTCACTGGTAGGAAAGTGTGCGTAGTGGTATTATCTACATATATAAGCTAGTAACAACATCCGCACTAAAATGATTATTTTGTTATAGTGGTTAAGTTACTCGGTTTTGGATCCAAAGGTCCCAGGTTCTGTCCTTCGAATAAATGCACAACTTCACCATATTTCTAGATTCACCATGTTTGAAATTCTAAGTTACACTTACAACCTTGCAATTTTGTTCTTTTGCTGAACTAGCCATGTTAAATAACATTTAAAAATATTAAATATAACACAAATAAACTTTAAAATACAACTGTGTGAACGAAATTGACTATACTAAACGTAGACAAATTTTGCACAATAAGCAACTGTAGTCTGCGACGTAACTAAGGCAAGACAATAACAAATGAGTGTGCACTCCGCGACCGATCCATCGAGTTTGGAAGTCTTCATAGTGAACTTTGTTATTTTGAAATAAAATGCAAGCCATTTTGTCGCTGGCGTGCCCAAAATATTTTGTTACGTGTCATTGATGGCACGCGTGCCACTGGTTCGCCATCCCTGATGTATAGTATTCAGTATCTGTTTCCGGTTCACATTGACCCCTTCATTTTGATCAATTTTTGAAACTTTATTTTTTGAATATTTTGGATATTTTTTGAATTATAGTTAATTAATTGATTGCTGTATATTAGTTTTCTACTCATAAAAAATATTTTTTCACCATTCTCGTGTTTATCAATTTGCTGTCTGTTTGAACACACTTGTAAATTTTAGACTTAGCTGATATTCGATAATTAAGGTTTTTGTTCATTTGTTGTTTCTATTATGCTATTATATATAAATTCCTTGCTAAAGAGGGAAGATTTAGATCCTACACAATAGACTTAACCCTACATCACAGCCCTGAGTCTGTGACAGCGTTTGAAAATATAATAGCAAAATTATCTTTTAGTATATCCCACATTACAGGTTCTAAGTTTCAGAATTTATCTTCCTCTGATTTGTAGGATTTATTTTCTACTGTACCATCACATCATTCTTTAAATATATATATATATATATATATATATATATATATATATATATATATATATATATATATATATATATATATATCATTATAAAATAGTATGAATCAAAATACAAAATATCATCGATAATTTCAAACCAAGGATCAAGAATCTCAAATAGTTAAGAAAATAAGAAATAAAAGGATCAAAATTTTCAAAAGACTGTTTCTTTTTTTCGAAATTTAATGCAATAAATTTTTAAAACTTTTAATTCACTTTATAATATGGTTTTACAAGGGAATTTCATATATACACACTTCCAAAAGTTAAGCACAGAGAGGAAAGTGCTAATTTCTGGAAATCAATCAGAACTGAAGAAGATTCAATTCACTGCAGAGGTAGATGGAAGTATGCAAATATGTTAGGTAACAGCCAATCGTGCTTTTATGTCAAAAAAATATGCAAAAAGGGCAGTCTTATAAGAAGCCAGATTTATGAAGGGTTACAGAAGTTGATTGTAAGTGCTGATAGAAGGTGTTTAAAACTTTCGTACAATCTGTTTTCAAGACATACGTGTTTCTATGACTTCCAGAAAACGTGTTAAAGTTTCTGAGCGCTGGCGTGCTGTGACGCGCATTGAAGCAGGACAGTCGATCACAGATGTTGCTCTTTTCTTCGGTGTTCATCATTCTGTAATTTCATGTTTACGGAAACAATTCCAAACCACACAGACAGTTGTCTGAAGGCCCGTAGGCGGTCACCCAAGGGTTACAACCCCCGCTGAAGATCGATATATTGCTATTGTAGCCAAGCGGAATCGCAGAGAGACCTCCTCATGTGTGACATCTATGGTTACGGCGTCCATTGGTAAGGCTATATCTGCAGCTACTGTACGTCAAAGATTACATATGAATAGACTGTATGCCCGGGTACCTCGAGTTTGTGTTCCTCTATCCGTCCAATCAAGACGGGCATGATTAAAGTGGTGCCGGGAGCATGGCGATTGAACTGTGTCTGACTGTGTTTACTGATGAGTCAAGATTTGCTCTGGAGCCAGATGACAAGCGTATAAGGATATGGCGTAAACAAGGAACACGCAATCAGCCCCAAAACATCACCGAATCACGCATTCCGAGGCGGAAGCATTATGGTGTGGGCAGGGATTTCATTAGGATACCGCACCGACCTGTACATCTTTAAACGGGGTTTTGTGACGGCTGTCCGGTATCGAGATGAAGTCCTAGAACCCATTGTGAGATTGTACGCTGCAGCAATTGGCCATACTTTTGTTTTAATGGACGATAACGCACGTCCCCGTACAGCTGACATCGTCGATGACTACCTGGAGAGTGAAGGGATTGCGCGTATGGCGTGGCCAGCATATTCGCCCGACCTTAATCCCATTGAAAATCTTTGGGATGCTCTCGCTCGTGCTGTATCTTCACGTTTCCCACCTCCAGCCACTCTTATTGAGGTATTGCTCTACAAGAAGAATGGCGATTGCTTAATTCTGCGGTGGTTGACCACCTAATTGAAAGCATGTTCAGAAGGTGTAAACTTTGCACACAGATAAGGGGGGATCACATACCCTATTAATGTCCTTTTTTTCATTTTATGCTGTTTATTTTCACTTTATACATAATTCTGTTGAAGTCTCCAGTATGACATTACCTGATAATTTACAAAAATTTAATATTGTTTTCATTTCTGTATATAATTATTGATTTTGTTTTATGTATAAATATATATGCTACTTAACTGCCAAATTTTGTGTCAATCAAAGCAGTATTTGTTGATTTTTTTTGCATTTTACATCTTCGTGCTTAACTTTTGGAAGTGAGCTGTTATTAACAAGCTGAAGGTTTACAATAAAGTGAACTAACAAGTAATTTTCTTCCTAACATATAATATATGTGCACTTTTATAAATATAGTTATAAAGACAATACTTCATATTATTTTTATTGGTATTTAATGGTCATCTTTTTTGGGAAAATTTAAGATTTAAAACCAAGTATAAACTTTTATCGAGATTACCTTAATTTGATTCTGATAATGACACTGCTCAAACTAATTTCCTAGATATCCAACTACAATTAAAAGATAATTTAATATGCATTAATATTAATGACAAGATAATCTAACTTCAATAATATTAAAGTATCATTAGTAAAGCATTATTATCGCAACATACATTTATCAATACACAGAAACATTCATATGAGTTGCATTCAACGCAATATATTCTAAGTTTCTCCTAAATCTGGAACATTAAAAAACTAAATGAATTTTATTACCGAAGTAGAAAAATACACAATTTTATAAATAGTTATTTCTATCAAGAATTCTTAAATTGAATCGACTATTTTTAGAGTGCTATTATTCATTATATAAATATAATATAAACATCAAAATTTTCTGTAAATTCTCTTCATTTTAAAAAATTTTCCGTATCAAATCACAGATAATATAAATCACGATTACACACATCATAAAAATAATATTTACATAATATATTTACATTACCAACTTAACATATTATTTATTGTTAGTTCATTGTTACTGTTGTGTAGAAAATTATTGAAATGTTCTTTACACACACACATACTAAATATGATTATGTTATATTTATTATTAGCATATAATTGTTTTAACAATTTTTTTACAATTACCAATACTGCTATTGATATGCCTTTCTATTTTAAGTTTAAAATTTAATTAGATCACTGCATCTGGCTCTAGCTGGTATATTGTTTTTTAATTCCAGCAATAATTTGATAATTTTCGAATGTTTTTATGGCATATAACCATTTTTATTAATAACGGATTCAAAACATATATCCATTACATTCCTAAGATTTCGCTAAGTAATATAAACAGAAAAAAGAAGGATGACTAGCCTTAAAACAGGTTCGAATCCCACTACTGCCGGTTTAAGTTCATTTCGAGCCCTGGGCGCAGAACAAGCCCCACTGGTACTGGAGAATCGAAATTTATAACCAGAAAATCTGGTTAAGTCCAGATTATCCGGACTTCGGATCCCTGGGCCCGCCCCAAGCGCTCAGTGTATAAACCGGCACTGAACCTTACGTAGCAGTCCTCAGTCAGTTATATTTATACATACTACAACATTCACTTTTTGTTTTTAAATCAAATTTAAAATTTTTAATTTTAAAATCTTTACTGTGCCTCATTTACATATTTATATATCTCTATCAGTAGCGCACACAGGAATTTTTCAAGGGGGTCCGGGATCGAAAGTTCACCAATCTTGTATCATGTTCCTTTTGATTTTGTCGATTTTCGGGAACAAAACACAGTAAAAAACTAATTATTGAATAAATAATTAGCATTAATTAATAAAATTAATCATTAATAAATACTTAATTAAATTTTGCGTACTATATACTTAGAATTATAATCAATCGGAAAAAATCCAGGATCCCCTTATGTGCGCTACTGATCTCTATTTATTACTCTCTGTATATATCTTGAAAAATAACTCCCTTCATCGAGTTATATTATTCACAAACACTCATTCGTATGGCACCACCCTCTCCTAACTTTCACTCCACGCCAATGGGAGGACGATTTAGCCTCAATACATTAACTTGCATCGGCTCCTTCTGCACGGCGGTTCTGTAGCGGTACAATGTTCGAACTTATGACACGCCAGTCATGAGTCCGTGACCTTGACCATTATGCTACTGCGGCCTAGGTAATCTTGAATAGTCATTGTCGCGAACTAGAAACTGAATTATTTCTACGAGTCTGGAATTCGAATGGAGCTACTAAAAATCCTCCACGTACAGAGGCTAATACATTACAAATCTGTTGAAAGCCATAACCCTCACGCTAGCGGGAGGGGGAAGGGAGCTCAGGTGTCACCCTCGTCACTTGACCTAGGTTCAAAATTATGAGTGCGTCACTAAAAATGCTCGCTTAACTTCAAAATGTGACGTTAATGAACAATAATTAATTAATATGTGTTCATTAGCATTTTATGAAACTTTAACTACCAGTTTTTAATTTCTAGTACAGAATAACGATGGCTATAGTGTTGTGATTCGAGAAACTTTCGGTTTTGATTTCAATATCTTTTATTTTTCTTCATACAGGATAAAGTGAGGCTATTTATACTTATGAATTAATGAACCTATATATATGAAATGGCTAATTATTTGAGCACACGCTCCGTAAACATAAAGTATTATATAGTTATTTTCTTAACGTAAAACGTAAGCTACTTAGAATATTTCTTGAACAAACCTAACTAAAAATCTGTTGCTGATTCAGAGAGGTTTGAATATTAAATACAAGGCAAATATTAAATATTATCCAACAGGAAATGTTGAGCATATTAGGAGTGGCAACAGTAGAATAAGCATTTAGATTAAAAAATAGAATCAATTATTTTTCTTTATAAAAAAATATAATTCTACTTATATAATTTAGAATAAAAATTAAAAAATCTTGATGAAAGTAAATACGTAGTAGATGTAATAAAAAAAAAGTGCATAGATGACAATAAAATGTTATTCAACTTTAGAAGCAATTTTTTTAAAAAAATTATTTAATTAATTTACTTATTCCTTTTTAATTCACCTTTTTCTTCTGTTTAAAACTATCAGTTAATTACTCTTGTAGAATCATTTAATTATTGCTGAATAATTTTAGATTTAATATGAAACAAATTAAATTTTACTATATTATTTTCTGATAAATTACTATTTCTCTTCTATTTACGTAAAAAGTAATGCACAAAAATAAAAATTCGTGACAGGAATCATTTAATAATTCAACTCCAGCATTCAATACAATGAAGGGTACTACACTGAGAATTCATTTCATTCAAATGCACGAAAAACTCTGATATTCTAATTCTATAACAAACTTGCATTTCTTCATTGATTTTATTAATGAACCAGAACCGAAAATACTACTAACATTTTGTTTAGTTTCTGTTAATCATTAATAAGAATAATTATCACTTAAAAATAAATTAAATTTCTATACTTCCAAAGAGAAATAGAAAAAAATTCATTTAAAAATTTTATTTCTTTAAAGTATCGCTATTCGCGTATTTCCAACTAATATAGTGCTTTTAATTCAGTTATTGTATTTTTTCTATCGAAGCATTTGTAAAAGATTTAATTGTCAATTAAATATGCAATAAAATGAAAGCAAAATTCAATGTAATCAGAACTAGGACATAATTCAACTAAAAAAAAAGGCATTAAAAGTAAGCTTCAAGATATACACCCCAGATGGCAGCACAGTATATATTGGAAGTTTTTTTTTTATTTTCTTCCCTATTTTTTTTTGCATGTGTTCTACCATTGAAAGGCATAACTCAAAAAGGGAAATACATTTTATGAAAAATTATTAATGAATGATACATACTAATGTCAAAACACTAGATATTTTTCGAATATTGAGAAAAAAATGCATTAAGATTTTTTTTAATGTTTTAACAGGGGAAAAAAATGTATTTTGAAATTTATATTCATTTGATTTTAATTAAGTTTGAAAAATTATTATAAGTAAAAATTTTCGCGTTCAGTTTAAAAATACTTCAGTTATTATTATTACTAAATGTAATCGCTCTTATTGACATTTCTTAAATGCATTTACCTGTTAAGACCTTCCTATATATCTCCTTCCTCTCCTAACCTTCCTAATCCTCTCTTGATTGTTTAGATTTAATAATTTTAATTTAATTGTATTTTATACGGTTACTTTAAAAGATGAAAGTAAAGTTATTTAACATGGATTAAATATAAAGTAATTTCCTTAAAAAGTCCCCCAAACCCGAGAGAAATACACCACAGTAAATAAAACGGAAATACAGTCGCGAACCTCCATATAACGAACCTCCATATTGCTAATTTTTCTATAAAGCGAACTTTTTCCTGGAACCCAGAACATTTCATGATTTTCTTTGTAAAATAACCTCCCAATAGCGAAGTACATTTTCTATATAACGAACTTTTTCTCTTGCGAATCAATTTTTTACTCCCTATTTTTAAAGTATTTCTGGACATTTTGAGTTTTCTATCTCTTTTAGCACCTTTTACGGTGGGTATAAATCTTGAACTGATTTTATAAGGGACATAACTCGCTGAGAGCAATAGAATCCAGGGCATTTCACCCAAAAGTGCAACCTTTGACCCCCATTGCCCAATTTACTGGAAACATCTTTGATATCCCCTTTCACCCTTAGTGGAGTCTCATGTTCCTGAACTAGTCTCCGTTCATTTGTAGCATTGATCAGTCGTACTGGTAACTTCATTCCATGTAGTTCGGAAATGTCAAAACGTAAGGGCTTGAGCATCAAAGAAAAAAAATTATTTCTTCAGGAAAGGGATAAAAGCATCAAGAAACTTTTCTTGGCATTTTTCTTTCCTTTTTTTATAGGTAAGATACATGAAATAGATATATATTACTTTACAAAATGGTGTGAATGATTACTTTTTTTTAATGCATAGTGTGTTTATGAATTTAAAATTTGTTTCATGTGGTTTATTTAAAAAAATTGAAAGATGAACCTCTGTATAACGAATTTTCCTTATAACGAACTTTTTCCAAGATTTAGCGACTTTGTTATATAGAGGTCCGACTGTAATTTAATATTCCTTGTATGACCCGGTATTGGTCCGGGATTGGTCCATGTGTGAAGATCCCCTTGGATCTCACTTTGAGAACGAGAAGTGGCCGCGGTAGCCGAGTGGTATAGGCATCGGATCGTGGCTGGCTTTGTCACGAGTTCGAGCCCAGTACCACTAAAGACCCGCCGTGTAGGGCAGCGATGCACGCTAAATCTGTCGAGAGCTGAAACGTCCTCCCGTTGGTGTGGTGTGGTAGTAAGGAGAGGGGGTGCCAGCTCAGGTGTCGTCTACGTCACTTGACCGTGGTTCAAAATTACGTGGTCCGTCGCCAAAAGCCCTCGTGTAGCTGAACAGTGCGACGTTAATCTTCACTCACTCACTTGAGAACGAGAATGATTTGGAGTCAGATAAGAGCCAGTAGCCATTTTTATAAATAACTTTCTTTATTTGGTTATCTTTCCCAAATAGAATCAAAGACTTTTAATAACAAATAATTTAAAATAGTAATATGAGGTTTAAAAGGGACTTTCCTTTAAATTAACTTAAATATTTAATGATCCAATTAATTAACAATTAGAATGTCGATCACGCAGAGATTACCACGATAAGAGATCCCAAAATTATATTCAATGTTCCTCTATTGAACATTTAACTTTAATCTCACCCCTAATATAAAGCTTTAATGAGGCTTTAAATATAAATCAATATTTACCACACTGAATTTCAACTCTTCCTGAGATTAATTTATCCTACTAGAAATCTTCAATAATAAATCTAACTTCACTATTATACCTTTCTGCTTCAATCTCTCTCTCCTACTGCTTTTTACTTTACTATTCCGTTTGACTTAAATACTTTATCTAATCTGCATAACAAGGAATCCTGTCCTCTTTTTGGAGCTGATTGGAAATAGGTAGGGGAATTAAATTTTTCCCTAAAAAAGACGTCTCAGAAGGTTAGTGAGAAAGTTCCGTATAGGTTTGTCACACATGGCCTGGAAGTTAAAAGACCACTGTATTAAAATACTCGTACATCCAATTTGAACTCACATGTTCTACCACACAAAATAAAAAATTTGGGCATTTATTTATTTTTTTAATTTCATTATTCTTTCTGTCGTTAGAATAATTTCCGTTTAAAGTAAAATTATTGCATTATATTTGTGCAAAAACGATGCCGTTTAGTCATCGCTCTATCGAAGTGTTTTCATTTTCCATATTTTTTCCTTAATGATATAAAAAGTACAGCACGTTAAAACTTTTTGAAAACTCTTGCACAAAGTTCTCTCTCTAAACCAGCGATACTCGACCTGCGGCCCGCGGGCCACAAGTGGCCCACCGAGCATTTTTAAGTGGCCCGGTCACGGCCCATCGCTCTGAGAAATTTACTTATTTAAGAGCATTGTATTAAAAATTTGGTGGGAAATTCTTTGTCAAGAAACCAAATATATCAGATTTGCTTTTTGCTGTCAGTGTCGTACGAGTACGAATTGATGTACTTTTTCTATTTGGAATGGTTACGGTTACTGATAACAGACAACAGGCGAGTAGCGATAATTTTATATGGGCGGAACTAGTAATTTTTAACTATCTTTCATAACTTGCAAGCGAAAAACATTCGAAAAAAATATATCGTTTCGAGACGATTGGGAGGTTAACTATTTTGTAGTGAAAAGAAACATGGATAATTAATTGTTTGATTTGTCACGAAAGTGCTGTATTTAAAGAAATATAAATAAACAGGGAACATTCAATGACACTTCTCCCCGAATATCTCTTTCAAGAGGTGATGAGTTGTGATGAATCTGTACGGAACCTTTCCACTAAAATTCTTAGGCGTCTTTTGGGGGATTATAAATTCGCGTATATTTCCAATCAACTCCAAAAAGCGAACGGGATATGCAAAGTAGATAGGGTATTTAAGTAGAGCGTTGTAAGCTAGCAAGGATGAAGGCTATTGAGCCAGCAGCAGTAGCCTCAAGTTTGGAGGATTCAATTGGATTGCGATATTGAAGAGTTACGGTTAGTAATCTACTGAGGCATCTTGTGAAGATACCTAAGTATTGTCAGGTGATATAATATAGTTTACTATCAATTAAAGTAGTTTAAGTTAATGAAAGCTAATAATTCGAGTTACGTGTATTTCTCTAACCTCCTATTTCGGTAGACCTTATATTTGATCTTACGCGTAATTATTGATTAATTTCATAATTCGAAATTTAATTTAATATTAAAGGCAAATCCCTTTTGTTTGACGTAGCATAGAAATATTATATGTTATTAGAGTTTCTAATATTTGAATCAATGTAATAAATACAAGTTATTACTATACAAATGGCTCTTAGTGATTCTTTGCCTCAAATTAATCTTGGTGTCCAGGGTGGAACCCAGGGGGGTTCTAACAAAGTAGGCTTTCTTGAATAATCCCCTTGCAACAGCAACAAAGTGTTTTGTTAGTGGTAAAGTCACAGCGGTAATAAAGACATCCTATGAAGTTTGTTACATTATTGGTAATCGTATGAAATCGTACTGATGCAGAAATTGTGAAGGCGTGTTTCTTAAATGCTTCTAATTTAGTATTAGTGACAAAAATAAAAAATAATTAAAAAAGCAAACCACACACATGAGTTATAATAAAGGGTGTTTTTTTTAGAGGTATAGAACTTTAAATTGCAATAAAACAACGATGTATTATTCGATTGACATGAATTTTTTTTTATTCGAAACATAATCTTGTGGCATTACATTTTAAATATGATTTCTGGCATACGACTGCCACGTCTGGCTCGGATGTAGTCCAATCTGGACGTCCAATTTTCGATGACTTTTTCCAACATTTGTGGCCGTATATCGGCAATAACACGGCGAATGTTGTCTATCAAATGGTCAAGCGTTTGTGGCTTATCCGCATAGAGAGACCAATGACTTTACATAGCCCCACAGAAAATAGTCTAGCGGTGTTAAATCACAAGATCTTGGAGGCCAATTCACAGGTCCAAAACGTGAAATTAGGCGGTCACCAAACGTGTCTTTCAATCAATCGATTGTGGCACGAGCTGTGTGACATGTTGCGCCGTCTTGTTGGAACCACAGCTCCTGAACATCATGATTGTTCAATTCAGGAATGAAAAAGTTAGTAATCATGGCTCTATACCGATCACCATTGACTGTAACGTTGTGGCCTTCATCGTTTTTGAAGAAGGATTCCACCATCCCATAAAGCGCACCAAACAGTCAGTTTTTCTGGATGTAACGGTGTTTCGATATACACTTGTGGATTAGTTTCACTCCAAATGCGGCAGTTTTGTTTGTTGACGTAACCATTCAACCAGAAGTGCGCTTCATCGCTAAACAAAATTCGCTTATGAAAATCGACCATTATTTTCGAAATAAAATCGCACAATTTGAAAGCGTTGTTCAGGCGTGAATCTATTCATGATGAATTGTGCCAAACCAAACTGAGAATAAATCACTTGACGCTGTTAAATCGGTCGCCATCTTGGAAAGTAATGCCAACTTAAACTTCTACACCTGGAAAAAAAGCACTCTGTATTTTGATCAATTTTTCACATTTTAAATTTCCAGTTGTTGTCATGGTCTTAGAGCATTTCTCCTCCTCCCTCACCTCTTCTATTTATCCTCATGTTGCTGCCCGCGTTAAATAACTAACATATGTATGCGGCCCAGCAGTAAAAAAGGTTGAGTACCCCTGCTCTAGACTTTCCTTTAAAATTCTCTTGAAACCGTCTTCAATTACCATTTTATAGTTTCGAGTACTGGTCCCCAAAAACTGCATCAGGTAGTGAGGCTAAAAAACATCTTTATTAATCTATCGATGGTGTAAGCTCTCACTTTGTTGTGGCACGGAAGTTAGGTGAGAGGAATGTCAACTGAGATGCTTTCCTCGTTACTTGACCATGGTTCAAAATTATGAGGCCCATTGCCTATATTGTGATGCTAACAGAACAACTAACCAATAAAAATTTTATAGCCTACTATTTTGTTATTGACATTATACAAATCAAATCAAAATTCCTTTGTGAATCTGTGTGTGGTTAGCATAAAACGTCAGCCTAAATATCTAAGATAAAGATTTTTTTTTTCGTTTATGGACTGCTGAAAAAAAATTTAAGTCCGAAGTCTTTTTTCTTTTTCCCTCCTCAAAAAAAGAAGGGTTTTACCATGATTAAAACACTTATTGAAGAGCTCAAAGTTTCCACTGTGCAAATCAATGAATGAAAAAAAATATACAAGTAAGTATTAAGGAGGAAAAAATACGCATCAACTTGTTACAGTATGATGAGAGAAGTATTACTCTCAGTTTTCAGATTAAACATTTTAATATTTAAAGCATTTTAAATATTGATTCATGAGGAAATATGCTTTTTTCCCCTTCCAATGTGTCAATCAAGGTATTTGTTTTCCCCTCTGCATGTTGTATAGTATTGTAATGTCCTAGCCATGTAAGTGATGACACGTGATGTATATTTTGAGGATTTATTTCACACACACAGGACATCACAGACAGGAAAAATGTACAGCATTTACACGTTTTAAGTAAAAGGCATTGAAAGGCGAGTTCGTGACATTTGTAGAGAAATAAAGCAAATAAATGGGTCGGTGTGGTTTCCAACCCATCTGCCTCCAGCAGATTCAAGAAGTTTTACTCAAAACTTGCTTGTAGATTTCACAAATCTAAACTACCCTCACTGGCGGAGCCAAAATACGATCTTTCTCGTCGAGAGGAAATCAATCTCTCCAAATCTCCCCACTACGCTTACGGATGGAGTACAAATTGACCTCCTCGTTGAGAGGTAGCAGCAGAATCCAAATCTCCACACTACGCTCACTGGCGGAGCACTCAAAATCGACCACTCTGGTCGAGAGGTAATCACTGACTGACGCTGGCTTGACACTCGCGCATGCACAGTCCTTCGGTCCGCGTTGCCACCTAGAGTTGTAGAAGGGGTCTACAGTTCGTTACAGTATTTATCATTCTTTTTTAATTCTTTGGTAATTTTTTAAATGAAGGCCTTAAATATAAAGGGTATTAAAATATCAATTACACTAGTGTATGCGTAGGCATCTAGCGGCCCGCCGTCAGAAAATTCACTTTGACTGGATATTTCTTTCCTATTATGATCAAAGATTCGTCTTGTATTTTTCACTATTAGGGAAACAGAATTCCTTTATTTGGGAAACAAAGTAACTGAAAGTGTTTCTTCTAAGATATTATCTGCAGAGTTTGGAGGACGAGGTCATAAGATTTGAAGATTGTAAAAAAATTGAGCCTAAACTCCATTTGCTCTGTTATCCCATTGATTCAGCCCCTGAGGAGCTGCAGCTTAAACTTATTGACTTGTAGTTAGATAACAGTGTGAAAAGAAAATGTTTTATGCTATAACATTAATTGAATTTTACAAATCTTCGTCAGCTGAAAAATTTCTATGTAGGAAGAAATTTGGTGGGGAATTGTGTGTTCTTCATATTTTAGTCGACATACACTTGCCTCTGAAAGTCTGCTTACAGGCAATCATCTTACGTGTTTATGTTATAATTACTATTAAAATCTCGCTTTAGAAAATCAAAATATTTGTCAGAAATTCTTCAAAATTTCTTTATTGGAAAAAGAGCAACAAAATTCGCCTTAACGAGAGAAAAAAGATTGATCTCCAAATAATAACCAACCATCCGCGCCAAAAGTCTGCTTACATTTAGAAAATTGAGCTTTTAAAGACCTTTTATTGTAAATAAATGAACTAAATCGTGTTTTTTAATAATTGTTAGCTTCTTTTACGATTTATTTAGTATTTGAGATTTGAAAGCTTTTGTGGTTCCATGACAGGCAACAGAGTAGAGATCGATGCACTATTGAAAGAAAAAACATCTTAGATCTTCAGAAAAGAGAGAAATTTTTAAAGAAATTGTTGAAATTGTTAATAAGAGATATTCATTGATTCAAAAAGTGTTCATAAACTACAAATCAACTAAAATTTTAACGTCCAAGCCAAGAACCAGCCGAACGTCTGCAGTGTCTCCTCGAGAATCTTGCTTTGTAATACGCTCTATAAAATAAATCCAAGGCTATAAGCTTCATAAATAGCTAAAAGTGTTGCTGAGATATTACAAAAAAAAGTGTGACTTTAATGAGAATTCGAAGAAAACTGAAAAAGGATGACTATATACAATATCATGCCCGAGTTGCACTCAAGAAGCCATTCATCTTTCGAATGAACAGAGCTAAGAGAATGACCTTTGCCAAAAAACACCTAAATAGGACACATATTTTTTAGAAATATGTAATATATTCAATTAAAAGTAATTTTTGTAATTTAGCATCAAAAAGCACAAAAATATGCCTGCAAAAATTCCAGGACATATCTTAAGAAAGAGAATCCTTTTTTGACTATCAAACATAGAGAAGAGGCATAATGTTTGGGGGTGCATTGGAAGCCTTTCGGCTGGTAATTTGGGATTTATTAAATGAACAATGTACAAAATACGTAACTAGAAATTATTGAAATAAAATATCAGGGCATATGCCGAGAAGGGCATATGCCAACGGAAGGTGACGTCAGTGCGAAGACGATCGACACCTGTTCCGCATGACGGTGAATGACCGTACAGCTTCCTCCAGGCAGTTGGCAGCAAGTTGATCCACTGCTACAGGTATACTAATGTTGGCTTAATCATTTCGTCGGCGTGTGCTGCACCGGGGATTGCGTGCAAGGGTGCCTTTATACAGGATCCCCCCCTCGTGGCAAGCTATCGACGGCTGTGTCTGCAATGGGCTCATGAGCACAGATCCTGGCAAGCTGATTGGCACCAATCTGTCTTTTCATACGAATCAAGCTTCAATTTGTGGGACCATGATGGCCGCGTTCGTGTTTGACGCTATGTCGGTGAACGCAGCATTGCACAGTGCGTTATCGAATGACATAGTGGCCTAACACCCGAAGTTATGGTTTAGGGTGCGATTTCGTACCATGGACGATCCAATTTGCTACGAATTGATGTTAATCTCAATAGCAACATGTACTTCTGTGAAGTGCTACAGCCCGAAATCGTTCTCTTCCTTCAAGGCATCCTTGGAGCTATCTTTCAGCAGGATAATGCACGCCCACATGTTTCAAAGACTGTTCAAGACTTCTGTTCAGCTCAACACATGCAACTTTTTCCTTGGCCTGCTTATTCTCTGTATTTGTCGCCTTTGGTTGGTTGGCATCTCGCTCGTGATCTGCGTCCTGCAGCTTCAAAAGACGAACTTTTATTGCGCATACAAACAATATGGAATTCTATTTCACAAGCAGACATTCAAAATCTGTTTGAGTCCATGCCACGTCGTATAGCAGCACTTATTGCAGCGCGTGGTGGCTACACCAAATACTGATTTTGGACACTTAATAATGTGTTTTTGCTTTGAAAAATTCGTCATTTATTTGTACTAATACAAAGCGTTTGTGCATTAAATTTCATTTAATTCTGATGATTCCCCTTCATCGTGTTGCATTTTTTACAAAAAGCAGTTTATAGCATCCTTGTTTTGTGAACACAATGCTTGGAACCCTATATACTGCGTAGACATTTTGCACACTATTTCCTTGATTTCTTCCCTCTGCAAATAATATAAACAATGTTTTTCAATAGCAACATGGTGAAGTTCAGTGAAATTGGCTAAACTGGAAATAGAATGATCATTATTACTTCCGAATGGCGTTACCAGTATCAGAAAAAGATATAATTTTCTTTGAAACAAACCCTACAAGGCATTTCAAGTAATAATCGGTGATAATCATGCAATTAGTTGCAGGATCTGACCCTCCCCCTTACTCCCTCGTCCCATGAGATCTCGACAACTTTTGTTTCAATTATAGGTTTCGAATAAAGGCAATTTCTTCAATACTTAGAACACTCGGAAAATGTAATCATCTAGAATAATTGGTCTAGGTTCTAGACCAATGGTTCTCAATGGGGCCGATATTGAGCCCCTATGACCGTTGAATAAATGCAGGATCTGCAAGAGTAACCCCAATTGTATAATTCAAGGACAATTAAAGAAAAGCTTGGTAGTGGTATTACAGAAATTTTTAGTAAAATATGAGGAAAAGCTCATTCAATACGAAGATTTTTTTTCATTAAATTTCATTTGAAGGGGAAATTTGAGCAGTTAGTTTTGTTATTTATTTTATGTTCGTTAAATAAAGGAACGTAATAAAAATAATTTCTTCCCCACACCCAAAAAAAATGAAATTTTTCTTTTTTTGATTCAAAAAGATTATGCTACATGTATAAAATAATAATTCAGGCGAGATATCCGTTAAAAATTATTTTAACATCAAAATCCTTAACTTGGTTGTTATGTATACTACTCAAAAGAAATTAGGGAAATACATGGAGTCAACTAAATAATGTAATAATATTTCTTCCAACAACTATATATATATAACGTAAAACAAAACATTCATAGTCTAAAGAGTAGGAAAAAACATAAGAAAACTTCTTATGCAAACCAACATTCATGGCATCAAAAACCAGAAAAAGAAGTATATAAGTGCAGAAATTAAGATTTCGAAGAAGTTATTGTTTATCGTTGTCTCAGTGGTGAAATTCAAACTGTTGGCTGTTGCTTTAAAAAAAGGTGACTGGAAAATGTCAAAGATAACGTTATCTACCGGAATCCATGGCTTGGCGTATTATTGGAAGACTGGAATCTGGGCAAATACAAAGAACTATAGAGGACGCTGTTGAAGCGTCAAGAATTGTCATTGCAAGACTGTGGAATCCATTCCAAAAACAGGGCATGTTTGACGTCGACCAGGATAAGATCGTTCCACGTGGTACTAGAGCAAATAATGACCAATGTATCCTGCTAACAGCTCTTCGAGATAGACCAGATAATGTGGTGCAAAATCATAGGCAGTTTCTTTTTGCAATAAAACGAAGGGTCTTAAGCCAAGCAATCCGAAATAGGCTTCATGCTGGTGATCTGTAGGCATATAGACCAAAAGTGTGTATTCCTTTGACAGCAAGACACCGTGCAGCCTGAAGAAAGTGGGCTGTTGAACATCGAGATTGGATGCAAAGTAACTGGTGTTTACAGAAGAGTCCCGATTCAGTTCAAGTGTGACACGAGACGTCTTTTGCCATGGTGAAAAAAGAGCACTCGAAATAACCCTGTATTCTTTCAGGAAAGATCACATTTCAGACGAGGTGGTTTGACGGGATGGGATGGGTTCATTATGGGTGGACGTACAGGCCTGTGCATATCATATGACCTGCGCAAAGGTATACAAATGAAAGCCTGAGACCCCATGACTTACCTTACGCTGCAACCATTAGTGATTCCTTTCTTTTAAGGCAAGATAATGCCAGACCTCATACAGCTCGTCTTGTGGAGAACTTTCTCGAAGCTGAAACAAAACAGCGTATGGAGAGGCAGCATGCTCAACTGATCTTAATGCGATCGAGCATGCTTGGAGCACACTCGGATGATGCGTTACTGCAAGACCAAGGCATCCTGTCACTGTCGAAGACTTGGAGATCACATTTCGTCACGATT
Organism: Trichonephila clavipes; assembly: GCA_019973935.1. Taxonomy (NCBI): domain Eukaryota; kingdom Metazoa; phylum Arthropoda; class Arachnida; order Araneae; family Nephilidae; genus Trichonephila; species Trichonephila clavipes. Next base: position 52,275 of record BMAU01000536.1, on the reverse strand, counting down.
GCAACCGTATTTCACGAAGGATTCCGAGATTTGGCGACTAATTGCATATACCATTTCCAAATTTGGCGACTAATTCCATACTCCATTTCCAAATTTGGCGACTAAGAGACCCTACCCCTTAAAAAGTTGCAACCCTAAAAATGAAAACGCTTGTTATTAATACAAATAAAACAAACAAAAAGTTATCTTTATGGGAGAAAGGAGAAGGTGGGTGAGTTAGTCATAATATATGTCTAGTTTTTCTGAAAATGGAAATTAAAAAAAATGACTCGTACATGGGAAAATATCTAATTTATGTTCTAACTGCTAAATATTTTTTTTATTTTTATAAAGTAATACGTTTAGAAGTGATGGTACGAATTAACATTATAACAACACGTTTAAAAGGTGATAATACGATTGACATTTAATATTTCTTCTTACACACTTTTATTAATTAGACCTGTATCTATAGAGACGGAATCTTTGAAATACAACGATATGGGACTAATCCGAGGCCCCGTAAACGGAGAGGATAAGTACCCTTCAGACTCATTAATTAATATCCATTCAAGAGCAAGACTAATTCCAGCAGCCATGTAATTCCGGTTCCAAATATTAAACTCAAGGATAAATTCAACAAAGAATAATTTATAGTTTTAAAAACTAAAACAACAGACTTTTATTGTAGATCGAACTAAAAAATGAAAAATAAATTATAGTTAAAAAAACAACTAAAAAACACACGCTTTTATAGTGAATCGAACTAAAAAGTAAAAAAAATAGTTCTTAATATAAGAATAAAATGATTAACGAGAAAATTAATGTCATTGTGATAAAAGAGTGGGGTGCTTTGTATTACATTTTTACACTAACTCAGTATTTTGAAAAAGAACTAGTAAGAAATTATAGCAATTAATATCGATCACCCCACGCTTTTACCTCAATGACATTAATTTTCTCGTTAATCATTTTATTCTTATATTAAGAACTATTTCTTTTTACTTTTTAGTTCGATTCAGTATAAAAGCATGTTTTTTAGTTTTTTTTAACTATAATTTATTACCATAAACCATTAGACCCTTTTAAGATTCTTATGCAGTTGCTTTTTGCTCCTTTTTGTCTGTATTGCGTTTTGTTACACCTGTATTCTCCGTTTTAACACCTCCAACACCTGTATTCTCATGCATGGCTATCTCGCAACGGTTTCTTCCCTTTTTTGCTTACTCCCCTCATTTTTTCTTAGCAGTTTGTTTTTATATAACCTTATGATGTCACAGTTAAAATGTTATTACTTTTTATTCATTTTTTAATTCTCTTATCCCTTTATGTGAATTAATTTTATTTTTATTCCGCTTTTTCTCGTATTTTAGACGCTGTCTTCGAATGTGAAAAGATCCGATTGGCTCAGAATTAAAAAAAAAAATAAGAGAATATTTCGAGAATGTTATTTTTATTTAACATTTTAATTATAATTTATTACTCTTTCATTGCTTGTGTGGGCAGGCGCGTGCGTTGTGTTGTGTAGTATCGTGTTGGAAACTACTAAAGTGTTAAAAGTCTCTTGTAAATATCTATTAAGGTGTAATTTTCTGTTGAAACACAGACTAGCTGAAATCTTGTTAAAGATTATTAATCCCTATTTTCTCTGCAACGTTCCAAAATGTTTCTTTAACTTTTAGTAATTTAATGTCAGTCATTATTTTTTGGTAGAAGAGTAATCATTTAGGTTATTTGTTGTTGTTGTTTTTTTAAATTTCGTATGATTGAGATTTGTATCATAATATAACAACTAATTTCTTTTTTCATCTCTTAAATAATTACTTCCTTTTAAAATATAAGAGGTAACCGTGATTCTGTATAGATTTAAAAAATTTCGCCTTAAGACTCTTGTTAAATATATTCATTTTAATTTCTACTTTTTCCCTCAAATTTAGACTAATTGTATTTGATTGAACGGGGGGGAATGCAGTCGAAGGATCCAAAAAATGTTGAAAATTTTTGTAAATTAAAAAAATTTGTTTCCTTTCATTTAAAAAAAAATTTATAGATATGAAAACCTACACAAAAGTCATTAAAATAAGCGCAAAAATAGTTCTAGAAATAAGGGAAGAAATTTAGTTCTACAAAAACATTCCTTATTTTCTCTCTCTCTCTCTCTCTCTCTCTCTTAAAATGCACTTTATTGCATTTAAATAAATTCAATTTGCTCAGGTTTGAAGAAAGAGTAAAAAATTTTAAAAGATTAAGATTATGTTTATGAATTTAAAATTTTTCTCTCTCTCTTTCTTCTGTCCACTCTCTTTCTCTTCTTTCTTCTCTTCTCTCTCTTTCTTCTGTCCACTCTCTTTCTCTTCTTTCTTCTCTTCTCTCTCTTTCTTCTTTCCTCACTCTTTCTTCTTTCCTCTCATTCTTCTCTGCTCTCTAGCTCTCTAATTGATGCAGACTTCAATTTAAGCATCTTACACTTACGTATTGGAAACAAAACCTTGGGAGGAATCTTCCCTCTCTTTCTCTGAACACTTTTTGTTCTTCATTGTTGTTATTTGAAAATATTGCTATATTTGAAAAAGACTTATGTTTAACGGAATAATTTTTACTTACTTTTTGTAATACGTACACAGTTTACAAATACACTTGACTCTTCTTCAGACATTTTTACCCCCATTCTTCCATAACTCTAACGTTTTCCCAACCAAAAAAACAGTTTCTTCATGAAGCAGCGCCCTCTATTCATCAATCACATCATCTCTACATGCTAATTCTTTCTAACATAGAGCGAATATTTATAAAATTTACCAGGCTTCATAGAATGATATTATGCGTTTAGATTTATGTGCTTTATTAGTTAGTTATTAATTTATAAAGAAAATATGAAAATAATGTGATTATTTGTGAAAACATTTATCTGAGGTCATAAAAAGAGCGGATGCATTGTTTCGGAAATTACAGAACTCTTAATACTTTAGACTTCCTTCGCGAAATGTTCCTATGCCCCCCATGCTGGGATCAAATGAGACAAACCATCCTTAATTTTTAACAGTACCATGTTTTCAGTCGAATGAAAGAGAAATTATCATTACTTTTGAATTTACCACGAAACAAAACAAAAAGGTGAGAGATCCATTTAAATCAAAATGTGATTTTTTAAGAAATAATGTAAGTTTTCGCTCGTTAATCTAAACTTTAATTAGACTAATGGACTCCAAGAAAACCATTAGTGTAATTAAAGTGAATTTTCTGGAATCATTGACCTAAAATTTAACTAGAGGAACTGTAGTGGAAACCTTGTTCTATTAGCCACGTCATTTTTCTTCAATGTGGAGAACTTCTTCGGTTTATTAAGAACTGTTCTGTCTTGTGTACAGTCATTAGATACAAATAATATCTGTATCATCAAGGCCCTAAGGTTTTTTTTTTTTTTTTTTTTTTTTGCAAAAGTATGACAGAATTTATCGCAAATGATGCTAGATTGTTGGCGACCATAGCAAATATTGACAAATATCTCAAAACTGCAATCACATTTAATTCTAAAGGTAATTTTTTCCAATATGCTTGTCATTTATGAGGTGTTTTCATCAGTTTATTCTCTGCCTTATTTATATAGCCTGCCGAATTAGAAGAATTTTTATTCAAGTCATACATTTTTATGCTTGTATTATAAAACTTCTTTTGTCTGTATTTTAAAGGGGAAATTTTTTAATTTATCTCGACTTTGTGGTCGCTGGTGAATTCGGATGCACAGAATCACAAGATTTTTTAATAAAAATCCCTTTTATTAATTCCTACTATTAGTTCCCACTCTCTCTATATATATTTATTTATATGCATATCTTATTCAAATATTCAATCGTTAATAAAATACTTTTTATTCATGCACTCATGTTCAAATACATTTTTTAAAGTTGTAGTGGATAACACTTGATGTTATTACAGTTTTTTCAAATATTAATTAATTAATTAAATTTAAAAAAAGGAGTAAATAGTAACAGACAAAAATAATAGTCCACACACAACAGCATATATAAAAAGGAAAATCGATCGTTGTTTCCCTGTAGCGGAATGGATAGCGCGTTGGACTTCTCTTCCGATGGTCGTGAGTTCGAGTCCCAACGGGGATGGCCTAATTTCTGAGAATGTGATTTCTTTTTTACTATTCTATTTTATTGGAATATTTAAATCTAATTAATGTGTAAATAGTAACAAACAAACAAAAAATAGTCCTACACCCTATATAGAAGGAAAATGGAAAATTGCAAAGAAAATAGCTTTCTATTTTGCCACTTAATATTATGATCTGTCTTACGTATATACATATTTATATTAATTGTAAAAATTAACTAAAATAAAATTTTTCTTTGTTGATCTAATTTTTTTATATATATATTACTTATTTTACGTATCAATTTACTATCAAACTTTAGCCTAATCGAAGGGAATGGTTAACATAATTACTAATCTAGATGTCTATAACAATTAATTCAGCGTTTCTCAAACTGTAGGGTGTCCCCCTAGAGGGGCGTGATAACTCTGCAAAGGGGAGCGAGCGTAATGAAAAGTAGAAAAAAAAAAGATTATTTAAAATTTATGAATTTACTGAAAGTAAACAATCAAAATATATTCTGACATAATAAAAAATAAAATGCACATTTACAATGATGCAATACACTTATAAATGCATCAGTACTGCACAATGTATTTTATAATTAATTTAACTATACTAAGTTAAGAAGAAGTTTGATAATTACTAGTAACCACACACACACATGGGCTTGTCATTTATAAAATTATACGTATACAAAAATTAACACTTATCTTAATAATTTGTACGGTTTATAATAAATTTTTTAACTGCCGATAAAAAGGTACGCTATTCGCTCCCCAGTGCACCCTTCCACGTAAGCGATATATTGGGGGAAAGGGGTAGAAAAGGAATAAATGAGCAAATCCTCTTTGAAGTAAGTAAATCCCTCGCAAACACTGTCAAGGTCCTTTTATTCCATTTCAAAGCTTTTGGAATAATTTTATGGCACGCAATGCGCAGTAAAGATCGTACCTCAGAAAGACGTATATATACGTCGAGAAAATTAACGCTTTGACTGAGCAAGACGTTTATATACACCGCTGGCAGCTTTAGCGTCAAAGTATAGTATTACTGAATTCAATACATTATTATTGTATGGAGGGGGTCGCGATGGAAATTATGATTAAATATTGGGTCGCAAGTATTGAAAGTTTGAGAAGCACTGAATTAATTCGATCACTTATCTGGGAGGGTTAATTCTGCAGCACTGAGGATCTTTCTTCGGTGGGATATCTCTTTTCTGAAATCCCTATGGCTTCAATTATTATAACTCTAACATCCCAACTTCAGTATCAGCCTGACAATGATCGATTACCCCTCTCTCTTCACTTGATTTTAAAGAGCAGCTCACATTTGCTTAAATCACAGTACCTCAACGGAAAATGATTTTAAAATCATATAAAAGTCAAACAGAATTTCCCTGAAGAATTAGTCAAAAACGCGAGCACTGGTTATAAATTGTATAAATTACATATTTGTCAGCTATTTATTTAAAATTTTTCTCCTCATTTTTTCTGAAGTTTCGTAAGATTTATGTGCTGAACTGGTACAAATCCAGGCCATATCACTTAGTTATACAGGGTGTCCCTGTGGCCGTGGTAGCCAAGTGGTCAAGGCATCGGATCGTGGCTGGCATGTCATGAGTTCGAGCCCAGTACCACTGAAGACCCGCCTTGTAGGGGAGACATGCACGTCAAATTTGTCGAGAGCTCAAATGTTCTCTCATTGGTGTGATGTGGTAGTTAGGAGAGGTGGGTGCCAGCTCAGGTGTCGTCTTCGTCACTTGACCACGGCTCAAAACTACGAGGTCCGTCGCCAAAAGCCCTTGTATAGCTGAACATTGCGACGTCAATGTTCACTCATTCACTCACTCATACAAGGTGTCCCAGGCTCATAGGGACAAACTTTAAAGGGATGAAGGGCACATCATTAAGATTCAGATTTGCATAGCAACCCATGGTCGGAAACTTCTTCATCCAGCACTAGCTGGCGATGCTCACAAGAGCATTCAAGGAAACAGGCCTGCATTTCTGCACTCATTTCTCATCGCCCGCACAGAAGTATGGAACTTTTCACAAACACCGAGTTGGCACATATGCACCTGATTCACGGATTGGCAGATTGACGGATCGGCAGCAGAAAGAATGTATCGTGAAAGATACCCACAGAGAGATGCACCGGGCCACTGGATGTTTACTAATTTGCATCACAATTTGTGTGAATAAGGATCATTAATAGGTAATATGCATAATGAGGATGAGCCACGCATTCCAACAGGCCACGGTATCCTACATATTTTGTTTCATTCATGGATACCGTTCGAAGGAATCCTAGTACCATATTGGGAGTTCGAGTCCCTCATGGCCCTCCCTCACTATACCTGTTACCTCGTAATAATCCATATTCACACAAATTGTGAGACAAATTAGCAGGGTGCATGTCTCTGTGGGTACCTTCCGCGATACAATTTTTCTGCTGCTCATGAATTTCATTCTGCCAATCAGTAAATCAGGTGCATATCTGCCAGCTCGGTGTTGGTAAAATGTTCCATACTCCTCTTCGCGCGATGACAGCTAAAATGACTGCGGTAATACAGGTCGGTTTCCTTAAATGCTCTTCTGAACAATGTCACCTAGCGCCGAACGAAGACGCTCCCGACCGTTGGTTGGTGTGCACATCTGAATCCGTGAGATGTCTCCTTCCTCCCCTAAAAGTTTGCCCCAATGATCCTGGAACATCCTGTATATCCCATGAGAAATTTGTTTGTTACCCTAATGCGTTAAAAATTACTAAATAAATTTTGTTTCAATTTTTTTTAATGTAAATTTTTACTGCATATACCTTTTAGAAAGAATTGTTAAATCTGTCAAGCTTGATTCATATATCACACTTCAGCTTTATGATGCGAATAACATTCTTTAATGCAAAAAAACAACGCATTTTTTATGCAATAACACATTTCAGCTAAGTGGTTTTTACCAAACAAAAACTAACTTGATTTTTTTTTTTACAGATTGAAAAGAAGTTTTCATCCAATAAATATCTCCAAAGTTTAAAAAAAAGGTAAAAATATATTTTCTTATTGTAATATTTTTTTTATCGAACATAAGCGCTACATTAGTTTTTATCATTTATCGCGAAGGAAAAGATAGAGTAAAATATTCAGTAGGTTTCTCTAAAAGTAGATTGGGCGTAAGAAATTTGAATAACTTACAACTATTTTGTTTCGTACATACTTTATCGTTATAATGTAGAAGAAGTGATGCGTAAAAAAATGCATGTATGAAAAAATGGATTCAATGTTTTGATAAAATACAAGTGATGCATTAATATTTTAGAGAAAGAAAAAACATCATAGAAGTAATACTATTTCGGTAACGTGACTTCAAATATGTTTATGAATTTGGAATGCAAATTTACCACTGAAACCAAATTTGCAATTCTGGTAATGGCATTTACATCCCTCAACTAAAATTTTATAAATTTCAACTAAAAAGAGAAAGTTTATTTGAATATTTTTATGTTTATGAATTTTTTTTTACTTCTTATTACCTTTTAGAAATGCAAGAAAATAATGATAAAATAAGCATACTGATTCCTTTAACTTTATTTTTTTCAAACTTTTCAACTATTTTACACAGGAATTCAATCTGGTTTTTCTTATTACCCAGTACATTAGAACCTCTTGTTTTAATCTTTGCTGTGATAGTCTAGTATATTTATCTGGTCTAGAGTATAGTTTTTAGTTAAATATTAGTTACTAAAAAATTTGATGAATAACGTAACATGACATTCATAGTTCGTGCATATATATATATATATATATATATATATATATATATATATATATATATATGGCAGCCAAAAGCAAAACACAGTCTTCGCGCGCAGGCGCAGCTAAGTGAAAGTAGAACTGAAACTGTAAAAACTTTAAGACTTAAAAGAGAGAAGCAGCGGAGAGAACGAGAGAGGTGCGCGAGCAGGCGTTACCTTCTGCGTATCATTGTCAAACTTATCTACCTTTTAATTAATTTTTGTTTAAGTTTTAAAATAAAAATAGAAGAAAGACAAACGTCTTGGACCCCCTTTGTTGTCTCCCACAAATTATGGGGGCTCGGCCGCGATCGATAAAATTTCGATTTTGAACCAAAGTCTGGACAATGAACAAAAGCGTCCGTGAAGGAGACGCTCCGCCATTTTCGGAAACTTCGTTCAACCTGTGTAGAGGTTTGAACTCAGCATGAATACTCCGCCTGTGTAGAGGCCGGGATTGAAAAAAAATTTCGATTTTGATCAAAGTTTGGAACGTGAACAAAAGCCGTCCGTGGAGGAGACGCGCCGCCATTTTTCGAAAACTTCGTTCAACCTGTGTAGAGGTTGCATTCTTCATTTGAATCCAGCGTGAAAATTCCGCCTGTGTAGAGGTTGGAATTATCGTCGAAAATTCCGCCTGTGTAGAGGCCGGAACTACAATTTCACAAACACCTGCGAAGAGGTGTCAATTCGAACAATTTCAACTATATTACCTGCGAAGAGGTGAAATCACACACACACACACACAGTGGAAACGACGTTTTTCTTCATTGGATACATCGTACGTGCGAGCAACAAGGGAGCTAGAAAAAAAAGGTAGGATCTTTCCATATTTTTCTAAAATGTATAAAAACGCTCTTAAAGAGGATCTCATAAGAGTTGTTGAGGATCTAGACGGTACTGTGGAGAGTACGGACACCATAGCTAACCTAAAGACTAAAATTGAGAACAGTAGTACATTTGAAAGTGATCCAGATTTCGTTAAAACTTTAATTCAAAACTGTATAGATGAGAGAGTATCACGAAACGAAAGAGAGGTAACTTTAGAAAAACAGAAAATTGAACTAGCGAAACTTCAGCTAGAGCAATTAGAAAAAGAAATCGAACTTCAAACGGCTAAAAAAATAAAGCATTAAGTTTAAATCCTGCAGCTAAAGTCGAAGATAAACAGTTCGAAACTAACATAGAAAATATGATAGAAAGTATTAGAACTTTATCTCTTCCTGTTCCCACCAGATCTGAAAATTTTAATCTGTTCTTCCAATCATTAGAACGCGCATTTTTAACCAAGAAAATAAATGACGAATATAAATCTGAAATTTTAATAAATCTTCTGGGCGAAAGAGCTCATAACGTCTTACTGTATATTAAAGAAGAGGAATTAAATGACTATGAAAAACTAAAATCTATAGTACTCAGAGAATTCCAATTAACCCCTCGCGAGTGTTTAAACTCATTTAAAAATGCTGTAAAATCATCAGGCGAGACATACATCCAATTTGCTGCAAGATTGACGGCAAACTTCAATATTATTGTTCGTTAAGAAAAGTTAATTCCTTTGAATCTCTATGTGATCTTATAATTTCTGATAAATTATTTGAAACTTTAAATAAGGAAACTGCAACTCATATTGGCATTCGAGAAGCAGAAGATTGGTTTAGGCCTATTGATTTAGCTAAAGAGTGTGATATTTATATTTCATCTAGAAGCGGATCACATAAAGAAATTCCTATTACTTATGGATATACCCAAGACCCTTTTAAAAATAGATCACAAAACTTTAAACCAAAGATTAAAGAGAACTATCCCCAATATCTTGAAAGAGAAAATAAAAATTGCTTTATATGCGGTGATTCATCTCATTACACAAGAGACTGTGAGAAGCGTTTTAAGCCTAAAGAATCCCACATCCATAATAGAATAAACGTGAATACTTTGAAAGTCGAGAGCGAAAAACAAAATAGCGATGAATTCGAACAATTTCAATACGTAAACATTTTTGTGGAAAATCAGCCCGTAACAGCCTTGATCGATTCAGGTTGCCAGATCCCAGTTTTAAATTCCTCACTAATTAGAATGCAAACACCTTCCGAAGAAATCATAACATTAAGTTCATGTTTTGGCGAACAGCGTATGGTAAAAGTTAAACCGATAAATATTTCTCTTAATCAACACTCTCCCGGTCTAAGTGTTCGCACGGCAATATCACCGACCTTGACCAAAGAATTTATTATACATCCCAGTGTATATTCTGAAATAAAAAAAACTAGGCCACGCAGAGAGCGATGTTTTATTGAGTGAAAGTGGATCCTCTTTGGGTGTTCATTTTAATTCAAATGTTCCTGTTTCAAGTGTGATAAAAAACTCTAGTTATGATTTGCCATATGTTAAAAACTTTAATACTAGAAATGATTTGAGTTCTCTAGTTAAGAATTATAAATGCAATAACATTAAGAGTACTAAGTTAAAAAGGTGTATTAAATTGAAAAATGATATTCCTGTGTGTCAGAGAACCAGACGTTTATCTTGTTCTGATAACCCTTCACCTATGAAGAGTAAATATAGACGGTTTGTGTTGCTCCGGAAAATCTTTGAGCCTTGGCAGTGGAAGCGAAGGAAAAAGAGAAATCGTTTTGAACAGACGTCCAGAACTCTACAGAGGAAAATATCGATGCGTTCAACCAAAGATCAACTTGTTAAAAAAGACGTTCTTATGCCTGTGAAACACAATGTTTTCCTGTGGAACCTTCCGGATGTCGAAGAGGTGCCTTCACATGATGGAGAAACTGTCCAGTTCAGCAGAATTATGATATGTTAAATCTCTATGTATTTGTCGTATAGTCCTTGTCTGTTCCGTCTTTTTTTGTATGTTTCAGATTCTCCTCTGGTCTCGATGAAAAAGGAAGACGTACCGCTGCGGACAGCGTACAGTCAGGATAGCCGTTGTGGCATGCAGCCAAAAGCAAAACACAGTCTTCGCGCGCAGGCGCAGCTAAGTGAAAGTAGAACTGAAACTGTAAAAACTTTAAGACTTAAAAGAGAGAAGCAGCGGAGAGAACGAGAGAGGTGCGCGAGCAGGCGTTACCTTCTGCGTATCATTGTCAAACTTATCTACCTTTTTAATTAATTTTTGTTTAAGTTTTAAAATAAAATAGAAGAAAGACAAACGTCTTGGACCCCTTGTTGTCTCCCACATATATATACAAATTTTTCAAATAGCTATAAAACCTAAGTATAACTAGTCAAGATAGTAAGAAATATAAAAAAAAGTAATATAAAAAAATTAAGTCAATTCCCCCCTATATTTAGGTCAACAAAGAAAAATTTTATTTTAGTTACTTTTTCAATAGTTACAATTAATATAAATATGTATGTACATATGACAGAATCACAATATTAAATAGTAATTAATTTTTATTAATTATCATTTAAGTATCGTATTGTCATCAAAATATAATTGTGTATAAAATTTCAGTTCAACTACTTTTTTTGGTTGAACAATATATAACTCTTGTTTTAAAGTAAATTGTTTTCTTTAATTTTTCGTCCAAAGTCATGTTTTTCTTTCAAAATCTCCATGCTCTCTTCTTCTGAGTGCGAAGAGTTGGATATTGATTTCTTTTCTTAGCAGAAAAGAGTTGTCTGTATCTCATTTGGGCTTATCTAACCAAACAATTTCTACTAGGTTATTGCGAAATTACGACAGTATCTGCAGCTGCTTCGAATTTTCTCTTAAAATTCAGGTATTGCATTAATCCTATTAAATTAAGTTGCGTCTCTCATTAATTCTTTGAATTAGAGAATATTTCATATTTCTCGCAAATTCTGAATTTTGTTCGTTTAATTTTCCAATAACTAAGGAAAATACACCTTCTGTAATTAGCAAAGTTGGATTTCGACAGCATAATTTTTCTAAACTAATTTTTGCTTTCTTTAAGCCTGCAACAATTGTACTCACAGTTTCAAACTGTACATTGACCATCATTCGTTCTCCTTCAATGTCAATTAATGCTTTTAAAATTGCTGACTTCATTTCTAAAAATCTTTCAAGCCTTGCCAACAAACTATTTAAGCTTGTTTTGGTATCCAAACAAACCATCTTTTAATCATACCATCGATTCCCGGGAAATTCCTGGAACGAAGTATAATTCCCGGGAACAGAAAAAGTACAGAAATCTTATGATTTCCCGGACACCCGGGCTTCTGGGAAAGGAACCCTACATATCACTGTGCCTGTTTGCGCCGTTTTCACCTTTTAGAACTTACACAGAGTTAAATACAACTTAAAGTAAATTAGGCAGAATGTTGAGATAATGACACTATTCTCTCCCGATAACTATTTTCCAGATTCTAAATACCTCGTTATCGTGGAAAATCCTTTCAAACACACCCTTGTTCAATGCCATCCTTAATCTCTATTTCACACCAACCTTTAACACTAAGATAAAATTCCGATTAACTTACCCTTATTACCGTTCTTATCCTGATAGGCCACACGGTCATTTCAACAGGACATCATCTACTTAAAATCCTTTTAATAGTGTTGTTCCGTTGCCAAAGATAGAAAGATAGCAACTACTGCTCTCCAACGGAATTTCATCGAGGGCCCTCAGAATAGATTTTGGGGAAGGAACAATGACTAGAAACTCATTATAGTATTTTTATTAATTTGATTGCGGGAAAGATTCAAAAAGTCTTCAGGAAAAGACTCATTAAATTGCATTAACTTTATAGTTGATTCAAGTCGTCGCTGTTAATACGGCTAAAGTCGTCCTCCTCTATTAAACACTGGACTCGGGCTTTGTTGGTCATTAATCAAATTGATACTCAAGGTATTACTTTCTCATTTAGTAATCCACCAGAGAGTGATTCCACCTGAATTGAATTGTAATTCTTGCAGTTTTTATCAAATCCGTTTCGGCCGATAATCTGCAGGGCGGATTTTATATTATCTGTTTTGTGGCTGGAATGCCCATTTAATCAAGCATTGAAACAACTATAAAGAGAAAGGATGAGAGAACAATTTTTTGAGGAAAACCGTTTCTTTTTTTTGAGAACGTTAAGGTATCCGACTACGTTCGGAACCGTGATTTTAAAAAGGCACATAAATGGATAATTTTCATGATATTTAGTGTCACTTAGATTAGAATATATGTATAAAATTGTTTCAAGGACATTTTGACAAAACAAATTATTTAAATACAATATTTAGGCAAAAAATTAACTTAGAATAACCTTTTTTCAAAATGGTCTCCTTTTGTGAAAAATGCTTCTATTATAATAATATTTTGCCTGTATATAGCTCAGACCTCTGTACAGAGGCTCAACTATGATTTTTGAAAAATTCACATTATTTTCAGTGTTACAACCATTTGAAATAATTATCGGCATTTTTATCTTAAAATTTCTCCCCTTTGTTGTCGTAAAACATGGATAAACCCACTTCTACGTTACATATTTCAAAATTTGAGCCTCTGTACAGAGGTCTGAGCTATATACAGGCAAAATATTATTATAATAAAAGCATTTTTCACAAAAGCAGAATATTTTGAAAATGTTCATTTTTTTATGTTAATTTTTTCTGTCAAAATATTGTACTTAAATAATTTTTTATTGTAATAATATTCTTAAAACAATTTTATATACATTTTCTAATCTAAGTGACACTAAATATCATAAATATTATCCATTTATTCGCTTTTGCAAAATCATGGTTCCGAACGTAGTCGAATACCTTTAATGCGTTTCTTTAAATATTTTTTTATTGAGAACATTTATAACTCAATGCACCACAAAGTATCACATAGAGGCTTACATAGAAGTAAGCGGGAAACACACATCACAAAGAAGAAAATGATTACAACACAAACATCCGTGCCTTATCCGGGCTTCGAACACAGACCCTACGGCACTGCTGTCAGCGTCACTAACCGCTATAGCGGATAGGTGGCTTTATTTAAATATTTTACTAAAACTAATTTTCTTTCCCTTTTTCCTTCTACTTATAAATCGAATTTCTTTGATTTATGTATGTCAAAAGCACAATTTACTTTGTGAATCTCAAGTAATACACTCATGGACAAAACAATTAGCGCACGAAGAAGGAGCCGTCAAAATGAAACGAAATTTTACATACGTAATGACTACTTTTATGCATGTAAATGATTGGTAAATCAAAGAAAAAGGATCATTTATATTTCAGAGAAAGAGGCAAAAGAATGGAGGGTTTAATACCATGTTGAACCCCCTCTAGCGCGAATGCACGATGCGATACGATCGAGCATTGAGGCATACAAGTTCTGTATGATGTCTTGAGACATTTCTTTCCATATTTGCAGTAAACTTGCCTCTAGTTCGATCAAACTTGTGGAATGCCCAACTCGCCGTTCCAAATGATCCCAGATATGCTCGATTGGAGACAAATCTGGGGATCGAGCAGGCCAAGGAAGGGTAGTAACAGTGCGGAGATAGTTCTTGTGACACCCTTGCCGTGTGAGGCCGAGCATTGTCTTGTTGAAAAACGGCTCCTGAGAGCCGTTGCATGAGTAGCAACACATGTGGTTGCAGGATGTCATAGACATACCGCTGGGCTGTCATGGTGCCGCAGATTAATACTAGGGGTAACCGTGTATTGTAGTCAATGACACCCCATACCCTAACACCAGATGTGAGAGCGGTGTGTCTCTGTAAAGCAAAGGCAGGATTGAGGCGTTCACCACGGGGTCTCCATACACGAACACGATTGTCATCACTACTGAGATTGAATCTGGATTCGTCGCTAAAGACGACCTGGTTCCATTCCGCTGCAGTCCATTTTCCTCGTGCGCGGCACCACTCCAAACGGAGGCGTCAATGGGTGGGCGTCAAGAGCAGCACAAGTAATGGGCGCCGCGATCCCAAATATCCTTCAGCGAGGCGCCTTCGTATGGTTCGAGAAGATACAAGGGCCTCTAGTGAAGGTGCTACCTGTGCCTGGATGGCGGCCGATGAAGCAGTTGGCTGTACGATGGGGTGGTCTTCTCAACGACTGGTCTGTTGAGGGCGTCCTGAGCCTGGCCTTCGTGTAAATAACATCTCTCGGATCCACTCGTCCCAACACCTACTCACAACACAATCAGATCGGCCTGATTGACGAGCTGCTCGCCTAGCTGACCATCCAGCTTCCATCATGCTTATGATTCTCCCTCACTCAAACTGCAACAGAGCTCATATTGTCTTCAAAAATGGCGTAATGGTATGTCTACCTCAGCTCTTCCTTTGTAAACGATTCATCACACTCAAACAAGCTTTGGGGTTACCTGCTTCATACTCCATGGAGAGCGACGTTAAACGCCTCTACCGGCTATACGTAATGCGCAATCACGCTGCATTTCTAATCATTTGCATATCTCCCCGACGTGTACCTTCATGCTGAGTTTCGTTACGATCTCGTAATTATTTCTTGGTGCGCTAGTTTTTTGTCCATGAGTGTATCATAGTTCCTTGCTAACTGGTTGTTGTCGCCCATACTCATAATTTAAAGTTTCGGGTAGATGACGAACACAACACCTGAGTTTATACTTCTCTCTATTGCTATTTCCAGTCTACCACTCTAGAATATTTAAACCTAAATAAAGTTTAAAGTGCAATAGTTATTATTTTTAATGAAAATTTTTGATGGACTACCAATACTCAATCTGTTCACCCTTAGCCAACATATGAGCTTGTATCTTTCTATCATTATTTCTACATCAGTGCTTCTCAAACTTTCAGTATACGCGACCCACTATTCAATCATCATTTTCCTCGTGCCCCCCTCCATACAATAACAATGTATTGAATTCAATAATACTATGCTTTGACACTAAAGCTGCAATGCGACTTTAGCCTCTTATGTGCCACCGACGTATATAAACGTCTCACTCAGCCAAAGTATTAATTTTAATGGACGTATATATACGTCTTTTCGAAGAACGATCTTTTCTGTGCAGTGCAACCCATAAAATTATTCCGAGGGCTTTAATGCAATAAAAGGACCTTGACAGTGTTTGCGAAGGATTTACTTATTTCAGAGGACTTTTGCTTATTTATTTCCTTTCTCCTCCCCCCTCCCCCGCAAAAAAACATCAAAATACGCTCGTCTATGGGGTAAACGATGGCATTGGGGAGCGAATTGCATAAATTTTAACAGGCAGTTAAGGAATTAATTATAAACCGTACAAATTATCAAGATAAGTGTTCATACAAGTCCATGGGGTCACTGATAATTATCGAACTTGTTCTTAACTTAGTATTGTTAAATTAATAATAAAATATACATTGTACAGTGCTGATACATTTATAAGTGTATTATATCAGTGTAAATGTGTATTCTATCTTTTATTATATCAGAAAGTATATTTTGTTTGTTTTCTTTCAGTAAATTAATAATAACCTTTTGTTTTCAACTTTTCATTATGCTCGCGCCCCCTTGTAGAGTTATCACGCCCCCCAAGGGGGCGCGCCCCACAGTTTGAGAAACACTGTTCTACACTCTACTTTGCTAGGCCCATGGTAATTTAAAGTGTAAAAATTTCATTGCTTTTAATAAAAATTTGTAATGGAAACCCATACCAATGACTGCCAATACTTCATTTGTACACCCCTAATAAACATCTGATCTTGTAGCTTTCTATCTATCGTTATTTATAGACCTTAAGACACTAGAATATTTAGACCCAGTTAAATTAAAAGCACAATAGTTTTTATAATTTTTAATAGTTGATAGAAACTAGTTCTTATTATTTTTAATCGAAATAGTTGATGGAAACTTATTTCAATGACCGCCAGTATTCAATTTGTATACCAGGGTGAACTGCAATTATATGGAGGAGCAAAAAATATTATTATGGATCGGAATCAACATGTGCGGAAAAGATATTCTGTAGTGTGGTGGTTAGGGGAAAAACAAATTTAAAAAATAATTTTAAAATTCAATATTGCCACAAAGCTGTATAATTTTCAAAAAAATGGGAAAAGACTGAATTGTTTGGTTTGGTTATATATATTATACATATTTTAGACTCAAAATAATTATTTTTCTACAATATAAATAACCAGAAATGATGATTACTGATAAGTTAGTACTGAGTAGTACAATGTTCATTGCAACATAGCATAACCCAGCTCGGCGTAACGGAGAATATCAGGAACCCCCTGAAAACTCGGGTTTTTTCGGCCCCAAGCCCAAATACGTACTTAGTATGCTTGTTTAGTTTTTACAAAAATGACCTTGAATTCTGAAAAAAAAATATTCTATCCACCCTATAGTACTACCCCCGCCACAAAGTTAATGACCTTACAGAGGTCCAGTCATACATCTCAAGAAAGTAAGTGTTGATTTTTCTTGAATTAGAGTCACATTGTAGAGAAGTAACCTGTTTGAAAATACAGAGACGTCTTAAGGCCTGGGCCTCTGGGCTCGGCAATGAGAGCCTTGTTTCGTTCTCGACTCAACCGTAATAAGACCACACTTTGAATAATTTCAATGGTTAAATGTTATTTCCGGTTGTATTCACTGAAAAACTGGGAATTTCGAACGATATAACTGGCTACACGTGATGACCATTGTCCATGCATAAGCCTAGGCCTATCACTATACCACCATCATTACTCATTCAGTCAAAAGGCGGCAGTCGATCCAACCGGTGTTGTTGAAAGTCATACACATTTATTTGTTTCGGGCAGGAGCGCACTGTAAGATCGTCTTGTGGGTGAATTAATCAGCTCTAATTAACCGGATTTACCGTTTTATTATTTTTTCAAAACACATCACTATATTAATAATTTCATTTACAATTAAAAGTTACAACGGGAACTACATGCAGCTTCGTCCATTTTTCGTTCGACTCTTCTTCTTCTCTCCTTCCCACTCAAAGGCCAAAACAGTTCACAGCAGCGCCCTCTTTTTAGTCTATCGTGTGCTATTTGTCAAGCCTCCTAGTGTATTATGTGCCACGCCGTTACAGTCTAATTATTTCCTCCCATCCTGCAGAAAACTTTTCACGATAGTTGAGTGGAAAGTTTTACTGTGATACCTGAAAAATACTTGACATAGGATCAGTTTAATCAGCAGTAGAGAGTTAAGAATTATTTCTTGAAATCCTTTTCTTTTAAACGGAGCTAAAAAATATTTAAAAAAAAAATAACGTGCAAGTACCTGTTCTATCCGAAATTAGTACCTTATTTTAAGGAAGGCATTAAACTTATCCCTACTAGTCTATGTGAACTGTAACATATACAAAATATCATTTGGTGAAATACTGCTACCAAATGCAAACTTTAAAATACAAATACAAATATTAATTATCAAAAAATTAACATACAAATATCAAAAAAAAAATTTAAAATATTAATACGAATATTTAAAATAAAAATTCCAAATATCAAAATACAAATACAAAAGTTTAAAATACTAATACCAAATATCAATTTTAAAATACCAATACAAAATATCAAAGTTTAAAATACAAATACAAAATATCAAAAAAATTAAAATACTAATATCAAATATTAATACTAATATACAAATACCAATCATTCTAGACAAAAAATAATAATAATACAAAGAAAATTCTTATTTTTCCATCAATTCTCATTACAAGTGTTCTTTTTTCAAGTTTTAAGGGATACGGCTTAAACTATCAGCATTCTGATTCTGTTTTCCCTTCCGATAAGCAATCTCATGATTAAATGCTTGCAAAATTAAGGCCACCTTAAGAGTCTTGGATTAGTCCCAGTATTTTTCTCTAACCAGACCAAGGGATTGTGGTCAGTTTGTATGACAAATTTTTGGTGTCCATCAAGATAGCATTTCAACTTTTGCACGGCAAAAATAATGGCTGCACATTCTTTTTCCGTAGTGCTATATTTTTGTTCTGCAAGCGACAGCTTTTTGCTCAGGAACATGATGGGATGTTCTTCGTTTTCACATACTTGCGACAACACAACGCCTATTCCAAAATTGGATGCATCACACTAAATGATGAAGGGTTTTGTGAAATCAGGGCTGTATAAAACTGGATTTTTAGATAGTCTTGTCTTGAGCTCCTCGAATGCATTCTGGCAAGAACTGTTCCAGTCAACGGTTGATTTTCGATTTCGGCCCTTAAGTAAATCTGTCAGTGGAGCTGCGATTACTGAAAAAATTCGGGAATATATCTTCTATAATAGCCAGATAATCCTAAAAAGGCTCTAACTTGCGTCTTGTTAGTGGGGGTTGGAAAATCTTTAATGACCTGAACCTTTAATTCTCCAGGTGTTCTTAAGCCTTGGCCTACCAAATGTCCAAGATATTTAACGTATGCTTGAACAAATTGACATTTCGATGGCTTGATATGTAATTTAGCGGAGCGTAGGTGATCAAATACATGTTTTAGATGTTTTAGGTGATCATCCCAGGCTAGTGAAAAGATAGCTAGGTAGGGAACTGCAAAGTCTTCACAATTTCTTAATAAGTTAGCCATAAGTCGACTAAAGTAATAGGGCGCATTTTTCAGACCGAAAGGTAACCGCAATGGTTTAAAAATTCCAAATGTTGTCACAAACGATGCGTACCTTTGCGCTCGGGGACTTAGGGGTATTTGCCAATACCCTCGAGTAAGATCCAAGATAGAGATATATTTAGCTGCCGATACCTTTTCTAAAAGTTCCTCGATATTAGGCAAGGGAAAAAATTGTGTCCGAGTTACTTTATTCAACCTTCTGTAATCGATACAGGGCCTTGCTTCCTTTCCCTGAGCTTCAACAAGTATTAATGGAGATGTAAAATCAGATTCTCCTGGCTCTATTATTTTCAGTTCTAACATCTTATTAACTTCTGATTTGAGAATTTCAATTTGTCGAGGAGACATACGATAAGGCTTAGCAACAATTGCTCGTTCAGATTCTAATTCAATATCATGTTCAGCTAAATCGGTACATTCAGGAATATTCGAAAAAAGATTACTATATTCATATAAAAGTTCTTTGAGCTGTCCTCGTTGAATTTGAGATAATTTTGAATTTAACTGCACATCGCTGATGATTTTGGACCATCCCGACCTTTCGTTTTCAAGTTCCAAACTAGGTATGTCTTCTTCGTCATGCTTTAAAGGATTAATGCACAATAAGTTAATATTTTCCTCTCGTTGGTGATACGGTTTTAGCATATTAACATGATAAACGTGGGTTTTATCCTTCTCTGGGAATTTGACCACATAATTTGTCTCAGAGAATTGTTGCACTATTTCTCCAGGGCCAACCCACTGAACAGATAACTTGTTAGGCCTGGATGGAGCTATGACCAAAACCAGTTCACCCAGTTGAAATTGACGCTTAACGGTCCGGCGATCATACCACAACTTCTGTTTTTGTTTGGCATCTTCCATGTGTAGGATTGCCAATTCCTGACATCTTTTCATTCTATTAATGAGTTCAAATATATAATCCACAACACTGCTTTCTACATGCTCTTCTTCTGTCAGTTTCTCGTACAATAACATCACAGGAGTCTTTAGATTTTTCCCGTGAACTAGTTCAGCTGGTGAAAATCCAGTACTATCGTGTATAACAGTCCTTAGGGCAAAGAGGGCTTGAGTTAGAATTTTCTCCCAATCTGGAATTGCCTCCAGAAACAGGACACGAAGAATCCTCTTCAATGTTCTGTGCATTCTTTCCACAGGATTACTTTGTGGATGATAAACAGAACTTCTAACTACTTTAACTCCAAATCTTTCTAAAAATTCTGTAGTTAGTGCACTCATGAATGACGTGCCTTGGTCAGTCTGTAATTCTCTTGGGAACTCCATTCGGCTGAAAATCTGTAACAATACATTTACAACAGTTGTTGAGCAAAGGTTTGCTACAGGAATGGCATCAGGATACCTTGATGACATACATAACGCCGTAATTATATATTTATTTCCTGACGGTGTCATTGGTAAAGGTCCACTTGCATCGATGTTAATCTTTGTGAAAATTTCAGTTATTACGGGAACAATTTTTAGTGGGGCCTTCTTTTTATCTTGCGGTTTACCCACCCTTTGACATTTGTCGCATGTCTTTACAAAGTCCTCAACATCACTAAAGCATTTAGGCCAGTAAAATGTTTTGAATATGGCATCTTTCGTTTTAGTTACTCCTAGATGAGCTGCAGCCGCCTCGTGACTTATCGTCATCAAATTTTTTCTATACTTTTCGGGAACAACCAAACATTTACGTTTAGTGTCATCCTTATCTTTTTTTTTGGAAAAATAGTAAGTTATTTTCGACAATATAATGATTTTTCTTTGAAGACCCGCTTTTAGCTTCTTCAAACAATGTTTTTAATTCAGCACTGTTCATTTGTTCCTTTGCAAAATCTTTGAGATAATTTTATAAGATTTGATTCACACAGAAATTTTAGGTTGAATTAAAGGCAAAATATCATCCAGTTTGTCCGGAGATTCTTTATTCTTTTCGTTACTTTCAGGAATAATTTCTTCTGACATGTTAAGATCTTGTTTACTCTCTTCAGTCAATTTCTTCTGCGAACGTGTTTCAACAGCGTTCACCATATACACTTGTATTTCTTTATTCTTGTTCACTTCTTCAAACAATGCAGCAGTCTTATTTCCCAAAAGATATTTTCCTTGATCTAATGAATCTCTTAAAACAGCAGCTTTCGTAATCACATGACCAAACACACAGTCCAACTCAATTTCAGCCATCGGAAGACACACTGCGGTTTCCTCCAGAGGAGTTCGAATCCACACAGTTTCATTTATAAACATGGAAGGCTTTACGTATTTTTTACATATTGAATCGAGAGTTGCACCAGTATCTCGTAGTATAGGCATTTCAATTCCATTCACTGTTCCTAAACTTGTATATGGAGCCAATACATCAGTACCATTTTTAACAGTTTCATTAGACGCGACTGTTTCGTAATTCTTCTTTAGTTTATCACATTGTGGTCTAAGATGTGAATAAGATCCGCATTTATATAACATCGAAGCTGTCTTCTCTTCTCAAAGTCTTTCCCGTGATTTTTTTCATGGATAGGTTCCTTTTTTATTTGAAATTTTGACTTGAAATCTTTAGGAGTTTCCTTTGGTCTGGCAACACTGTAATTTACACCACCTTGGGGGGAATTTGTAACTATTTTTCTTAGGGATTTCTCTTCTGAAACTCTGTTTGATGCTTTCATATTCGTCTAATTTCTCTGCAAGTTCATAGGGAGTTTTTAACTTGATCCAATCATCAAGAAAATGCTCTCTTACTTCAGCTGGAACACGGTACTTCAATTGTTCAGTTATTAATAGATCTTTCAGTTGCTCGAAAGTTTTAACCTGCAATTCAGCTCATGAGCATAATTCCTCCAAGACTTCTCTACTGATTTTTGATGTCTGTAAAAACATTGCTTCAACTTTTCGCTGTTCAACCTGTACCTCTTCAATATAAGATCTTTTACAAAATCATAATTATTTGCCCTTTCGGTAGGTTCTCTAGCTAGCATATTAGAGAGTTCTGCTGGTAAAACCGCCAACAAGTAGGCCACCCAATCCTTCTTTGGTACTTGAGCTAATTCTGCCTTCCTTTCAAAATTAATCAAATATAAACTAATCTCATCATGTTTTTCATCAAATTTAGTTGTGATTTGTGTCAATTGAATCTTAGGTCCAATTTCAACTCTTCTTCCAGATTCATCATTTAATGGTTGATTCTGCTGCGATAATTCTAATTTTCTCAATTCTAATTCGTGTTGTCTGGCCTCTCGAGCCATTCGCTCTTCTCTTTCCCTTTCTCTTTCTTCCCTTTCCCTTTCTTCTTGTTTACTTCTTTCTTCCCTTTCTTTTTCTTCTTGTTTACTTCTTTCTCGTTCTTTCCCATCACTAATGACTCTGTCGAGAATTATCTTCACTTCCTCTTCAACATAAGATTCGCTATTTAGAATCAATTTTTTTATACCTACCACCTTGCTGGACTGATCTACTTCAACCCCCATTTTCTCACATACTGTCAAAAGATCAGGTTTATTACCTTTAGCTAAATGTGCCATGATTTAGGGACTAACAAGATCAGAATGCTTTCCAAAAAGAAAATTAAAATAAGACGAGTAAGAAACTTATTTTTCGATATATTATTTAACTAAAAGTAGTTATCGATTTTGCACTGTACCAAAATATGCACAAATATACACTTAAATTATAACGAATACATACATATTCAGCACTTTCGAATTCTATTTTTCAAAAGTCTCAAGTGATTAAAATATTTACGTAACTACAATACCAGAATAATCAAACAAGCACACAAAAATAAAAAAATAAACATTTCAATGCAAAACAATAACATACACCTTAGGTCCAAATTATCGCTTCATAAAGTCTCTTCAAAATTTAATTTGTCACTCATTAATTGTCATTTATTTTCAATTTAAAGCAAACAAATGCAAGCAAATATGTTAAAAAAATTCTATCTATAGAAATTCTACAACTTCACCCTTAACTCGAAAATAATAATAGATGTTTATATTTGTAAAAACAAACACATTTTTTATTGAAAATGTTTCAATGTTTTGACCACTTTTAAATCAAAGAACAACATTCAAATAAAATCTACAGATTTACTTTTGTTTTCAGAAAAACCAAACACTTCTATTCGCAACAAAAAAAAACTAACACAATAATGACAGTAAAATAATTCCGCTGGTATTCTGAATCCACAGAAACAAAAATTTTACTGAACAACTTATAAAAAACAAATTCTTATATGATTGGAATAGCTACATAATTTATGCATTTAACCTTGAGAACTTCTGTAACTTAATGAATCAGCTTTTTTTTTCTCTCAGTAAAAGAGAAGTCATAAATATTTCGTTGACTCAGCAAAATCAAAATTATTTCTACTTAAATATACACTTTATATATATTTTTTTTTCACTGAACCTTCAAATCGTGCTATAATCACAATTTTCATAAGCTATTTATCATTCACTCTTCACAAATTCATAATATTCTGTTTACAATGGATTTTTTTTAAACACCGTTGAGAGAATCTTTTAATTTATATCTCTTTCATAGAAAACACAGTTTTAAATCAGAATACACTAACTAAAACTAAAAAAAGAACAATTTTATGTGTTTAA
Source organism: Trichonephila clavipes (assembly GCA_019973935.1). Classification (NCBI taxonomy): domain Eukaryota; kingdom Metazoa; phylum Arthropoda; class Arachnida; order Araneae; family Nephilidae; genus Trichonephila; species Trichonephila clavipes. The sequence goes on along the minus strand of BMAU01000536.1, from coordinate 28,273 downwards.
TTCAACCACAGACAAAATAAATTTTCTTCCTTTACATAGGATAATTTTTTGTTTTTATAAATTAACGAGAATAGCAGGGATAAGTAAAAAGCTTTAAAATAATCAAAATCCAGCATTTAATACAAAAAGTGAATTAAGAATGATTGCTGTATTTAATTTGTACCCATATTTTAATACAAAAATTGAGATCAAATTTAAAATACACCTGAAGGTACTTTCAGATAGAAAAAGTACTTACTCCAACTATTTCTTTTGTTGTTAAAGACACTGTTTTTAGTTTCGTCTCATCGCTGCCACCAGTCTGTAAAATCGTCTTGTGGGTGAACTAATCAGCTCTAATTAACCGGATTTACCGTTTTATTATTTCTTTCAAAACACATCACTATATTAATAATTTCATTTACAATTAAAAGTTACAATGGGAACTACATGCAGCTTCGTCCATTTTTCGTTCGAGACTCTTCTTCTCTCCTTCCCGCTCAAAGGCCAAAACAGTTCACAGCAGCGCCCTCTTTTTAGTCTATCGTGTGCTATGTGTCAAGCCTCCTAGTGTACTATATGCCACGCCGTTACAGCACACTAGAATTTTTCAAGGAGGGGGGCAGAGTCAAATTCCACCATTCTCGTATCATGCCTCAATACGTCGCCAAACATATTCTGTTGATTTTGTCGATTTATGGAACAAAAAACAGTACAAAATAAATTAATGAATTAGTAAACAGCATTAATTAATTCAAATAAATTGTTAATAACATATACTTCCTCTTAAATTTTACGTACTACACATAGGATTATCATCCATCAAAAAAGAAATCAAGTGCTCTGGGTATACATAGGATTATCATCAATCAAACAAGCAATACAAAAAAACTATTTTTAAATCAATTCCTACTTAGATCAACGAAGAAAATTTTTATTTTAACTACTTTTTTATTAAGTATTTACAATTAATATAAATATGTATATACACAGGACAGAATCAAAACATTCAGTGGTAATTAATTTTTATTAATTATCATTAAAGCATCGTATTGCCATCCAAAACAATCGTATATACAAAATTTCAGTTCGACTGAATGCTTTAAAACGTGACCAAAAAAAAACCTTTTCAAGTTTTGACACAAGTCGCCAAAAGGGTCGCTAAGTCGCCAAAAATGATGCTAACGTGGCTGTACTTGTAATTCTTTAAATAATTAGTTTTAATCAAGTATATAAAATTTCAACTCAATGGAGCACTTTAAAATGTATTTTATTAACGATTGAAAATTTCACGAAGATAAATAAATAAATACATAGAGAGTGTGAGCTATAATAGTAGGAACTGAAAAAGAAATTAAGATTTATGGGGGGTGCTGGACCTGAGGGCTCTTGTTCTGGTGCGCCACTGGTACGGGTTATTATTTATAGGGTGTTTTTTTAGAGGTATAGAACTTTAAATTGCAATAAAACAACGATGTATTATTCGATTGACATGATTTTTTTTTATTCGAAAGATAATCTTGTGGCATTACATTTCAAATATGATATCTGGCATAGGACTGCCACGGCTGGCTCGGATGTAGTCCAATCTGGACGTCCAGTTTTCGATGACTTTTTCCAACATTTGTGGCCGTATATCGGCAATAACACGGCGAATGTTGTCTTCCAAATGGTCAAGCGTTTGTGGCTTATCTGCATAGACCAATGACTTTACATAGCCCCACAGAAAATAGTCTAGCGGTGTTAAATCACAAGATCTTGAAGGCCAATTCACAGGTCCAAAACGTGAAATTAGGCGGTCACCCAATGTGTCTTTCAATAAATCGATTGTGGCACGAGCTGTGTGACATGTTGCGCCGTCTTGTTGGAACCACAGCTCCTGGACATCATGATTGTTCAATTCAGGAATGAAAAAGTTAGTAATCATGGCTCTATACCGATCACCATTGACTGTAACGTTGTGGCCTTCATCGTTTTTGAAGAAGGATTCCACCAGCCCATAAAGCGCACCAAACAGTCAGTTTTTCTGGATGTAACGGTGTTTCGACATACACTTGTGGATTAGCTTCACTCCAAATGCGGCAGTTTTGTTTGTTGACGTAGCCATTCAACCAGAAGTGCGCTTCCCCGCTAAACAAAATTCGCTTATGAAAATCGGGAACAACGGCAATCTCGTTTTGGGACCATTCGACGAATCTACGCCTTGCTTGATCATATTTAAAATGTAATGCCATAAGATTATCTTTCGAATAAAAAAAAATTCATGTCAATCGAATAATACATCGTTGTTTTATTGCAATTTAAAGTTCTATACCTCTAAAAAAACACTTTTTATAACTGTGTTCGGCAACGTATGTTTTGTTATGCTTACTTTGAGGGTCATGGGTGTGGCTTACATTTGTGTAGGGGCCCAGGGCCTCAAGAAATCTTAAGAAGCCCTTGTGAAAATATACCATATTCATGACCGATGCATAGAAGATGCAATACGTCCAAACAGATAAAATCTGTATAAACACATTACTCCTCTTATCCTTTCGTGATAAGTCTCATTCTTCGGAACAAGGCATCATCAATCGCCAAATACTTTTCATTCAGTCTCAGAAGACATTTCCGTGCCACAGACCAGAGGGGAGAGGAAAGATAGCAGCAGTAGCAGTACGAGGGGTTTCATCACATGTCTATGAAATCGATTGCAGAGAGAGTACAATTACTAGAAACATCATTATTCCATTCTTATTAATTCGATGGTGCAGGATGGGTTCAAAAGGTACCGGGGACGAGACTAATTAAATCGCATTAACTTTAAAGTTGATTCCACTCGTCGCTGTTAATACGGCCAAAATTGTCCGCCCCATTTAAAGGCCGGACTTGCAGCGTCACTGGTCATTAATCAAATTGACAGACATGGCATCTCTTTCTCATTAAGTAGTCCTCCAGGGAGCAATTTCGCTTGAATTGAAATGTAATTCTTGCAGTTTTTATCAAATGCGTTTCGGCCCCGATAATGGATTTCTCGGCGAATTCCGCTTGGAGGATTTTATATCGTCTGTCTTGTCGCTGGGAATGCTTCTTGACCATGACTACAGATTTAAGAGGGATGTTTTGTTTTTTAATGTTGTATAAAGTGGTTTCTTTTCTTTTGATCATTGTGGATTTGAAATAATCGGGGTTTTTTTTCCAGTTTAATGTTTCGTTTCCCTTTAATGGATTTAAAATATGCATATGCTTAAAATAATATTTTAATTTTCCATTATGTAGCATAATTTTCGGCTTACGATTCTTGTAACATCAAAATTATATAATAATATACAAGGTGGTTCCAAATTCATGGTATAAACTTTAAGGGTAGGTATAGGTTGTATAGGAGTGTATGGGCGCAAGTGACTCTGTGAGGCACAAAGACAAAAAAAAATCAGAGGTGAAAGGAAAAACAAAGCGTTGTTGGCAAGCGTAATGTTTACAATAACTTCATAACTGTTCAGTACATGAACTATGAAGTCCAGCTGCAGTTCTCGTTGTTGTACCGCCCATTGGCAGTTGGAGAAGATAGCCTGCCAGATTCAAAGATTGTTCTCGCTGAAAATGGAAGGGGTGTAAGCGATTTTTTCGTTTAACACTCTACAAACGGTCTGATGACTCACACTTACGTGATGAGCAACAGCACTTGTACTTGACTTTGGTCTTTCAGCCACAACGCTCAAGATGCTTTATTCCAGGCTTGGACTGCGTACAGCTCTTTGTCGACTAGCATCATGCCTGGTGACGTAGATCGAATGCGTTTTATGAGGCTTACGATGTAACTGCTGAAAAATGCTGTGATCCGGCATTTGTCTATCAAAGAACTGCGCGTGATACATTCGCAGTGCACCTCTGCCCTTACCATTTACATGGTCGTACATATAATGGTAACGACCATGGCATATGTTAAGGCTCCCATCGTAAATGCCAGCACAATTGTGAATGGCGCTTTCCCCTACTGAGATACTTCATGTTGAACGGCAGCTAGATATCTACTGCCCCCTACCGGCAATGAAACCAACCGATAACTCCATTTCTCTTTTCTTCTATTTCCCCTGTTTGCACCTCATTGCGTCATTTGCGCCCATACATTCCTAAACAATAAATTATTGTTACAACGTCCTATATCTATCCTTAAAGTGTGTACCGTGAGTTTGGAATCTCCCTGTATTGTTAAACTCGTGGTACATATGCGATGAAAATTAGTAAGGATACAGTATTTCTTTTCTAAAAAAATAAAATTGCCGCATTAGTTTAGTGGTTATGGTCACGAACTCGTAACCGGTGGGTTATCATGAGTTCAAGCCCAAACTTTGCTGAAGCCTCATCGTGGCCTCAGGTCAATTCACGTAAGGTATGTCAAGGCTCAAAATCCTCTCGTTGGCATGGTTTGGAGAGGTGGTACCAGCTTAGGTATAGTTGTCATCATTTGACCATGTTTCAAAATTACGAGATCCGTCGCCAATAGCCCTCTTGTTTCCTTAGTGTGGTTAATATATGCTCACTCATATTGAGTGAGTATATATTAACCACCATAGGACTATTCACCTTCTGAAAAGACATAGATGAAATTTCCAAAGGGTAATCTCAATGGCAAAAATTTTAAAAAATTTTGTCAATACAGGTTGAACTCCTACACTCCACCCACGTGTACGCCATTGACCACACTTAATTTTTTAGAGGACTGTTAACCATATTACACGCACAAATACATATACCGTAAAATCCGGCGTATAACACGCACACCCTTAAGTTTTAAATTCATTTATTCGAGGTATTATTCCAAGCTTTAACAAAAAATGGGATTTTCTTTTTCCTGTAATGGGTCTGCGTATCGATATTTCTACCTTTGCAGACCTAGTACGCTCCCCGGGAGCTGGTATCACTTCTTAGTGCGGCACCTCATTGCGATACCAATTACCGCAAGTAATTTTGACGCCCAGTTTCTTCCCCAGAGGGAGGCACCTGAGCTCTGCCGATGCGAAATTTTTACACAGGAATTTAATTTTGCCGAAAGCATCTAAGCCAAACGGACACTCAAGGGTCTTTTTCATGCCGTATAATCATACGACATGGCCGCAACTACAATTCTTTAAGTTCATAAGAGGAATGTCATTTCTTTTAAATAAACAGTATTTAGATATACGTAGAAGTCTAATTTTTTCGTTCTGTTTATATATATATATATATATATATATATATATATATATATATATATATATATATATATATATCTTTCTTTTTATTTTTAAAGGTGGCCGCGGTAAAGTGGTATAGGTATCGGACCGTGGCTTTTTGTCACGGGTTCGATAGTACCACTAAAGACCCGCCGTGTAGGGCAGCGATGCACGTTAAATCTGTCGAGAGCTGAAACGTCCTCCCGTTGGTGTGGTGTGGTAGTTAGGAGAGGGGTGCCAGCTCATGTCGTCCACGTCACTTGATCATGGTTCAAATTACGTGGTCCGTCGCCAAAAGCCCTCGTGTAGCTGAACAGTGCGACGTTAATATTCAATCAATCAATCATTTATTTTTTTAAAGCTCACATTTTTATATATAGCTGGCGTATAACTCACACCCCTAAATTTCGATCTTATTTTTGTGTGTGTGTGTGTTAAAAGTACGCCGGATTTTACGGTACATATATTTCGAAGTGTTCAATACTTTAAATAGAGTAACTGTTTACGGTTTTTTTTTATATGATATTCATCCACGTGACTGCACTATATTTTCATTGCACATTTTTTGCATACTATATTCGAGCAATAATTATAAAAGAGCATTGCGTGGATGCGATAGCAATTTATTACTGTTGTTAAAATCTAGTAATTAAGAATTTCGTACATAGAAGAAAACTAATACGGTGAAGAAACTTGTTAACTAGTGGTTGTATTTGCTAAATGAGAGGAATAATTATGTTGTCATGAATAATTATTCCGGTTTATGCGTATAATTATTCTCAACTGCATATATTTTTCTCTCTAGAATGAGAAAACATATGTGCATATCAGAAGAATTGATTTAGTAATTAGTATTTTCTTGTTTTATTCTCTCCAAAAGACAATCTTCTATGGAAAAATAAAATTCCTACAACGGTACTTGTTAAATTTCATTGGATTATTTGAAGTAAATGAAACACTTTCTTTAATAATGTTCGCCTGCATATCTTCAGTATTTTTTTATAATTTAAAGCTGAAAAAAAATTTTACTTGAATTTTCTTTTAAAAAATTTCGCAAGCAAAAAATATAAGTGAAATCTTTACAGCAATTTTTCCAACAATATTAAAATTTCAGGAAAGATTTATAACAAAATAACACGGCTTGAAGATTGACTTGAAGTGGCGTATTTCCGGAGGACAAAACCCGCGATCTATTGTTTCGTTAACACGTAACATACCACTAGACGAAAGTGATCACCACTGTCCAGAGGCTGTTACTGGCTTATGTAGATGATACCGCTACGAGACTCCCCACCAGTAGGTCGGTGGATAGGCGAAAGAACGATATATATTTGTTATGGCGAGTGTGTGTAGCGTGAGTTGTTGTTAATTGGAGATGTTGCGTCAAGTGAGTCTGATGACTTTTGATTGCTCTTTTTGCTGATAGATGGTGCCACAACAGATTATTATAAGTTGCGCTTTTTTAATTGTCAAGGTCAGCAATGAAATGGTGCTTAGAACCCGCGACCTATGGATTCGTAAGCACGTAACATACCACTAGACAAAAGTGATCACCATTGTCCGGAGGCTGTTACGTGCTTACAAATCAGAAGGTACTGAGTTCTATCCTCCACATTGATGACCTGGACATGATCTGTTACCGGCTTATGTAGATAATACAGCTACAGGCTGTTTAAAGAAATACTAATCATGGTTCCATAGTAGATTATGTATCTCAGACAGGAAAATATTAGAGATACGAAAGTAGAAATACGTCAGTTTGGATAGGAAAGTAAAAAACTCATTAATTATTCTCCTATAGATCTTCAGTTGGTTATCAAGTTTGCTATATATATGTCCATGGTTTAATATTCCTATCTAATCTGTGAAGTTTAAAGTGTGTATATGTATTTTATACCGTTCGTGACAAAACTATGTGTAACTTTAATAGGCAATCTATTAATACGGCTCATGATTGCTCATGAATAAAGAACTTAATTTTCAAAACTATATAAGAGATTTTCGGCAAGTCGTTACGCACTTTTATTCCTGTTTTTGTTGTTGTTTGCGATTAGTGAGAGAAGGGTCGCTGTACACCCACTTCCTGTGGAAGAGGGTTGCTAAAGCTGTTGATAGATTTTCTGAGTGACACATACAGAAATTTGTTTTTCAGTCATTAATGCAATTGATATACATATTCCCAGCAGGTTTCGAGTGTCGTTGGAACGTTTTTCCTTTGACGTTGTAAGTAGTCTCTTGTTGAGATGACGGGACAAGTTAACGCATTATCCGATGTCGTTTGGATCCCTAAACGTGATATATTGGGAATGTCTTAGTCAGGACACTCCATGGTCTAACTAGTAACAACATTAGGCTGTACTGCCATCTAGTGTTCAGTTCCTGGGTCATTAATTCGGCCGTAAATTGTTGCTGAAGGAGGGGAGGATGATTCATGGTGACTTTGGGACAGAGTAATTTGAACTGACGACTTTTGGGAGTTAAATGCACGCGTTAGACGACTGAGACGAAAAGGAATCCCAGATGTTGTTGAGTGACGAGGTATGAGAAGGGACATCTTAAAAATTCTTGAGGCCCTGGGCCCCTACACTAATGTAGGACCCACCTATGAGCCTTAAAAGTAGACAATACATAGCATACCTTGCCAAATACTCGTACAAACAATAACCCAAAACATATAAATGTGCATGAATTACAGTCGCACACACCGACTCGACCGACTGCCACCTTTTGACTGGATGAGTAATGATGGTGTATGGTGGTAGGTTTAGGCCTAGACACAAACGATGGTCATCGCATGTAGCCAGATGACATCCTTCCTTCCTTACTGGCTCGACAGCCCAGGGTGGACCTTGGCCTTCTCAAGAAGCCTTTTCCACACAAGTCAACCTTCTTCCTGCTAGTGTACTTTAATTCTTAGTTCTCAAAACTAGGAAATCTTTTTTTAGGCCATCAATCCATCTAAGATTTGACCTGATCTTTCTTCGTGTGCCAATTGGTTGGGCATTAAAGACTTTTTTTAGTGGTGCGGTCTTCGTTCATTCTGACAACGTGACCTACCCATTTAATTCGTTGTACTTTAAAGTTAACTATGTTAGATTCTTTGTATGATTGATTGATAGAGCTCGAAATTTGATCTTCTTCGCCAAAAATAAATCTTAAAATCTTCCTTTCGTACATACTTATCATGTAGCCAGTTGACATATTGTCCGAAATTCCCAGTTTTTCGGAGAATATAACAGGAAAAAAACACTTCACCGTTGAAATTATTCCAATCATGATCTTATTCAGTTTGAGTCGAGAAGGAGACCAGACCTCCATTGGGGCCGATGCCCTAGGCCCAGTTGGCCCATGCCTTAAGATCTCCCTGGATATGAGTGACCCATGGTGTCTTTGATCTGGTTGGGACTGGGTGATTTGAATTGACCACCTTCGGGAAGACTGTGTTTGAAAACTGGAACGAAAGGGAATCCCTTTACATTCCAGTCGTTACGCTCTTTTATTTCTGATTTTTTTTTATTGAGACTTGTGAGAGAAGGGATCGTTATCGATGAATATAAATGTATGTTATAATCAGTGCCGATTTAAGCTCATTTCGGGACTTGGGCGCAAAAGCTCTACAGACCCCCTTGGCTCTGGAAGATCGAAATTTATAACCAGAAAATCTGGTTAAATCAAGCTTATCCAGGCCCTTCTAGACCCCTGGGAACCCACCCTAAGCACCCAATGGATAAACCGATACTGGTTATAGTTATGCTAATGTAGGAAGGTAGATAATCAAAAGGGATTTACAAAACGTAAAAAGGTTCAAAACCCTTTACATTTAAAAAAATTAGGAATTTTTTCATACAGTTTAACAAAATAATAATCCATAAAATTATTTTTTGTCATCATTTTGTTGACTAGGTTCCCACGCACATAAAGGAAAACCTAGCACTTGTCATGTTTATTAATTTTGGCCTATGTTCAATATCATAGGTCAAAAGCTTGAGTATTTGAATATCAAAGGCCTAACTATTAGTATATCAATATATGTTCTTTTTTTTTAACAAATTAACTTATTTTATTAATATGGACATAATTTAATTTCATGAGCAGTTTTTTTTGCTCATTTTGAATGTTATGACTGATGGTCAAATTATAAATAAATATTCTTTGAGAGAAATATATATATATTTATATATATATATTCTTGTCATCAATTTGGGGACTAGATATTCACGTATTAAGGAAAACCTAGCACTTGTCATGATTATTAATTTTGGCCTATGTTCAACATTATAGCTCAAAAGCTTGAGTATTTGAATGTAAAAGGCCTACATGCTAAAAAGTATTAATATATTAATTATATGCTCTATTTATTAACAATTTAATTTGTTTTATTAACATAGACATAATTTAATTTTATAAGCAGTTTGTTTTTTTTTTGCTCATTTTCGAGTGTTATGAAATATAATCAAATTATAAAAAAATATATTCTTTGAAAGAGAAAATATATGTGTAGTATTTTTTGTCATCAATTTGGAGACTATGTTCCCGTATGAAGGAAAACCTAGCACTTTACATGATCATTAATTTGGGGCTTTGTTCAATATCATAGCTCAAAAGCTTGAATATTTGAATATCACAGGCCTACATGCTGATAACTATTAATATTTATATTATATATGCTCTATTTATTAACAATTTAACATTTTATTAATATGGACATAATTTAATTTTATAAGTAGTTTTTTTTTTTTTTTTTTTTTTTTGCTCATTTTCGAGTGTTATGACAGATGGTCAAATTATAATAAAAAAATATTCTTTGAGAGAGAAAATTTAACTGTATTATTTTTTTGTCATCAATTTGGGGACTACGTTCACACGTATCAAGGAAAACCTAGCACTTGTCATGATCATTAATTTTGGCCGATATGTTTAATATCATAGCTGAAAAGCTTGAGAATTTGAATATCAACCTACATCTTCTTTATAAGCGTAACAACCTGTTACAGGTCTTGGCTGCCTCTACAGCTCGCTTCCTCCAATTCCAACGATACGCAGCAACTCTCTGCCAGTTTTTAATATTTAGAGTTTTTAAGTCATTTTCAACATCATCTATCCATCTTGTTGGTGGTCTTCCTCTTGTTCGAGATCCCATAGGATTCTTAAATGTGTAAACTCTGGTCTGGTTGTTTTCAGGGCTTCTCCAGATGTGTCCGAGCCATCTCAATCTGTTAATCAACCTACATGCTGATAGCTATTAATATATTGATTATGTGCTCTATTTACTAACAATTTAATTTATTTTATTAATATGGACATAAATTAATTTTATAAGCAGTTTTTTTGTGCTTATTTTCGAATGTTATGATTGAGATATGGTCAAATTATAAAAAGATATTCTTTGAGAGAAAATATATCTGTAGTATATATTTTTTCTCGTCAATTTGTGGACTAGGTTCCCACGTATAAAGGAAAACCTAGCACTTGTCATGATTATTAATTTTGGCCTATATGTTCAATATCATAGCTCAAAAGCTTGAGTATTTGAATATCAAAGGCCTACATGCTGATAACTATTAATATATACATATATATATATATATATATATATATATATATATATGCTCTATTTATTAACAATTTAACTTTTTTTTATTAATAAGGACATAATTTAATTTTACATGCAGATTTTTTGTTCATTTTCGAATGTTATGACTGATGGTCAAATCATAAAAAGTATTCTTTGAGAGAGAAAATATATCTGTATTATTTTTTGTCATCAATTTGGGGACTAGGTTCCCACGTTTAAAGGAAAACCTAGCACTTGTCATGATCATTAATTTTGGCCTATGTTCAATATCATAGCTCAAAAGCTTGAGTATTTGAATATCAAAGGCCTACATGCTGATAACTATTATTATATTAATTATATGCTCTATTTATTAACAATTTAACTTATTTTATTAACATAGACATAATTTAATTTTATAAGCATTTTTTTTTTTGCTCATTTTTGAGTGTTATGACACATGGTCAAATTATAAAAAATATTCTTTGAGAGAGAGAAAATATAACTGTATTATTTATTGTCATCAATTTGGGGACTAGGTTCCCACGTTTAAAGGAAAACCTAGCACTTGTCATGATCATTAATTTTTTGGCCTATGTTCAATATCATAGCTCAAAAAGCTTGAGTATTTGAATATCAAAGGCCTACATGCTGATAACTATTATTATATTAATTATATGCTCTATTTATTAACAATTTAACTTATTTTATTAACATAGACATAATTTAATTTTATAAGCATTTTTTTTTTGCTCATTTTTGAGTGTTATGACACATGGTCAAATTATAAAAAAATATTCTTTGAGAGAGAGAAAATATAACTGTATTATTTATTGTCATCAATTTGGGGACTAGGTTCCCACGTTTAAAGGAAAACCTAGCACTTGTCATGATCATTAATTTTGGCCTATGTTCAATATCATAGCTCAAAAGCTTGAGTATTTGAATATCAAAGGCCTACATGCTGATAACTATTATTATATTAATTATATGCTCTATTTATTAACAATTTAACTTATTTTATTAACATAGACATAATTTAATTTTATAAGCATTTTTTTTTTTTTGCTCATTTTTGAGTGTTATGACACATGGTCAAATTATAAAAAAATATTCTTTGAGAGAGAAAATATAACTGTATTATTTTTTGTCATCAATTTGGGGACTAGGTTCCCACGTATAAAGGAAAACCTAGCACTTGTCATGATTATTAATTTTGGCCTATATATTCAATATCATACCTCAAAAGTTTGAGTTTTTGAATATCAAAAGCCTACATGCTGATAACTATTAATACATTAATTGTATGCTCTTTTTATTAACAATTTAACTTATTTTATTAACATGGACATAATTTCATTTTATAAGCAGTTTTTTTCTGGTGCTTATTTTGGAATGTTATGACTGATGGTCACAAATTATAAAATATATTCTTTGAGAGAGGAAATATCTGTATTATACATAATCAGTATAAATAATATGCTAAGTTATTTATTCATAGTACACTTATTGACAATGTACGATACTATATTACCTATGGTAGATAATGTATACAGGTAAAAAATACCGTGGTATGAAAATTCGTTCTTAAGGAAAGTATCAGAATAACGTTTAGGTCTCTGTATTCCTAAAAAGTTAGGAGTTCTATTATTTCAAATGATAATTATAATTAATATTACTCTTTTCAGCTATTTAAGAGCTATTGTCGATGAGCCTCGTAATTTTTTTTATACTTCAAAGAAATACGTTTATTGTAAACGATAATAATTATAAAGCTCCTATTTTAAATGATCAACTGCCTTAAACATAGGTCATTTATTTCGGAAAAATTATGCATATAATATGCTTGTAAAAACTTGTTAGTGTAATTGTATTTTTGTTAAAAGCTTCTATTTCGTTAAGCAACGAAGTAGTTGCACGAATGCTGATTGTACATTTTTTGTGCTATTGTATGTGTTTATTTTAGTTAATAATAATAAAAAAATTAGGAACAGAATGTGTGTGTGTTATCCTTGGGAAAATTACCAATGAACGAAGGAATGAAAATTAATGTTTTTGAACGCTAAACCACTATCATTAATTTTAATAAGAATACAATTGCATAACACACAAATACGTTTTTTAAATCATATTTTTTCTGTTTAGTTTATAAAGTGATGTTTGGTAGGTTTCATACATATATATATATTAATTTACCCTTTAATTTAAAAGACTAAATACGAATAGTAATCCCAGAAATTAAGCCCATTCAATTGTTAATTACATGTGTATATAGCTTTTTAAAATAAATTAATTGCAATAAATTTATTTTTCGTTTCATAACTCTGAACTTCTTTTGTTTTTTTTCAAAATTCCTACTATTAACCTTATATATATATACCTTGTTAAAATGTTTCAATCGTTAATAAAATACTTCTTATTCATCCATTCAAGTTCAAATACATTTTTTTAAAACTTGTAGTGGATGACACTTGATGTTAATACAGTTTTTTCAAACATTAATTCAATAATTAAATTAAATAATCAATAAATATTAACAAGCAAAAACAAGAATCCAACACTCTATATAGAAAGGAAAATGGAAAATTGCAAGGAAAATCGCTTTCTATTTTGTCACTTAATATTATGATTCTGTCATATGTATATACATATTTATATTATTAGTAACTATTTAAGAAAAAGTAACTAAAATAAAATTTTTCTTTGTTGATCTAACTAGGAATTGACTTAATTTATTTTTTATATTATTGTGTGTGTGTGTGTGTGTGTTTTATGTTATAAATATATATAAAAGGATGATTTTCAACGGTTCTCCAAATGTGTTTCAGAATGAAACTTGCAGTAGAACTCCCTGTGTTTCTTCTTATCTCGCATAAGGACGCCACATGGTATTGCACATATGGTTTTTACATCAGTAACAAACGTGTAGGTCTACGTTCTTGAAGAATATCGCATTTCCAAGAATGCTTTCGACCGTTACGAATTGTTAAAACTACGTTCGTTGCCTGTGGCAAACAATTCAACATAAACATCTGCTTTATTTTCATAATTGATTGTTGAAACGGATTTAATTTCACAAAGATAGTTAAATCAAACAATATTAATCTATTGTTACTTTGTTCATTTAACATTCGGTATCATAACCCCAAAGACAATCTTATGCAGACATTGAAAGTTTATGTATGTGTTTCAGTCATCGTTTATGTTTTTTTTTTAGCCCAAAATGAACTTAATTTTCAAAAACTTATTATAAAAATGAAAACTTTACATTTAAAGTACTATTTGAATTTTTTAAATATTTCAAAAATATGTTTTAAAAATATTTAGTGTTTTTAGCTATTGATTTATGTATTATTTATGAATTCAAAAAATTATTCAAAATAATTCAGAAATTTAAATGAATTACCATACCACCAGAGACGTCATAAGACAAGAGCGAACTGGACCCGGCCACAATCGGGGCCCTGTCTCGTTTTGGACAGCCTTAATAAGATCATAATTCGAATGATTTCAAGCGTCAAATGTTATTTCCGGTTGTGTTCTCCGAAAAACTAGGAATTTTGAACGATATGTCAACTGGCTACATATGATGACCGTCGTCCACGTACTGGCCTGGACCTACCACCATACACCATCCTTACTCATTCCAGTCAAAAGGCGGCAGTCAGTCGAGCTGGTTTGTGCGATTGTTAGTTATGCACATTTATTTGTTTCGGGTTATTGTTTGTACGAGTATTTGACAATGCAGGCTATGTACTGTCTACTTTTAAGGGTCATAGGTGGGGCTTAAATTTGTGTAGGGGCCCAGGGTCTACTTTTGAGTATGGGCCCAGGGCCTACTTTTGAGTAGGGGCCTAAGGCCTCAATCAAGAAGTCTTAAGACATTCCTGCATGCTACTACTGTCTTTACTTCTAGACTTTTAAATGATTTCTTTTTATTCAATTAACTATTTCTGTTTTTTTAGGGACCTAATGCTTTTTGATATTGTGATGTTACATTACTTTATATCACATTTAATTATTCTTTCCATTTCCTTAAACAAGTCTGTGGTAGCCGAGTGATTATGATCGCGAACTCGTGGCCTGCGTTTCTACCGAGTCGTGGATCGATCTGAATCCTGGTACTACTAAAGATCTGACGCGGATGCCCATAAAATCTTCCAAGGCTCTAAGTCCTTGAGATGGCTTGCTGTAGAAGTTAGTCAATTTTGTAGAGCCATCAAAATACAATCATGTAGTTATTATTTTCGATTAGAACGTTTGAATCATCAAAACCAATTTCGAAGTTGCCTGCATGTAAAATACATTTAAGTCTCCCTCTTGCTATTATTATGGTGTGATAAGAATTTATATTATAAGTTCTCCATTTAAAAGAAGTAAATTATATAATGAGTAGTAAAACTAGTACACACTCTTGTAGCAAATTCACATATGAATTTTTCTAAGTAACCTCTGGGGCTACTTTACGATGCCACTTGATATGAGAACCTCGCTTTGGGAAAAAACCATAATGTATGCAAATAGCCGTTATTAAGTAGATGTGTATAAATGAAAGATGGAAGGCGACAAACTGTTGGCCTTGGCCTGAGTGCCTTATTTGAACCTTCAACCTGCTGGTCCGCTGACACTCTGTGCACGTTCAAAGACTGGAATGAAAAAAATTTTCATCTTGGGGCAGTCGTTAAGTGCCTTTACTCCCGTCCATTGCTATTTACGACCTACGAGATAAGGGGTCATCACATAATCCCAGTGCAGGTTTATCTATTGGACGCTTGGGTGGGTGCCCAGAGGCCAAGATAAGCTGGACTTAACCGAATCCAAGAGGTCCTCCTTAGATCCAACAGTATCAAGGGGGCCCAGGGTCTAAAATGAGCTTAAATTGGCACTGCATACCCCCTCTCAGGGAGAATATTTTTGCTGTTTTAATGGACTTTCTGGCGATACACAGAGATGGTTGTTTTCCAGCCTTTACACCCTCCAGGAGGTGTGAGCATCGTTTGAAGCGTTTCTCGGCGATGTTTTGGGGAGTCTCTTGTTGAAATGGCAGGTATGGTTGACGCTTGTGCCATAGACATTTTGCCTCACTAGTCCTGAATTATTGTAAATATCAGTTACTCTCTCCATGAAGTGTATGATCAACCAGTTCTATTAGACTGTGATGCCATCGAGGGTTCAATTCCTGAGTCACTACCTCAGCTACAAGGAGTTGACCTTGGCATAATCTGCAACTTGCCTATCTGCTGTCATCACATGCTCGAACTAGTTGCTTGAGAAGAAAAGGAGTCGGCCCAATTGTTAAATACTTTTATTCATGTATCTTACTGTTTGTGACCTGCAGGGAGAAGAGTCCTTTACAAGGGATAGGAAACTTAAAACGTATTTTAGAAATGCTGCTAGGGTCAGAGCGACCTACCTCTCCAGAAAATATACGTACCCTTGAGGGGAATCATCTTATAAATATAACCCTGTTTAGCGATCTTAATATAAAGTTTATTATAACCCTAGTTTAATAAAGTCAGGTTTAGTTAAATCACTCCGTTTATATGTAATTCATTTTAATACTGATTATTTCGAAATTTAATACACTAGTTAAGTATAATGTTTGATATTGTATGTCATGTATCTTATTGATAACGAAGCGAGCTCGTTATGCATTTAATAAATGATATTATTGGAAATTAGTATACATTTTTACGGTTGTGTTAAAAATTAGAACCTTGATTTGATTTTTTTTTTACAAAACAAAATTTAAAATACAAAAGTACTCGTAATATAATTTTTTTTTCTTTTTTTTTTTTTACGAAACAAAACTCAAAATATAAAAGTATTTGCAGTTTTATCTTTACTTCATATAGAGAAAAGCACAATTTTGAGATACTTAACATTTTCTCTTGAATAAAATATATTCCCTGTTGTGGTTTCTAGCATTAAATGGATTTTTCATAATCAAGTGAAAAATTTTGATATTTATTCAATGCTTCTAAACTTTAGCGATGCAGTATGAATGAAAGGATTATAACCATGTGAATTTATATACGTTAGGGCATTTTTCAATTTTAAAATGCTTTCCGAGCTTTGATAGTTGAAGACACAACCTTGAGTTTCTTCAGTGTTGTCTTATTAGGTTCACCCATTCACATTGTCCCCAAATGCTTTTCGTCGTTATTATTTCTGTGTTCTTAAATGTATGGGAACGGTTTCCTTTATTGGCTCAATATTACGGTTTTGGCGACTTCTGTTGATTTGAAACTATTGATCGCTGGTATAATACGTAAGTACATTTTTAAAATTTTCTTTATGATAAAAGAATTATATTAATACAAATTTTTCCCGACACGTCCATTAATTTAGCTTTTCTTCAGAATTCACTATTAATTACGACTATTATTTGTTGAAACTCTTAATGCTCTGTTGCAGTTTTTAATGTAATTTTTCTTTGCTGATTAAAAAAAAAGAATTCTATCAAAGCATTTAAATAAACTGATAGATTGGTCGATACTTTTAGAACATTGATAAGTTCCATGATTTTAAATTCATGAAGATAATTCTAAATTGTGATTGGAATTGTATCTACAGACGATAATTGAGTCTATGTTGATTATACGTTTCAGAGAATCTCAAAAAAAAAAAAAAAAAAAATCGGTGACGCTTGAGATATACAATCATTTTTTTTTTTTAGGCCTGGAGTTCTTAAACTTTCGATCGTTTTTCAACCTCCCTTTTGTATTAGTCTGACCTCGTGGACTCCCAAGATTTTTAACATCTCCCGTTTACTTCTAATACATGGCTGAGTGATTTAAAGGTTCTTCAAAAATTCTGCCCTTGCTACTTATACAGGCTTTTTTTTAATACATCTTTTTTCCTTTAAGAAAACAGTGAACATTTAATTAAAAATATTGCAAAATACTTTTTGAAATAAATAATGTGCTTATTTGTGTGTGTATTACTTAGTGATTTAGTCAAGTAATCAATTTAGTGATATAGTCTAGGATGGCACATCTTTCAATTTTTCCACGAGACCTATAAGTCTGTAAGAAGGAAATCTTAACATTACACAAGACATTCACAGACCCCCTACAAAATTGCTGCGGACCCCCTGAAGTCCACGGACCACAATTTGAGAACCGCTGCTTTAGGCCAATAAAAAACTTTAACTGTCAGAAATTGACAAGTTAAAATATGATTGGCCATCAAGGATCTCACAATTATTAGTTTTCACAAAAAGATTAAGAAATCTACTGATAAAAAATGGGAACATGCAGGGTATGATTTGGGTAAATTGCATTCAATACATGTGCATGCTAATGTTTGTAATTTCTTCTCTAAATAAGAAAAGTTCGAAAATTAATTTTTAGAACTGAAATAAAAGAAAAAAGCATTCCACAAAATAATTAATTACTTCAAAACATTTTTATTTTTGTGTGAAAGATATGCAACAAAAATAACAACAGACACATGCACATATAAATACATCTTTTTTTATTCAACTTTATCCAAAAATTCATAACAAGCAAAATAAAATTGTAATATTGATTCAATTCAACACATGGCACACACAAAAAATTGTTTTGCAAGCTATATTATTGTTTTATTGAGAGAGATAACTTTAAAAAGAAGTTGGCAGGCAGTTTCTTTATATATCTATATAATCCATAACTTCTCATCTAAATGTAAGTTCATAATTTCTTATCTAAATATAAGTTCGTTCATAATTTCTTATCTAAATATAAGTTTGTTCATAATTTCTTATCTATATATAAGTTAGTTCATAATTTCTTATCTAAATATAAGTTAACAATAACTAAACTGATTTTCGTGAATCATAGATTCAACTAAATCGAGTAACTAATGAAACTAAAGTCCCTGAATGTAAAATACAAGAAATAAAAGTTAATAAACATAACAGTTTTCTGGGAAAAGAGTATTTTAAGTATCGTTCTCTTCTTGAGTGAAACGAAATTCATTTATTTATGTTTTGAATAACGTTGTTATATTAAACCTTATGACAACATTAATGGAAAATAAGCCATCAATTCATCATGTTAGTAAAAAAATATATATATTTACTAGAGGACCCGACAGACGTTGTCCTGTACACACATCTTAAATTCAAAATAAAAGGTTTTTGAATATTCGATACTGCGTTCGTAGCGCAGTCTGCCGGATCCAATGTAAAGCATTCCAAGATCAACAATTTATAAATAAAAAACTAATTAAATAAACATTTCTAAACCAAATTATAAATCTTAACCATTCTCGAGTCCACTGGAACAGACAAAAACTTTCATCAAAATCGGTCCAACCGTTTAGAAGTTCAGTTACATGCACACGCACAGAAGAATTACATATATAAAGATTATTTGAAAAGATATTAATTAAAAACGCTAAAAAGCGTGAATCGCGCCTGCATTTTCGTAACAATAAAGACCGGGTTTGGCTGAAAATCAATTTTCGACGCCAACTTACGTCTTTTTCAATTCCTACTATTAGCGCACGATTTCTATACATATTTTATTTGTTTGTTAGTTTATTTATTTATCTTGGTGGAATTTTCAATCGTTAATAAAATTCATTTTAAAGCGCTCAATTGAGCTGAAATGTAATGTACATGGTTATTTTGGATGACAATACTATAATTTTTTAATTATAATTAATAAAAATTAATTGATTAAAACTAATTATTTAAAAAATTACAAATACAGCCACGTTGGCGACTTAGCGACCCTTTTAGCGACTTATGTCAAAATTTGAAAAGGTTTTTTTCTCACGTGTTAAATCACTCAGTTGAAAGGAAATTTTATTTTATAACAATAGCGTTGTTACAACAATGCAGGTGAATGTTGAGTTGCATTTTTTGAAAGCTTTCAATTAATACCATTTTAACTAATTGCGATATCGGACCGAATTGTGAATCTAAACCATTCTCGAATTTACTTGAACCCACACAAAAAATTTCATCGAAATCGGCCCAGCCGTTTAGGAGGAGTTTAGTGACAAACACACGCACAGAAGATTTTTATATATAAAGATATAGGTTGTGGCTTATGCTTATTAAAGCAGCAACGTTCAGTTGTATCATTCGTAAATTAGGAAGAAAAAAACTTTTTTGACAAATTCAGGACAAGAAGACATTAGAAATGGAACGAAATCAATTCCAAGAAACAACAACAAAAATCACATCTAGGCGTCCTCAATTCGAAACGAAATTTATTCTCCCACAAAATGGGCTGACATTTATTCCACCTCATATATGACAGAATTCCCACTAAAAATTCTTCCAGAGAAACCCAGACAAGATACTTTTAACGATCAAACCTCTACCTAACTTTTAGAGCGAAATAAGGCATTACTCTATTGGCTACTCAATAACAACCACCTCTTCTAAACCTTGGCATGTCTTCAAAGCCTTTTTTTTTCCTTTACCATCTTTTACAACAGAAAAGAGTCAAAGCTAATTTTATTACACTTTTTTTCTTCTTACCGGGGCACGCATTCTTACACAGCCCCTCGCAAAACACAGTGACACGTAATTAGGCAGAGCAGGGGCTATACCAAGAACAGCTGTAATTAAAATACATCCATCACCCGTCCTCTACAGACAGCAACGTAGAAGATCCTGGAGTAAAAAGAGGATTCTAAATGCAAACTGTAATTAAGTGCATTCTCTTGCACCAAAACAATGGATGGGTTTTTCCAGTAAAAGAGCGAAAAAGAACAACAAAAAATAAAGGAGTTAGCGAACCAAACAGGCGTTGGGAAAAGTTCCTGGTTTTGGCTGTTTGCGTGTAGATTGGCGACCGATCGTTTAAGGGGAAATGTCTCTAAGAGAGTAGCAACAATAAAATTTCTTTTTTTTTCCTCTCAGTTGGTGTATTGAAGTGTAGAATATATAAAAAAAAAAAAGGAGAGGAAAAATTTGTGTAGTTTATTTTATGTTTACTTCCAAAGTTCGTGACTGTAAAAGTGTTATTTTCTTCTTAAATTTAATTTTCATAAAACACTTGGCGATGAAATCTTATAAACTTTGTACTTTTTTTTTTGCATCGAAAGTATCAAAACATGTTGTTATATAATTAATTTATTTTTGAAAATATACGAGCTGATGGATGATTCATTACTGCCATTTTCTTCTCATGGATCCAAGTCGCTTATAAATTCTGTATTGAAAATATTCTATGCATTAAAAATACTAGTCTGGTGATTAAATGATAATACTTTGAGATAATCAACGCCATGCTAGATGATTATTGGCAATGAACTTTAATTTTGCTCGTAAAATCTGTCGAGACTGAAACATCCTCCCGTTGGTGTGGTGTGGAAGTTAGGAGAAGGGGGTGCCAGCTCAGATGTCGTCCCCGTCACTTGAACATGGTTCAAAATTTCGAAGTCCGTCGCCAAAAGCCCTCGAGTAGCTGAATAGTATGACACGTTAATATTCACTTACATCAAATTTCAATAATCACACATTAAATTATTTTTAACTGCATATTTGAATTAAGAATGGAGTTTTCCTTATTAATATTGTGCCTTGTTTTGGTCTTTTATTTTCCTTGATCATTTTCATAAGGAAGATATTTTTCTAAAAATATCCCTCGACATTCTTAAATAATCGTCCAAGTTATTTATTTTCATAAATAATTAATTACAATCGCAATATTGATTTAAACAAATTTTTCTCAGCCAATATTTTGAGATGTAATAGTGCCATTTCAATTAATCGAATATATAAGACAACAGTAATATAATATAAACTATAAAACAAAAACAAAGTTAAATTTTTTTTTAAATTTTAATTAGAATTAAATTTTTTACCGCATATTGAGTCACAAAGTAGTATTTAATCAATGCATGCATGATTATTTAATAATAACCATTTTATCTTTTTAAAAATTCAAATTCGATAATGATATTAAGTCTTTCTCTAATTTGGGCTGCCAAATCATCAAGAGCTTCGCTTTTTTTTTTCATAATTTTTAACTGTTTTGTTGAGGGCAATGGATGATGAGAATGGAATGTGAAAGATAATGACAATATGATGATGAGAAGAGGGGAAAAGTTTCATAATTATTTTGCTATTTCTGTCAAAACAAGTAACGAGTTGAAAGAATGTGTCAAGAACTGTTGTTGCTTTTAAACGACGATCGAATATTTTTTTAACCTGTCTTCTGTCAGCAGATTTGTAAAGCGCTGGAGACAGTTCAAATGAATATTTTTCTTTTAAAGAATGAAAAATTAATAAATTGTTCTTATATCGTCCGCATGTAATTCGTATTTGTTTCAATACGCGAGTATCTTCTTGAATGATAATTTTCAAAAACAGGAGCATTTCATTAAAAAAATTTTGAATTTTATGAAAACATTGCATACAATGTGTCAGTGAATTAAACATTGGAAATTTTATTTGCAGTTACGACTAATTACTGAACTCGTGTGTTTTTAATGCTTTTAATAATTAAAAAATTTTATGATCTAATAATGAAAGCGATCGTGTAAAAAAATTTAATAGCTAATACATTTTTGCTGTTGACTCTATTGAATTAAAAATTGTCTGTGTTAAATTAAATTTATCATTTTAAAAAATGGGCAAAATTCAATTTAATGGATGGTATTTATTTTTCTTTTAATTACACTTACCATCCTAATTTAATCTTATAAAGAACTTCGATATTTATACAAGATATAGTTTTTAATGACTTGAAAATTAAAGGTAAAAGAATCATACAGATACTGGAAACTAAAAAAGTTGGATGTTGCAGTATTATAAAAAATCTTGACTGTGAGAGCGGCTTTTAATTTTACATAAAAGTGGGATTTAACCCACTGGCGTAGCTAGTCCTGAGTGGGCCCTATATCCAAATTCCTTGGGGACGTTATTTTGGGGGAAACCCAAAGAAAGGTTTCCTCTACATTTTACTGTGTTTTGCTTACACATTTTGGGGCTCCTGAAACTTTGGGGGGGGCGTACCATCGATACGCCTGATACGGCGATAGCTACTCCCGTCGTTTAACCAGTTTCATGGTCAGCTAACCTTTCCTCTTTCTGTTTTTATATAACACTGAACTAATTCCTATTAAAAAATAATGGATAAAAATTCTAAATCCATCATAAGAAAAGGGTAACACATTACATATATTCGTATCTATTCTTTTGTTATTTTTCCTATTCGTATATCCTTCATTAAACACTATTTATTCTGATCCTTTCTTTAATAAACTTAATTTTCCGTTTTTAATACTTATAATTCATTGGCTTGTCTTCATATTCCTCTATAATGGCTTGAGTGCATATTTTAAAAAATTTCTTCCCGAGTTTATAAAATTATTTCAAAATTTTAAGGGTAAAACATAAATAAAAGGACATGCGGGAGTTACGAAAATACAAACTTCTATAAATATTGAAGCATTTCCTTACCTTAGAAAATGTTCCAAAGTTTCTTGTTGTTCTCTAACATTTTTAAACAGTATGAAACAGTGCTCCTCAACCTTTTTATCGCTGCGGACCGGTCAACGTTTGATAATTTTACCACGGCCCGCTGAGGGTAGAACACGTTGATTGTTTATATTTTAGATAGTTTTGATTTAACAATTTTAATTTAGTTGCATTTAAATATGCCTTCAGAATAAAATATAGTAACACCCAAAATGAATAAAAGTGGTTTAACGTGAAATATAAAGTAATTTCCGTGAAAAGTTGCTCAAATCCGAGAGAAATGCACCACTTTAAATAAAATGGCAACAGTTTAATGTTTTTTAGGCGGCCCGGCACCATTTGATCCACGGACCAGGGGTTGCGGATCACTGGTCTAAAACATAGATTCCCAAAGTAGTTCCTACGAACCTCTGGAGCAGCGGTCGCCAAACATTTTGCCCTCACGGACCAGTGAATTCATAATTTAAATCCCGCGGATCACTAATAACATTTTTTAAGGGTTAAATATATTCATAAGAAAATAATTGTGATCTAAGGTCACATAAAATGTACCTAGTTAATAAAACGAAACTATTAGTTGTAACCAAATTATGTAAGCTTTATTAATAAACCATAATAAAATAAACAAAAACTGTAAAAACAAAACAATTAAAAAAATGGCTTAAGTATATCAAACTTTTAGCATTATACATTCCTATGGATTGGCGCTATTCTACGAAGTAGCGTTTTTATAACTTTTCACGAATTGTAATTAATTGAATTATGTTTTAATGCTCTTTAAAACATAATTTAACGGGATGAGTAAATATATTCCACATTTTTCTGGAGACCAGCGAAATTTTCTCGCGGACCACTACTGTTCCACGGACCACCACTTTGGCGACCTCTGCTCTGGAGGACATTGTCACTGCTGAGATCAGCGGCAAATAAAAATTAATTTGGGGGTGAGTGGACAACGTTAGGGGGTCCACAAAAGATTTAATATAAAGTAAAATACTTGTGACCCTTTTCCACTATCTAAGTGAGAATAAATTGTTTATGATTAAATATATAATTTTTGTATTTTGTACTGAAAGAGAATAATTTCACTGAAGGGGGTCATCGCCAAGTTTTTGGTATTAGAAAAAGTCCATAGACACAATAAGTTTGAGAATTACTGATTTCTGTTTTTGTAGAATTTATTTCCTCCCTTATTGTTATTTTTGAGCATCAAGAGCAAATACTTATTAAAGGTGAGTTAAAAAGCCACAAAAGACCCAAACACATTAACATCTACCGGGGAGGGAGGGTTTTTAAATTTCCTAAAACTTTTTATTTATTTCAATTTACATTTGAGACTTAAGGTATCCGACTACGTTCGGAGCCAGGATTTTAAAATGGCGCATAAATGGTTAAATTTCATGATATTTAGTGTCACTTAGATTAGAATACATGTATAAAATTGTTTTAAGAATATTGTGACAAAAAAAATTATTTAAATACAATATTTCGGCAAAAAATTAACTTAGAATAACCTTTTTTCAAAATGTTCTCCTTTTATGAAAAATGCTTCCATTATAATATTTTGCCTGTATATATATAGCTCAGGCCTCTGTACAGAGGCTTAACTGTGGTTTTTGAAAAATTCACATTATTTGCAGAGTTACAACCAATTGAAATAATTATCGCGGCGTTTTTTTTTCTTAAAAATTTTCCCCTCTGCTGACGTAAAACATGGATAAACCCACTTCTAAGTTATGTATTTCAAAAATTCTAGTTGAGCCTCTGTACAGAAGTCTGAGCTATATACAGGGAAAATATTATTATAATAGAAGTATTTTTCACAAAAGGAGAATATTTTGAAAATAGGTCATTCTATGTTCATTTTTTGTCAAAATATTGTACTTAAATAATTTTTTTATTGTAATACTATTCTTAAAACAATTTTACATACATTTACTAATCTAAGTGACACTAAATATCATAAATATTATCCATTTATACGCTTTTGCAAAATCACGGTTCCAAATGTAGTCGAATATCTTAGGTTTTTTAAGCCTTCCCCATTTTGATCTTTTCGACTAATAGACTGTCAAAGATTCCCCGGTTGCTTTTAGCTCCCACCGAGAATAATTTGGAAATGAATTAATAGGCTGCAAAAGGATGACACCACCGACGGGCAAGATTTTTAATCAATAAAACTCAATTTTCTTCGTCAAACAGCAGGAGAAAAAGCCACCGTTTCTAAGGAGGCAAGAGCAAAAAGCCATTCATCTCTGCCACTGTGACAGTAACGATAAAAGATGGCGGGAAAACATTTTCTGATTAAAGCATTGAATGACAAAGGAATGGAACAAAAAAGAAGACATCAGTAAACAGAAAAAAAAAGTAGAAGAAATCCTCTCTCTTCAGCAAAACAATGGGAAGATTTCCGAGTTTTTCAATTTCGAGGTTTTAATTTATTCATAGATTTTTAGTATGTGTCATCCAAAGGTTAATTGCTATAGCTCTTTTTAATTACTGCATCTCCCAGTGGACAATGTTTGGAACAATCCAACTTTTTTCTTTCTTTTTTGCCATCCTCGTCAGTATCTTAGTCACCCATTCGTTGATTCTCTTGGCAATAACATAGGTTTTAATTACCCCGATTTTTTTTCGACTACCCAGCAAAAACATATTATTTGTGGTTTAGTCAGTGAAGCATAAAGAGCATTAAGCATGACTTTGGGGGAAATACAATAAAAAAAAATTTTTTTACTCATTTAATACATTCCCTGACAGTGTGTTTTTATTAAATTAGGAATTAAGAAAAAGATTTCGGGGGCATTTTTTAATTAACGTTCATTGAATAATGGAATTTACTCTTGGGAATATAATGTAGATTACACTTTAAATCACGTTGAGAAATTAAATTCTAATTTACAAATCGTTATATTTGAGTCTGTATGTCATTTGGAGTTTCTAGGCTTAGATTGGATTATTATCACTGATCTCAAAAGTAATTATTTTCAAAACGCGTCCGTAATCAATAACTGTTTTATAAACAGTTTTGTTTTAATATCACATAATAGGTTAGAGGTGATCGTACGAAATCTACATCTAAAAAGGATAAGATCCTGGAGATTAGTGATTTTGACATACCACACAGATAATGGGTATATCAAAATTAACTGAAACTTAAACAGATAAATCATTTTAAGATTAACAGTTTCAAGTAGAAATTTTACAATCAAAATTTTAAAATCATAAGAAATTGTCCAGGCACCCTAACTCGCACTTGATGTCTTGAACTGCAACATCCTCGGTCTGTAGTTAGACATCATGACCACTCCGTCTTCAAGGCGTCCATAATGAATGGATATAAACAGATAACTTGAAATTATATATATATATATATATATATATATATATATATATATTTGGGAATAGAAAAATTTTAAGTTGTTTGGCAAAGTCTGTCACTGCTGACACTTTGCAGGGAAACCAGAAACGTCTTAAAACACGGGCCAACTGAGCCCGGGCAGAGGGCCTCTGTCACAGTAGGGGGTGGGGGCTCGTCTCGTTCTTGGTTCAGCCTTAATAAGATTATGATGCGAATAATTTCTACTGTCGAATGTCATTTCCGGTTGTATTCTCCGAAAAACTGGGAATTTCGGACAATATGTCAACTGGCTACATGTGATAACCATCGTCCATGTATAGGCATAGGCCTACCATCATCCCCCATTATTACTGATGCAGTCAAAAGGTGGCAGTCGATCGAGCCGGTTTAAACGATTGTAAATCGTGCACATTTATTTGTTTCGGGTTATTGTCTGTACGGGTATTTAACAATGTATGCTGTGTACTGTCTACCTTTTAAGAGTCACAAGGGGGGCTACATTTGTGTAGGGGCCCAGGGCCTACTGTTGGCGTACCGTCCCAGGGCCTCAAGAAGTTTTAAGACGTCCCTGAGGGTAACACCTAACTTTTACTGAACTTTCCTCCATTAAAAGGATGGAATTAAACGCAAACTTTGAAAAGTACCACCGTCTGGTAATTTGGGAAACAACCTCGTTGGTGTCACCAGCTCAATATTTCTAAGAATCAGAAGACGGCTCGTCTCTTTCATGTTTTTTTAGAGGCAACATCAAATCTCTTACTTTTCAACAAGGCCGGAAAGTCTTTCCAGAGTGCCATTGGTATAAGGCTGATCAGACCTCCCCCAGTCTAGTGGCGTAACGGAGAATAGTAGGGCCCCTGTGCAAATCTCAGGGTTTGGGGCTTAAGCCTAAATACGTACTTAGCGTTAGTCAGGCTTTGGGCTCCCTATAATCCCTGCCCCCTGCAATGCGGGAGTGTACGTCACGCCACTGCCCCAGTCATATTCTTAATTGCTCGAATTTTACTATTGAGGAGGTTTTAGGGAATCCTATTTTATTTTTGGATTTTTAGGAGATTTTTTATTTTACGGGGATTGTGTAGCTTGGCTACACTATCTGGGATAAAAAAATTGATGTACTATACGAGAGTTAACTTTCCGACTGAAAATTTGCAACATTACTCATATTTGTCTTCTCTAATCATTTTTTAAAATATCCAAAAACTTGTTCAAATGTAATATTCAAGTTGATAAGTTTGGATTTAATCTTTAATATTGTTTCAGTTGAATAAAAAGGCTCATATTCCGAAGCCTGGTTCAAGATTGCATTTGAGGACAAAATCATTTCAAACTATGGATGATTTTAATATTAAAATATCAAGCTTAAATAGAGAGATCTCAAGATTCGACTCTTTTAATCAAGGCAGTGGCTTGCATCGGGCGGTCAGGCTCTGGGGGTCCAACCCCCTCCCCCTTCATTGATCCAACTTATAGTTTTAATTTTTACCATTGGCACTTTCATCTGTATGTTTTTAGAATGCTTCCCCTTCCCATAATGAGGTCTGTGTACTCTACTGAATCAAAAACCAACAAAAAAGAAAAGAAGCATTTACTATCGCCGCCGTATATCAGCCAAATCTATAAGCAATGACGGTATTTTAGTTAAGCCTTTCGCCATTCTCTATGCAGTCATCATTATAATACAAAAATGCGTATCTTTATAAATTGTGAAATTCAAATTTAATTACATTTCTTTTGCTATATTTTTAATCACG